>JAJHZJ010000153.1:12408468-12942761 GCA_023548195.1 Bettongia penicillata ogilbyi
GATTAGTTCATGATTACATTCCATCTTCAGGTCCCCTTCTCCTCCCGCTCAGATCCTGGCCCTGACTAATACAAAGTGGCTACCTGGATCATGGATTTCAGGAAAATACTAATCCAAATTCATTTCGGACAAAATGTGGCTTTCCAGTCATACCATTCTCTTCTGTTCTTTCTTGGAGAACAACTGAACTGGTCAAGTCTCTGTGATTTGCCCAGTTTGGGGACCTCTTCCTTAGCCCTCCCCAGTTTACCTAGGGATCAGACCTGTTCTAGTCATTATGTCCTCGATCAGATTTTCATCTCCACGAGTGAATGACTCCCCCTGAACTACCTTTCTGCGCTCCGCAGGTCAGAGACACCTAAGGCATGTCTCGTCAGTTGCTGACGGGGAGCATTACTTTCTGGCCCTTTTCATCCTGACTCTAAAACTCCTCTCGGCAAAACTCACATCCCTGATTTCCTTTAGGACATCACTGTGGATAATCCCGTACTGGCCCAACATCTGCAGTGAGAAACTCCCAGAGTCATTTCCTGCACATTGCTACTTTTCTTCACTCCTCCTATGTCTTCTGCACAGCATCCCTAACTCTCTCTCTTCCGTGCCAGCTCATCTTTCCTACTCAAGCTTGGTCATCTTGGGCTCTGACTATTCAATCAACCGCACACCGGATGCTTTGGAACTCATTGAAATAGAATGATTTTGCAACTCTATAGCATCTAGTATTATTAGAACAAGCTGGAAAATGGACAATAAAAATTTATATTGGCTGGCAGTTAATGTTCAAAATAGAGGACCCTAAGAGCATTCATTAGTACTAGATAGGAACTTCAATAAAGAAATGAGCTGTCCCTAAATACTGAAATACAAACTTGAAAAAATATGATAATATAAATATGATATGTATGTACATCCATACAGTTAGCTAGCCATGGCTCCAGTCTGTTCCTGTGTCTAATCTATTCTTATCATCTCAAGGTCAGAAATTTAAATGGGCATTCATTTTTCCTTACTTTTCTTTGAAAAAAATCCCACTTCTTTTATAACTCAAATATGATGGTGAACAATGATATTTTCAACAATTGTTTTTGTGAATCCCACAGAGAGTTACATTACAGTGTATGTGAACAAAAGCAAGGACGCTACTTTAAAAGTCATTGAGCCCTCTGGTTCTATTCCCTCAGAATCCATCCTAACTCAGTACACTAACGGGTCTGAGATGCTGCCAGTGTGGGTGGCCCTTCCAGGGGTACCATGATATCTTGCACCTGTCAGGTCTATTTCTACCTATTCATTCCCCAAAAGCAGCAGGGAGGTCTCTTTCGATTAAGCAGTTCACACCCCAGGATCTCAGTCTCCTCATTTGTAAAACAAAGAGGTTGGACTAAGATCTCCCCAGTCCCTCTAAGTCCCAGAGGGCTGAGATAATGGATTTATTGCTGACTTTTCCCTTCCTTATAACTGCTCCCATTTGTTTAGCACCTGAACACTTTACAAACAGAATTTCATTTTATCCTTATATGAATATGAACCCTAGGAATTAGGTGCAATTATTACTCCCTTTAAACAGATGAGGAAACTGTCTCAGAGTAGTTAAGTGACCTGCCAGGGGTCATACTAGTAAGCATCTGAGGTGGAACCCGAACCCAAATTAGTCTCTGGTCGCAATGCCATGTTGTCTTTCTGTCGGTCAGTTTAACCAAGTATATCAACTGACCACTGGCAGAGTCCTAAGGAATAACGTCACATGCAGGCATGTCGAGACTACCAGGAATGCTCCGTGACTTCATTTACGTGTCAGCCTGCGATCCCATTGTCCATGTCCTCTGAGACACCCTCTACAGAGGGCTGGGGGCCTTCCTCTAGATCGCTTGACATTGCTAGTATAGGTACCAGTGGCACACATCCCTAGGCTCTCCATTGGTTAGTCATTAATCTCACTGCAGGGCTGGTGCATTTCCTTTTCTTGTCATAGAGTGTTTCGTAGTATACTTTATGCTACTTTTCCAAATCCTTATTTGCCTTATCAAGGAGAAACCTGTGAGCCACCTTTACCTTTAACTGACTGATTATGCTTTAAAGTTCCCAGCGCACTTTACATCTATTACCTCATTTATAAAGTAAAACTACCAAGCAGAATGTGACTCCTGTAGTATGTCCATTGTGGGAATAGACACGGAGCTCCCAGATGATGAAAGCTGATGATTCCTTTTTATTTTCTCTGCTGGATATCTTTGGGGAAGTTATGTTGGGCCCCTTGAGCATGCCATTTTACCAGCCTGTTGCAATAGAAAGAATCCTGGGCTGATATGTAAGACATGTGGCCGAGTCCTGCCTTAGTCATTGAGACACAGTAGCATCTCTACTAAATCACCGTAGTAGTATCCTGGAGTTTCCCCTTCCTCCACAATCCCTGCCCTGCCTGGGGAAGGCTTCAATGAAAGAAAGGATGTGAAAGTAGAAGGGAATCCCAAAGAGCTATGTAAATGCAAGCCATTAGTATTCCATTGTATTGTGTAGAGGTGCCTTTCCAGATGGCTTTTATGTGCTGTTTTTCCACAGACAAACAAAGAAAAAAATACCTCAGACTCATAGTGAAGCCTATATCTAAGAGTCTTGTAATTTATGAGAGGCTTTCTGTGAGAGGTGACTATAGATGAATATTGTGAGTTTCCATGCTTTGAGTAGTCCTGGAATGGGCATAGGAGTAAGAAAGGCCCAGTGCTCCTTAGGGATTCTGGGACTTAACTTTTAAAATCATAGAATATCCCAGTTGTGCCCTCTTACACATCTTGGTGTCATGCATCTGAGGGCAATGAGCTTGAGAAACCAGAATTTAGAAACTTGCTATGTGTGGGGAACCAGAGATTTCTTGGGCAGGCCTCGAATTCTCTCAAGGTCACCTTTCCAGGTAGCCTTTGTAGAGACTTGTCTAAAACGTTGCAGTTAATTTGCTTAATATCTTAAACAACTTTCTGTAACTTAGCAAGTGTCTGATTCTCATATTACAGACGTGCAGATACAGATGTTTCTATGGCGAGCCTTGTTTCAAGATATTCAGATGATTACAGAGCCAGACTGAGTCTAAGTGGAAGGTTTTTCTTTCTTCTCTCTTCATTATGGACAGGACCTGTCTGAAATCTATTGTAGCTCTTGGTGGCATATTCTCCTGGCACAAATATGTCAGATGTGATATTTATATTCCAAGCATCCACAAGAGCCATTATCTGTATTTCCTGGACCTCCCAGTCAGAAAGTACAGATGATTTCTAAGCTAAGAGTCGTTTGTTTTTATTCAAGAAAACCTTTTAACTTGCCTTTGCAGTCAGTTAATCTGTCAGAGTGATAAAATAGTCCTTTGTACTCCCCCTCCTCTTCCTGTGCATATAAGCTTGTATTTAATTCAATTTGAAATAGCATGCTTCTACTTTTTATTTCCTTTTCATGCTCATAGCACTGTTTTTTATGATTTGTTCTTCGCTGATTTAAAATATTCTAACTCTATATCCTTTAAGAGGATTGGTTTATCTTTAGTAGATCCCTAATGGATTTAAGCCACATGGGACTTGTCTTTCTTATTGATTTCTCCACTCCATAAACAGCTTTCCATCCAACAATTGTGATCTATTGACCATTGAAGTATGTACTTAAATTTATCTCTGGATATCAGACCTTAGTTCTGTATCATTCTCTTTATAATGGACAAGACCTAAGCAGGCATTCCAACTTCCTTTTCACCTTTGACTTAATGTTCCAAGATTCTCTCATGGTCCCAAGATCAGCCTGAAGTGTTTTAAAGATGTGTTTTCCTGGGGGTTCACTATCACATTGCTTCTTCAGATGGTGAATTGTAGAGTTTATCAGCAGCCTCAGTCTTTCGGTCTCTTTTCTGCTGTACCATGACTTCTGTTCACTGTCAACAGTGGCAGAGGCTTAGATGCAGTGCCTTTTTGAATTGAAGATATTGACCATCTCTCACATTACTAACAGTCTTTGTGATCAACTGAGTATCCTCAGTAAAACAGTCCTAGCCATTTGAGAACACATGATTAAATCTTCGAAAAATACATACACAGTATAAGAACCATATCCATAAAGAACATTACTGAATGCTGTTGGCATTCTCAGAGGCATATACATTTGACTTTGCACAATACACCTTCTGTCTTGCTTCTGCATTTCAATGCATTTTATATGAATACATGCTTATGTGTTTTAGAAACATGCACAGAAAAAAACTGTTTATAGTATTTAAGTATTGTCTAGAATATATCTGAAGGAAAACCTGGTCATTGCTTTCAGAATTTAATTCAGCTGAATTGCTAAATTTAACAACATATCAAGATTTTATACAAAATTTGAGTGGAATGAAATTTATAGAAATGTTCGACCCGATGGAATTTTTATGGTTTGAGAGGACCTTGTTTGGGAATTACTTTACTATGGAAAGGAGAAACACTATTTGAAGTCCAGTCTATGAAATCCATAGATTACAGAGTTTGTAATCCACATTAACATATAAGGAAAAATACATAATGGAACATAAACAATCAATTTCTATTAATGAAAGAAAAGCCTCAAGTGAGTTAGTAAAAACTTCCTATTATAATTGTGTCCACTTTTGCTACAAGGAGATTTTACTTGTCATCTCCTTTCCCCTTATCACAGCAGCTATTTAATTAGCTGCTGATAGATCACATGTAGTCAGTTGCAAAAGGAATAGGTACACATTTCCAAAGTTGTTTAGTTTCAAGATCATGTCTCTGAAACATGTATTTTAAGTGAAATGGCATGTGCAGGTCTAGGTATGTTTGAGATATTTTATTACATGAGAAAATGCTGGAGTAATTGTTGATTAAGGCAGAGAATCTTGTTAAATTTCAAGAGTATGTAGACAGAAATTTAACATGTTTTAGTAGTGGACAGATCAAAAATCTCCCTGTTCAGATACATTTATTTCAAGTTCTCATCAGTGTTCTAAGTTTGATAATAATAAAATAACATGGATTTTTTTAAATAAGCCTTTGTTATGACCCTCAGCTCAAAAAATTGTCCTTCATACTCTTGTCTGAGAATGGCTTTAGTGGGAGTTTATTTTCAATCTATTGTGTCTTTTCAAAAGCTATTACCATTGAGGAACGGGTTGAACATTGAAAGGCGTGAAATATCTGAATGCTGTGGATTTCTTTAAAATGAGCACTTCGGCTAGCTCAAAAGTGTATCTGAAAAATATCACTTTTATTATATTTTTATATCAAATCCTAAAGGTCATGCGTTAAAGCAATTTCTCCAGATAATGTATTGTCTCAGGTCCTTGAGCACTAGGCTCTGGATACCTTCAAGAGCTAGATGATAGGGACTCAGACTTGGGATGTGCAGTAGGCCATGGGAGCATGCGTCATGGGTACAGGGAGCCAGAGGAACCCCTCCCTTTTCTTCAGATGTCTCTTCACAGTCCCCTGTTCTCTACTCTTCTCTGAGAGTCACTACGGAATTCATCACAGCACAAACCAATGGAAAATTCACATTTTGTAGATGTAGTAACAGTTTAGAAATCTGAAGTTATTGTCATTAGAAAACAGTGAAGTTAAAATATGTGAAAGCAAAGGAGTGAGGAAAAGCAGTGAAGGAATTTTGAGTGTCATTTTCTGTGTCCAGTTTTTTGCCCTTCCTTAGGTTGGTTTAGTCATTTGGAGAAAGGCTTGCTCTTACTCACTTTTGGCTGCCTATAGAGGAAACGGAGCTGGGGATTCTCAAATCTGTCTTAACAAAAAGAGAGGTAGTGTGACCTTCCACTTAAGAGAGCAAAGGCTGTGATCAGTAGTTTCTCCCAATGGTCTTGTCAGTTACTCACTAGGTCAATTAGTATAAATACTTTTCAGGATTCATCCCAGCAAGTCTCTCTGCTTTCCTCCCCCTTTCACCCCTGCTCCATGACCTCCCTCCTTCTCCCCAAACCCCAGACACACTCACTCTTCCACTGTTAGGTTGTATATAAAAAGGACAGGAAATTCTTTGTAATGAGAATTTAAGAAAGGTACGCTTATTACCCAAAACAAATGAAGCTCCTACCCCCAAACCATCATTTGGTTTATCTGTACCTATCCTCTAGAAGTTCCTGACCTTCACACATGACAAAAGATCATCATGCCTCATGCACATGAATCTTTTATATTGCCACCAATTACAATATGTTGTCCTATAGCCAACCAGTACTTTGTTTCTGAAATTCTTATACACTAGAAAAACAGATCAAGTAGATTATAGTTCAGTATTAGAAAAGTCAACCTTATTTTAACAAATAATTACCATGACTTCAGGCCTGGAGTTAGGAAGATCTGAGTTCAAATCCAGACTCTGACACTGTGCGATCCTGTACAGGTCACTTAACCCTGTTTGTCTCAGTTTCCTTATCTGTAAAATGAGTTGGAGAAGGAAATAGCCAACTGCTCCAGTATCTTTGCCATGAAAACCACAAAAGGGTCACAAAGAGTCAGACACAACTGAAAAACAATTGAACAGCAACAATCATGGCTCCAAATTCGTATAAAACTATTTGAACTAGAGTAGCCTACACTGACTATATCTGGACAACATGAAAAGGGAAAGTTCACAATTTGGTAAACGTGGTCAATGTGAGTGGCACTCTGGATAGTTCAGGCTGAAGAGATGCTGTTTTCCTCAATAGCAAACGTAGGAAGGCCAGAGCTACCATTTGCTTTTAGTGCTACCCTAGCTCTCTCCCCCAGCCCTCACCAGTAATTGCATTCTGAATTTCCTTATTCCTGCCCCTGATATGAAAAGCAAAAATGGGGACTTTGAGCCACCACTAATTCGGAAACGTAAAACTTTCCAGGGACTAAGGGCCACGTCAAACAATCTGCTCTGCTGCAGAATGAATTTACAAACTTCAAAATCATGTACACTTCTCCATTAACAAAGCACCCTTTCTGTTCAGTCGTCATTTGGGCATGTGTTGCCTTAACAGGAGCATAGATTATGCTCAAATAGAACTCCAACTGCTATTCTCTTTTCTGTATTGGAGGTCTGGATACAATGCTATCTACATCAGTACACTAACCCTACTGCTTAGTAGATTGCACTCAGAGAGTCACTAATGTGACTTGAATTTACAGGAAGAAAATTTGTATTTTTGTACATATTGTGTAGACTCTTATACTTATAAGCCAGTTGTTTGTCATACTGACTTGACTCTATCCTCTGGCCTTCAATAAAGATACTTTGTGCCTCTTCATGAAAATAAATAAAGAAAAGCCTGTTCTGAGGTTGGTTCATAATACATGAACATTTTATTTTACCTAACATCCAAACTTCATTGGATATTATCTGGACTACGAAAGGTACAGGGGA
Organism: Bettongia penicillata ogilbyi; assembly: GCA_023548195.1. Classification (NCBI taxonomy): domain Eukaryota; kingdom Metazoa; phylum Chordata; class Mammalia; order Diprotodontia; family Potoroidae; genus Bettongia; species Bettongia penicillata. Next base: position 12,415,837 of record JAJHZJ010000153.1, read on the forward strand.
CATTAAATCTCACAAAAGTCATAGATGAGGAATAATCAAAAAGTCCCATATAAAAGATCCCCCTATAATATCACTTAGAAAAGATTAGATTTCCCGAATCCAATAGATTTTAAGAAAAACCTACTTTTTCCAGTTGTGATTGCTCTCTAACAGTTTGCTAATACGACCTTCTTTCCTTTGAAAATAACTCCAGTAAGTGTGTTCATGAGGAGTGTAAATGAAAAGATGGTTTGATGCTGAGTAGCTCTCTGGAGCTCTGACTGATCCCATAAAATTCCTATAAAGATTTGCTGAAAGAATTGACCTTCGGGGTTCCTGTAGATAGTCTGTTTAATTAGGAAGAAGGATCTCAATTGTATTACTTTTACCAGTTAGGGCAAAGAGTAGTGAACCAGAAACAATTGCGATCACTGCCCCACATTAGGTGCTCAATAAACATCTGCTGGATAAGATCGAATTTTTTCAAGATTGCTTGTAAAATTAACTCCTCAATCTATTTGTTGTGGTCATTTACCTGATTAAATCTGTAGAAATAGAAAGATGGAGAAGAAAGATTCTGAGCTTTCCTTTCTTTCTTCCATCATTAGTGAACAAAAAAGGTGACTATTCGGTTGCCTTTCATTTTGGTTGTAGATGAAGCAACACAGAAATCAAGTCCAGACAGAAGAAGAATAGTTTGCCCGGGCTATAAAGGAAATAACAGTAAACAAATATAACTTTCCTCTCATTGTTACCATGATTTTTAGAGCCAAAAAGAAGTGACACCTCTCTTGTTTTTAGTTTGTAGCCCCAGTAAATTTCAGAACAGAATATATAATGACGTGGAAAATAATCACCTTGATGAAACAGCATCTTGAATCACTTCCAGTTGACATCAATGTATATGAATTCTTTATATATTTTTATGTTCACATATATACCATTATATAAACTATTCAATATATGTATACACACACACATATGTAGTAGCGAGGTACCATGGTATACTGGACTGGAGAGTCAGGAGCCTTGGGTTCTAGTCCCAACTCCTCCACTAAGGTTACATGGCTGTTTAGTGGAAGAACTGGGATTAGAACCCAAGGAATATGTCTTCTCTGTGTCCTACAGATGTTTCTAGAACAGTACCATGAACTTAAGGGATGTTTAGAAAATACGGATAATTATTATGGAGGAGATTGTATAACACTTTATAGCATTAAAAAACCTTTGATTTCTGACTTTTGTGTGTATGTGTATATATACATATATGTGTATATGTATATATATGAAATATCATAATTATTCCTTAATATACTTAATATATTACCTACTACCACTCCCTAATTGAACCCTCCCTTCTTATCTATTTTTCAGCTAACAGATCTCCTTTCTTTCCTTACCACCTTCCCCCTCCATTGGAAAAATAAAAAGGAAAACAAAACAAAACCCTTATAACCGTTAATATAGAGAGCCCTTGTAACAAATCTCCATTTTGGCTGTGTTTGAAAACGTCTGCACTCTTAAGGCCCTCACCTCTGTGCCTGGAAGTGGATAGCGTAGCGTGGTGAACCATACTTCATAACAAAGAAAACCCTTTTTAAGCAAAAGCAACAGAGATATGACTGTCTGCTAATGATCTGCTCTCATAGTCCCTTGCCTCTCTGCTGGGTTAGAGAAGGAAATATTATTGGATTTTCAGTTACTCAGAGTTCAGCATCCTTTTAGGTAACACTTAAGTCTTTTGAGATTCCTTTGAGTGTCAGCTACACATTTTTCCATCCTTTTTTGTTGCCCTTAAACCAGGGGTTCAAGACATTTTCCAATCATCACTAGCATTCCTTCCTTCTAACCATTTTCTATTTCTTTGGTCTCATCATCTAATGATACACTGTAAAATGTATTCAAATTAGGTTTCTCAGTGGTATTTCTAACTGATATCAAACAGATAGGGGGGTTTGGTGGTGCAGTGGATAGAATGTCAGGCCTGGAGTCAGAAAATTCTGACTCATCTTCCTGAGTTCAAATCTAGCCTCAGACACTTCCTAGTTGTGTGACCCTGGGCAAGTCACTTAACCCTACTTGCCTCAGTTCCTCATCTGTAAAATGAGCTGGAGAAGGAAATGGCCAACCACTCCAGTATTTCTGCCAAGATAACCCCAGACAGGGTCAGGAAGAGTGGGACATGATGGAAATGACTCAGCAACCACAAAAATCCAATAGACATATGATTTAGACTTTTATGATTATGTTAATGGTCTTGTTTCATATATTTCTTTTAAAAGTTACAGTAAAACTTTGTGGATTCCTTAGGGATGGGTTGGTACCATTATTGACTATGGTTCCCATATCCTCTGATAAAGATTATTTTCCTGACACCTATATGAGTTTCTATTAAAACTATAAACAAGCCACAAAATTCATGTTCCTTAGCTGGCAGAGAATTAAAAACAACTTAGAATCACCCCTAGTTAATTTTAAATATGTATATATTCTTGATATCTTATATGTACATATGTGGTATGTGTGTGTGTGTGTATTGATATCTACCTAAAAAACTAAGTAACTGATACACTGGATTAAATTTATGGGTCAGTTGAGACAAATGATAGACATGTATACTATAAATAATTAAATAAGTGTGTCTCCAAACAGTTTTGATTATGTATGGTCCATAAGAATTAAAGACCATAACAGTCAATGTATCATTATCTGGTTTTAGGAAAAAAGTGTCTTACTGATAATATTGAATTTCAATGACTACCTCCACTCTTTGTTAACGATCTGTCGTTGCATGCACGTTAAAGGAAGGAGAAAATGTATTGTACTGTATTTGAATTTGAAATGTGTTTGATTTCAAGAGTATGCGATATGAAGAAAATATCTTATCTATTGAGTTTAACTTTACGAAAATCTTTTTTTAGCTTGCCTTAATGGACTCAAGAAAGGTATGGTATAACCTAACAAATCATGATCGTCATGCATGTAACATTTTTAAATGACTTAGTGATTTCTGTTCATTTTTAGTTTCTTTGACACACACGTATGTGTATATACATACATATATATACGTTACATATGTAAATGTTTTTGGTAATTTACTGAAACTTTAACTGCTTGCTTCAAAAGCTTTTTCAATCTATTTTGAATAAGATGTCATTTGACAATTAGATTATTTTGGCTTCATAGTCACAACATGCACTTTGTGTGTAATCTTTCCGATAATCTGACTGTAGCCCATGTTAATGGTCAGCTTACTGTAGCTGCCTTTAAATTCCAGAATGAGTTCAAAGTGCATTTTGCCCTGGGGAAGGGCAAGTGCACTGTTGGATTTTCTCTGCAGAGGTCTTTGTGGAAGACCTCCTAATAGATTCTTGGTTTTTTTGTTTGTTTTTTTTTTTTTATCATTTTGAATTTGTATTCAAGCTTGATTTGCTAGTGTGACAAAGCCAAATTCACCTTATTTGTAGACTTGCAGGAAAAGGCTTAATATGTATTTCTCCTTGCCCAAATTCAAGTTAATTTTGCATATCTATACATTCAACTTTCATTCCTTCATTAATAAAAGCTAGATTGAGCTATCCTGTAAGCAATCAGTTAAATACTTATAATTTTACATAATAGTACAGTATAAAAATGTGTATTGTTTTCAGTGCTCTTAATACATCACAAAATATGCACTCAAGAATCTTGTTCAGTTACTTCATAGCCAGTCATCACTTTTCATTACTGTTTCATATTCATTTGCTTTTATTTTAAATTATAGTTGTTTGCTCTGTAGCCAAATCGAAATTGCAAGTGTAAGAAAGGTACCTGCCTAAAGGCAGACATTAATGTGTAACTGAAGAAAAATTTGCCTGTCAAAGCCTATGGATTTAAACATCTGCTCATTATTTCAGGGTCATGTTGTGGATAGGTTGATCATCATATTTGTCTTTTTGTTGCATTAGAGTATCAGATTTCCTTCTAATTTGAAAGTCCTTGTCGATGTTTCTGGCCATCTTTTGGGTCCTGGTGGAGATGACCATGATCTCTCCTTGATCATATAAGCTTCAGATAGTCAGACTTCAGAAACATCTGGGGATTGGTTGTGTCTTTGTTTTATCGGTAGTATATCTGGTTCCTGATATAGCCCATTTGCCTGTTCTGAGTGTCGCCATCTAAATGCACTTGCCACCTCTCTTGTGCTCATGGTCCAAGGTCCAGGTGTTGGAATGGTTCAGTGGGTAGTGAGGATTATGTTCCATCAGTGAGCAGCTTCACTTAGTTCCTTCCCCAGATAGCTTACGTTGCATGGTGTAACCTTCTTCAGTGAATTTTGGCCATACTAATTTACTTCAACTCAGTGTGTTTGTTAGGCTCCTACTATGTGCCAGGCACTTACTGTGCTAGGGCTTGGGGATACAAGAACGAAACAGACCCTGGCCACCAACTCCCAGGAGGTTATGTTCCCCTTTGGGCAGAAAATGTAGAGCTGGGGCAGAAGAGAACTATTCCAAACAAGGGTTATCAGGAAAAGCCTCAGGCAGAAAGGAGCACCGTAGCTGAACCTGAAGAGGGCTCAGGATTGTAAGAGGGGGAGATCCGGAGGGAAAGCATTCCTGCTATACTTTAGGACATAGAAAGTTGCAGAGTGAGACCAGGAAACAGACCTATCTGGTTAGGAGATGGAGGGCATGGAGGGAAGCAGCAGGAAATCAGTCTAGGAAGACAGGATGGAGCCAGAATGTGGAGACTTGAAACATCCAGTAGAAAAGAATTGTATGTTATACTAGAGGCCAGAAGGAGCCACTGAAGTTTCTTGAGGAGAGAAATGTCACAGTCAGGTCTGTGGTAACAAATAGTTATTGAAATGAATTGAACCAGATGCCTGTATATTAGTTACTTATGCGACTGTGGCCATTATACATTTTCCCTCCAAATAGTGATGGAGTAACAAAAGAGATTAGAAATTCCCTGAGGATAATGAGTATGCCATGAGTCGTCTTTCTGTCTTATATTATGATGATTCACATAGGATCTGCTCTCAGTTCATGGTCATTTTTCAAGTTATCATGGTCTAAGACAGAATTATCAAACTCAAGGCCTGCAAAACCCCTGTTTCAAACCAAATTAAAATGTAATTGGGAAATGTTTGATAAAATAAAATAGATAATGTTAATTTGTGGCTTTCTAAGTCAGGTAGGAATCTATTTCTATTTGAGTTTGGCACCACTGGTCTAAGATACTGCTTTCAGGCTTGACATTTCTAAAGTCCTTTCAGATTCTAGAACTCTAGAATGTTTTATAAACAATTTGCCTTTATAATTTTTATAAACATTTACCAGCCAGTTTTGTTGGATCTTCTGAAATGTCTTACAGAATACTGCTTCTCAGTCACATCTAGTCTCTTAAATACCAGTGCACTTAAGTGAGCTCTTGTGGTCTGACACAGTTGCTTTAAATTATTCTCACGAGAGTAGTAGTGTTTTCAGCCAGATTTTTCCCATCCAACTGTGGAGTTGGCTTGTAAGGAGCTAAGAGCTCACTCACTCTATTTTGTGTGGCTACTCCAGTGCAGGTCATGATCCCCTAATAAGTAAGCTGAGCTACTGCAATTTCTCAAGGTGTTCTCAGTTTATTGCTAAAAAGGTATTTGTAATCGTCACCCAGGGCCAGTAGTGTTTGATGTAGTGAGGTTAAAAAAAAGCATCTTGGTTTCAGATGGCTCTACCTCCCGTAAACTCTATACATTCATAACCATGTTAGTAGATTGGATCATCTGTATTTATCTGCAAGGCTATTTTTTGTGCACCTACTTTATTCCACAGCCAAGATGTTTTCTGTTGAAATGTGTCCATTTTCATGCAATCCCTAATGTTTAAGGTTTGATTTCTTCAGACTGATTTTCCACATAGTCTTAAAGGGTTTCACTTGACAGCTTTGAATATATATACCCTCGTCCCACCAAAAACAAACAAACAAACAAACAAAACTGTTTGCCACTTGGCAATTATTCCTTTTCTTAATGTGCCTTGATGAACTCTGCTTTTATTTTGAAGAATTTTTGCCTCAGTACTCAAGTATTAGCTGGATTTTAGAACTTCATCACTGAGGACTTCTTTTGACATTTAATACCTTACTTAAAGTACTCAATAAGCTCTCAGAATGTGACCTGTTTTATTCTTATTTTGACTAAAGAAGTGAGGCAGTGTATCAGTAAGCACCCCAACATACACTTGGGGGTCTGCCGCCACAGGTTCTTTGATCTGCTTCTCAGAGAGGGAACCACCAACATCTGCATTTGCAAAGGTGGGGAGGGGCTGCTTAGCAGCTTCCCAGAGTCTTATCTGGCATACAAACCTTCTTCCAAAAACTAAACCCCAAAGCAAAACCTCACCCTCAGAATATTTATACACTTTTCAGAATGAGAGGCATGACCTCTGACACAGTGTCTCAATAGAAAAAAACAAGAGGTACTTGGGAGCCTCCTACAAAACAACTCCCCTAATCAAGCTTCCCTCAATGGGCAGGCCCATCAGTGGGTGGGGGAAAATCTTCTTTAATCAAATAGAGGCATTATAGTTCTTGGTTATACTAAAATAAAAACAGCAAAAGATCCTCCTTTGCTTGGCCTCACTGGTAGGGATCTAGAGGTTAGAATGAATGGTATTCTGTAGGGGTTTAAGGATAAGCTGGAGGAATTCTTTCTGGTTTCTCATTTACCAGATGTTCACCTCACTCTTTGTCACTTGACCACTTAGTTAGAATTCCTAAACAGAAAGCATAGTTTGTGCTTATATATAATAAATATGGAGTTAGTCAATCTCATCGTCAGTTAATGAGAAAGCTGATGTCTTTTGACTAACTATTCTTTTTCTTGTTCAGGAGCTAATGAAAGTGAATGTAAATATCTGAAAGTGCCAACCTCATAGCAGAATTTTAAAAGTTAACTCTTTCATGTTCAGTTAGCATCTTTCGAGATTTCCAAAATAATGTTCTAAGGCAGAAATTCTTCACCATTTTTTGATTATTGATCCCTTTGACAATCTAATAAGGCCCATGTACCCCTCCTCATGATCAAGTTTTTAAAATCACAAAATTTTCTGTAAAGTGATTGCAAAGGAAACCGATTTTTGCTGAAATGTAGTTATCAAAATATAAAAAGAATAATGTCATATACCCCAGGCTAAGGGCTCATGGTCTAAGGTAACATACAGGTAATAATACAAAAATGGATGTCTTTATTATCATCATTATCATTACCTTCCTGGCCATATCCTCAACACCTGTGACCAGACGCCATACCCTGGAGGATTTAAACTTTTCTTCTTGGACCCCCTCATTGCCCTTCCCCTGTTTCCCCTTTTCCAGTTCTAGAAGCACAAGCAAACCGTTATTCGCATTACTAAAGGAAAGTGTGTCAGTCTTATCCCCAGTAGTTCCACTTACCATCTGTGAAGGCTTCTAAAGCACAGATCTCTTCTGTGGACACTACTCTCCTATATATGCTGTCTCTCATTATTAGAATAGAAGTTTCTTAAGCGCAAGAACTAGATTTACCTTAATCTATGCATCTGCAGCCCCTGCTAATGTTTGACACGTACTTATCACTTAATAATTTTTCCATTCTTTTATTTTTTCTTCAAATACTTGAAGACAGCAGTAATGCCCCCCCCGGCCCTCCCCGTCACTTGGTCCTTTCTTCCACAGGCCTAGTGTCCACAGTTCTTTCACATGGTCTTCATGTGGCATGAAATTAAGGCCTTTTATTTCCCTGCTCCTAGACACTGTTTCTCTTATTGCCGCCTAAGATTACATTCACTTTCTTGACTTCTGTGCCAAACTGTTGACTTATATGGAGCTCTGTTCTCAGGCAAACTACTGTCTAACCATGTGCCTTTCAACTCATACTTGTGAAGTTATTTTGGAAACCAAGTATAGAATGACACTAACTGCGTCTTTTTGAATTCTGGCTCTGACATTCAAATTCACATACTACATGAGTGTGCGATGAGAGCCTCCATTCAAGTCATTCCTAAAATGCGTACCAACGTAAGACACGATGGCATCCAGTGGACGTCCAAGGAGCCCTCTCCTGGAAGGAGGGGCCCTTCTCAGGTGACACAAGACCTGATGGTGCTATCCTTTAGCTCCTTTCCCTCCTTTGATCCATCTCTTTTCCTTAAGATAACCAAAACAACAGTTACAACAGCCCAACATAACAGAAACAAATTGCCTTTTTTGCCTTAGATTTCTTGCCAATTTTAGATAATGTTGGGCTTTTCCACTCCTGACATTATTCTTACAGGGTTGTTTCCTATTTTGTGTTACTTCTCATTTAGCTATTCTTGCGTCTGTCTTAGAGATGTTTATTTTATGTTCAAAAAAATCTAAGATGTTTGGTGAGTTTTCTGTACCTCTGTACCAGTCTCTTGGGGCAAACTAAGTTACTTGAGCAAACTATTAACATGAAGAAGGTCCTTGAGAATGCTAATTCCTGCTTCAAGAACTCAACTTTAGCTAACCAGAATGTTAACTCCATCCCACCTGTACTGGTTTATTCTTCTTACTTTTGTAAACTGCTTTATTTGGATAACTCAGCAAACAAGACCAAAAGTTAGATGTGTTTAACTTTGCATGGCAATCAAATTGAAATTTTTTTTCAGTCTCTATTAAAAATACTTTGAGCATGTATCTCAACATATCATCAATAACGTAAGTGAAATTGTACCACAGTCTCTTTAAAATTTTCTTTAGCAGTTGCTGATGCTATTTTCTGCTGGAATGCTGATCCTTGTTTTGGAAAAGAAATAGCTACGTACATGACACATATAATTCCTGTGGCCTATTTTAAAGATTGCTGTTGTAAATCCCTTAGAATTAGTTTCTATCATAATATTTCAGCTAGAGTTTAATAAGAAATATTTTCTCGCCACTCTTAATCAGATCATCTTAAAAGAAAATCTACACAAAATACCAAAATTAACTAGACCAAATGATTGTATTCTCTTGGCCTCCACATCACTCCAAAGCATGTGACAATCACATTATTTGGAAATATGAAAGCAACAGACTTACTTTCCTACTCCAAGGAGGTGTTATTCCACCAAGGCACGTTGCATTCCCTCTATAATTTAGGAGATGGCCTTTAAGAGTCCCTAGAGGCCCCAAAGGTATCCTACAACCAAGCAAATCTCAACCTTCCCTGACCTTATCTAGGCTGATCCTCAGACTCCAGACACACTCTTTATACCCAGGCCTTTACTAGCCCAAGAACAAGAACTTGTGATCCTTTAGCATTGCCTCCAAGAATCCAGATGTGAGAAATTTGATGACAATTTTAAAGTTCTGAGACCTTGAATTTACTTTTTGTTTTCACTTTTTCCTTCAATTCTATTTAAAAAAAAAAAAAACCATTTTAGGTGCTACCTATGTGCAAGACACTATGCTAGGAGATGGGAATGTGAATGAAAAACTAGGCAACAGGCCCCGTCCTTAGGAAGCTTGAATTCTGGGTGGTGATGCTGGTGGTGAACAACATGTACACAAAAAAGTGTAGCACAAGCATAATTAAGGAGGAAGGGGCTGCTAACAACTGCCGAAATTAGGGAAGACTTCTCCAAAGAGGTGATAAGTGCACTGAATCATGGAAGAAGCTAAGAAAAGGGAACAGAATGCATTGGAGGCATGGAGGACAACTTGGGTGTATGCACAGAGGGAAGAGTTTGGGAAATGGCTGGAAGTTCATTTGGACTTAAATGCAGGGTTTTCAAAGAGCACTAGTATGAAATAAGTCTAACTGGATACATGGAACCCCTCCACCAAAGGGCCTTAAATGCCTGGATTTGTGGTTTTTTTTTTTCTTTTTTTTAATATAAATTTATTTATTTGACTTTTTACATTAATTTTCACAAAATTTTGGATTCCAAATTTTCTCCCCATTTATCCCCTACCCCCACCCCAATACACCGAGCAATCTAATTTTCCCTATCATCAATCTGCCCTCTCTTCTATCTTCCCTCCCTTCTCTTGTCCCCATCTTCTCTTTTGTCCTGTAGGGCCAGATGACTTTCTATTCCCCATTGACTGTATTTCTTATTTCCTAGTAGCAAGAACAATACTCAACAGTTGTTCCTAAATCTTTGAGTTCCAAATTCTCCCCATCCCTCCCTCCCCACCCATTCCCTTTGGGAAGGCAGGCAATTCAATATAGGCTATATCTGTGTAGTTTTACAAATGACTTTGATAACAGTCGTGTTGTGTAAGACTAACTGTATTTCCCTCCATCCTATCCTGCCCCCCATTGTTTCTATTCTGTCTTTTGATCCTGTCCCTCCCCAAGAGTGTTGACCTCAAATTGCTCCCTTCTTCCATTGCCCTCCCTTCCATCATCCCTCCCTCCCTGCTTATCTCCTTCTTCCCCATTTTTCTGTACTGTAAGATAGGTTTCCATACCAAAATGAGTGTGCATTTTATTCCTTCCTTTAGTCGAATGTGATGAGGGTAAACTCCATGTTTTTTTCTCAGCTCTCCTCTTTTTCCCTCCACTAAAAAGTCTCCTGCTTCCCTCTTGAATGAGATATAATTTACCCCATTCCATTTCACCCTCTCTCCTCCCACTACATTTCTCTCTCACCATTTACCTTAATTTCTTTTAAGATATGGTCCCATCCTATTCAATTCACTCTGTGCTCTCTGTCTCTGTATGTGCGTGCATGTGTGTATGTGTGTGCGCATGCACGTGTGTACGTATGTGCGTGTGTGTATGTGTGTGTGTGTGTGTGTGTGTGTGTGGTACCACCAACTACCCAGATACTGAAAAGTTTTAAGAGTTACAAATATTGTCTTTCCATGTAGGAATGTAAACAGTTCACTTTTGGTAAGTCCCTTATGACATCTCTTTGCTGTTTACCTTTTCATGCCTCTTCTCATTCTTGTGTTTGAAAGTCAAATTTTCTTTTCAGCTCTGGTCTTTTCATCAAGAATGCTTGAAAGTCCTCTGTTTCATTGAAAGACCATATTTTCCCCTGAAGTATTATACTGAGTTTTGCTGGGTAGGTGATTCTTGGTTTGAGTCCTAGTTCCTTTGACTTCTGGAATATCCTATTCCACTCCCTTCTATCCCTTAATGTAGAAACTGCTAGATCTTGAGTTATCCTGATTGTATTTCCACGATACTGGAATTGTTTCTTTATAGCTGCTTGCAATAGTTTCTCCTTGACCTGGGAACTCTGGAATTTGGCCACAATGTTCCTAGGAGTTTCTCTTTTTGGATCTCTTTCAGGTGGTGATCGATGGATTCCTTCAATACTTATTTTGCCCTCTGGTTCTAGAATCTCAGGGCAGTTTTCCTTGATAATTTCGTGAAAGATGATGTCTAGGCTCTGTTTTTGATCATGGCTTTCAGGTAGTCCCATAATTTTTAAATTGTCTCTCCTGGATCTATTTTCCAGGTCAGTTGCTTTTCCTATGAGATATTACACATTCTCTTCCATTTTTTCATTCTTTTGGTTTTGTTTTGTTTTCCTGGTTTCTCAGAAAGTCATTAGACTCCATCTGTTCCATTCTAATTTTGAGAGAACTATTTTCTTCAGTGAGCTTGTGAACCTTTTTCCATTTGGCTAATTCTGCTTTTGAAAGCATTCTTCTCCTCATTGGCTTTTTGAACCTCTTTTGCCAATTGAGTTAGCCTATTTTTCAAGGTGTTATTTTCTTCAGCATTTTTTTGGGTCTCCTTTAGCAGGGTGTTGACCCATTTTTCATGCTTTTCTTGCATCTCTCTCATTTTGCTTCCCAGTTTTTCCTCCACCTGTCTAACTTGATTTTCAAAATCCTTTTTGAGCTCTTCCATGGCCTGAGCCCATTGGATATCTATTTTGGATGTTTGGGGTACAGAGGACTTGGCTTCTATGTCTTTCCGTGAGGTAAGCATTGTACTTCCTCATCAGAAATGAAAGGAGGAAACATCATCTGTTCCCCAAGAAAGTAGCCTTCTATGATCTTATTTTTCTTCCCTTTTCTGGGCATTTTCCCAGCCTGTTACTTGACTTCTGATATTCCTCTCCACCCCCGCCTAGATCTGCCCAGGTAGTGCTTGGGGTCTGAGGTTCAAATGCTGCTCCCCAGCCTTAGGGCTTTCAGCGGTGGGTGGGGCTGCTATTCAATGTGAGCTTAACTTCTGGTGCTCGGGTGGCGGCAGGGCTACTTCCCAGGCTCAGTGCCCTCAGGGGGTTTATGTGGAGACCTTCAGTAATGGCCCTGAGGTCCTGTCTGCTCCAGGAGCCTCTGGCCGCCGCTGCCTCTGCCTCTGCCTCTGCCACTGCCTCCGCCACTGCCTCCCGAGGGGGCCTGAGTTATGGAGACACCACGCTCCCCTCTCGGCCAGCCCAGAAGTCTCTCTCACTGACCTGTAGCACCTGTGGGTGGAGGGACCTTTGCCGCTGCCGGAGATTCCGTCCCTGAAGCCTGCTCGGATCTGCTCCTCTGGGGCCGCATGACCAGGCATGGGCTCCGCTGTCCGGTGCCCGATGGACCTTAGGTGCTGGTTTTTCAGGGCTCTCTGGAACGGAAATCTCCTCCACTGCATTGCTGCGCAGCTTGCACTGCTCCAGAATTTGTGGGGAGTTCTTTTTACAGAAAATTTATGGACTGTGGGTTCGGAGCTAGCATATGTGAGTCTTTCTACTCCACCATCTTGGCTCCTCCCCCCTGTTTTTTTTTTCTTATAAGCACTAGGGAGTCACTGAAGGATTTGGAGCAGGAGGATGATGTGATCTGACTTAGGCCTTATTTAGGAAGATGATTTTTTCAGCTGTGTGAAAGGCCAGATTAGAGAAGAGAGAACCTGGCATCAGGGACACAAGAGGTAGCAGGCAGCTATAAACACCTGGACAATGATGACACTGTTGTGGGTGGGGGTGTTACTTACATAGTAGCTTTCATCTAAAAATGTCTAATTTCATTGGGAGTACTCAGAGACTTATACTTCAGAAGTAATCCATTGATGAAAAGATGCTAATAAGCATGTACTTCCTGACAGAGCCGTGTGTATGTGTGTGTGTGTGTGTGTGTGTGTGTGTGTGTGTGTGTGTGTGTATAAAAGAGGCTTAATATTTTGCTCATTTTGGAGATGAATATGTCATAGACATTGTTTAGACCACTTAGACAAGTTTTGTTCTTACATAAACCTACCAGTAAAGTCCTAATTTTCATTTTTCAGTAACCAATCAATTTTAGACTTGCCACATTTCATTCTTGAGAATTGCAGTATACTTTTAAATTGCTTTCATTACTGATAATTTGAATGAAACTTCATCTTAGAAATGGGACCTCTAAAATAAATAAAAAATGAGCAAAAAAAGAAAGCTTTTGTTTGGATCAACCTATTATGGTGTGGCATAGTAGGGGGAGAAAGAGAACTGAGAGTCAAAAGAGAAAATCCTAGTATTAACTTACTGGGCTCCCTTGGACAAATCAACACCCCTCTCTGGGCCTCAGTTCTATCTGCTGTAAAATGAGGGGGACTGAGCTCCATGTCCCTTCTCATTCTACCATGCTATGATCCTCTGGGATGCTTGAGGGGGGAGGGGAAGTGCACATCCCTGTGTCCAGAATGACTGTTCTCACCCCTTCTTTATTGTTATTACCACTACAGCAACCCCAGGATGATATTCAGTTATGCTTTTGAAAGGCATGATTTTTGTTTTAAATATGGTATAATCATAAGTGATTTTAGGATATATCCATATTAATAAATAAAAGATCTTTTCTTTAAGGATTGACCTGTTTTCAGCTGCCCTAAAGGATAAGTTGATGCATTCACATCTGACCTAACTGGTGATGTGGTTTATTAATATTAACCAGTATTCTATTTTAGTGGAAAATATTCTCATTGATAGTTTCCCATTTATCTGACCCGAATCCACCCTTTTCCAGTAGGCTCTTACTCTGTGGTTGCACTCAGCTGGTATAAATTATAAGTCATGCATTTTGGGTTTAAAGGGATTTTATGTGGCATCTAGTCCAACTCTTTTATAGTGAAGGAAACTGAGGCCCAAAGAAGGGAGGTGATTTCTGTGAAGTTCCACAGGTAGTCATTGACAGAGCTCAGTTCAGAAACCCAGATCCTTCCACTGCAGCACAAACCAGCAAGTTTAACTTTGGGGAAAGTCTGGAAACAATATGCTGCTCTGTGACTCTCTTGGATGTCATGTGTCTTGTCATTGTACATCAGAAGGTAATAAACTTCTCATCTAGGGTCTACCACAATGCAAAATCTGAGGCTACAAATGGCTTGGCTGTCAGGGCATTTATGTCCATAGGCTTCCTCTAGAACAGACCTATGACAAGTTAGTTCTAGTGATCCAACACTCAACATTACCCATTAAGCAATTCATCAATCCAAAAACAGAAGTGAGGAGTCTTGATTCCTCAGCCCCTCAGTGACTGTAGCTAGAGTAGTCACTAGAACGTGATCGTTCTTTCCAATCTTTGTCCCCAGGGAACAGACTTAGATAGGAAGAGAAGACTACATAGATTTTACATTTTGCCTTGAAATCGAGCAAGGAAAGCACCCACAGCCCCGGAAGCCTTAGGAACAATGCCTGACTTCTCAGAGAACACATTTCCCCCTGAGAATGGTGAGGGCAGTGTTTCAAATCTTTCTTACTGCTCTGGACAATCATGGAGAGAAAGGAAGACTTAGTGAGCACCTTCAATCCTCTTTACCCTCCCCCCACCAATAACAGCTTTAGTTTGCTATGTTTGGGTTTGAGACACTTAAAAAACCAAATTGACTTCATTTTGCTCTCCTAAAATTTCTGAATGGTTTTCAAGTGGGGGAATGCTGATTGGAGCCGGGTCAGTTGGGAAGTTAAAAAGGCATAGGTGGTTGGGTAGATATCATTACAGAAACAAAGCCAAGAGATTATTTGTACTGTTCTGGTTATGCCCAGTTTGATGTTTTAATTCTTCAATCAGTAAGCATTCATTTAGTGCCTACTGTATGCCAGACACTGTGCTAAGTGCTGTTTTTAAAAGATTATTGAAATTTTAATACCTAAATTTGAATGCTAAGAATTTAAGGCACATGTCTGAATGTCAAAGAAGTACAATCAGTAATAGCCTGTTTCCATATTGATTTCATGTACAATATCTAGATAAGAGTCACCCATGTATGGTGCTAAAAGTTCGGATATGAAGTTCTAAAATGTGGCAGTCTAGAGACACAGGTAACATCACTTCAACTTTTCTAGTCTTTGCCTACTAACTGATATTTAATGGAGAGGGAGGTCCAAAATCTCACCAGGGATTTTACTGAAAGTCAGGGAAACTAGAAGGAAGGACAGGGAGAAGATTTGAAATGATGAAATAGGAAAAGAATGCAGCAATGTCCACTCAGCACTTAGAGGGACTGAACTGTCAGCATGACCTACAGCAACTCAAGGAATTAAAGGCTGCCTGACCAGTAGAATTGTAGAAGGCAGGATGGAAAAATAATCCTAAACCTCTGTGAAATTTAGTAAGTGTGTTCTAACAGTTTGCCATTTTGAGAAAGCAGCTGTTGGGTGCTTTGCACAGTTTGTCTGAATTTATATCAGATTTACAAGTTATATTTACTTTTCAGAAAGATGATGATTGAGAGAGGGAGGAGAGAAATGGGAGAGAGAGAGATGAAGAGAGAGAAAGAGGAAGGGAAGGGGAGAGACAGAAAGATGATGGAGGGGAACTAAAACTTAAAAATTTTAGAAAAAACGCAAATCAAAGAGTTTTGGTTTTTTTGGGGTTTTTTTACAAACTAGATTTCCATGAAGACGGAGTGATTATATGATCTGAATGACTTACATTTGTTTTAAAATACAGATGGAATTAAGGATGGAGTAGGAGGATGTGGGGGTGAGGGGTAGAAACGGGAAAAAAATTCTAACTCATTTAGTTATTCTGTTACATATGTCACAAACCATGTAGGGGAGGCACATTAGAATGTTTGAAACCATAAGCCATGTCTCCACATGCAGTGATGAAACCACTCCAAAATTCTTTTTAACAAGGTGGATTCGTGAGAACAATAGATATTTCTCAATCTCTGCCAGTTGAATTATCATAAATGGACTATGTTCATTTAAGGCTCTAGAGTGGCCCTTGAGCTGAGTATGGGTATCAGTTAGTGAACTAACAAATAATTATTTATTGAGTGCCTACTGTGTGTCAGGAGCCATACTATGTACTGGGGCTACAAAAAGAGACAAAAGACAAAAACCCTTAAGAAGTTTGCAGTGTAATGCAGGATAAATAGGAATTCATTAACAGAGAGAAAACACTAGAATTATAAGAAGTCAGGTTAGGCTTCCATTACGAGGTAGGATTTTAGTTGGGACTTAAAGGAAGCTAGGGAGGTCAGTAGGCAGATTGGAATAAGAACATTCCAAGCATGGGAGACGGCAGGAGAGAAAGCCAGGAGGGGCTTTTTCGAGGAACAGCCAGGGGGCCAATGTCACTGGATCAAAGAGTAGGTGTCAGGGAGTAATGTTTAAGAAGACTGGGAAAGTAGGAGAGGGCTAGGTTATGAAGGACTTTGAATGCCAAGCAGAGAATTTTTGTATTTGTCCCTGGAGGCAATAGGGAACCACAGTTTACTGAGTAGGCAGGGTCACATAATCAGACTTGTGCTTTAGGAAAATCACTTTAGTGGCTGATAGAAAAAGATTGAAGCTGCTTAGAAATTAGTACTAGAACTCTTGAACTTCACAAGGACATCTATTTGCTGAAGAACTTCTTAATCTCCTATTGACTGTTAGCCTTGCTCTGACTCTGTTTCTCACAGTGATTTCTGGCACAGTTTATAATTGTAATGTTTCATCCTGTTTGTTCTGACGGCATTTGGCCCAACTACAAACACACAAACTAGTTCTTTGGAGAAAATGTTTGTCTGTTTTTAAATAAGTAATTCAATACACCAATGCACCAAAGGGCATTTTATGAGATAGGGTGATAGCTGTTCCTCTTGGCAGTGACTTCAAAGGTTTAGAGGTAGGGTCTAAACAGCCTTCCCTTCTGTTTTTCAAGTGTTATTACATCACTGGTAGAATGAAAGCTACTTGAGGACAGGGGCTGGGTCATTTTTATCTTTGCACATAGTAGGTATTTCTGAAATGTTTTTGGATTGGATTGAATATCATCCACAAATTTATTGAAACCCTTCATTGACCTATTTGTATTCAGCTGGTATAGTATAACCTCTCAGGATAATATAAACATATTTTTATATAGTTACCCTTTACTGGCAATATAAGGATTATGCAACTATACATAAATAGCTTAACAGTAATATTAAAATGGTTAATATTAAATCAAAGCTACACATGTCATTTCCAGTTCCTCAATATTGTTTTCTCATTTATTCTTTAGAGAATCAGAGATTTAGAGCTAGAAAGGACTTTCCAAGCTATGTAGTCCAAACCTTTCATTTTGCTAATGAGGAAGCAGGTTCACAGGAGCAAAGTGGCTTGCCCAAGGTCACAGAGGTCATAAGTAGAAAAGCCAGAATACAAACTCAGGATTTTTCACTCCAAATCCAACACTCTTTCCGTTGTACCACTGTGGCTGAGTGTATGGAAAGGTAGGGAGGTCTAGAGCTGTGGTTTTCTTTATGTGGAGAACTCCTGGTTTGTACACTTTCCACAAAGTTGCAGTTTGGCAACTCCTGTGTAATCTTCAGTCTTAGACAGTTAGGAGGGGCTTACTTAGCCATGATTACCCAGATGCCATGTGGCAGTGGAAGTACTTGAACCCATCTTCCTGACTTGCTCATGATTGCTCTCAGCAGCCTTTGAATGAGATGAGTCTTCTGGGGAAAGTGCATGCTTAAAGCACATCTAGCATCATAATCAATGACAGCCTGATGGGGGGTGGAGTCAAGATGGCGGAGTAGAAAGACTCACGTATGCTAGCTCCGAACCCGCAGCCCATATATTTCCTACAAGAAGAACTCCCCACAAATTCTGGATCACTGCAAGGTGCACAGAAACACAGTGGAAGAGATTTCTGTTCCAGAGAGCCCTGGAGAGCCCTCCCCAGGGTCCATCGTGCCCCAGAAAGCGGAGCCCACCCCTGCCCTGCCCTGGCCGGGCGGCCCCAGAAGAGCAGATCCAAGCAGGCTTCAGGGACGGAACCTCCAGTGGCCTGGAAGGTCCCTCCGCCCACAGATGCTACAGGTCAGTGAGAGAGACGTCTGGGCTGGCCGAGGGGGGAGTGGGGTGTCTCTGTGGCTCGGGCCCCCTCAGGAGGAAGCGGTGGAGGCAGCGGTGGTGGCCCGGGACTCCCCGAGCCCCAGGCAGGATCTTCATTACTGAAGGTCTCTGCATAAACCACCTGAAGGAGCTGAGACTGGGAGGTGGCCCTACCCCCACCTGCTCCATTACTAAAGGTCTCTGCATAAAGCCCCTGAGGGAACTGAGCCTGGGAGGTGACCCTGGCCCCACTCCAGCACCAGAACTTAAGCTCACATTGAATAGCAGCCTCGCCTGCCCCAGAAAGCCCATTTGAATCTGAGAGCCCAAGCACTAGCTGGGCGGATCTAGGGGGCGGTGCAGAGGAATCTCAGAAGTCAAGTAACTGACTGGGAAAATGCCCAGAAAAGGGAAGAAAAATAAGACTATAGAGAGCTTCTTTGAGCAGGTGCAAATGTTCCCGCCTTTCAATTCTGATGACGAGGAGATATTCTTGCCATCAGGGAAAGACATGGAGGGTGGGGCCCCTGTATCCCAGACATCTCAGGGGGATGTCCGGTGGGCTCAGGCCTTGGAAGAGCTCAAAAAGGATTTTGAAAAGCAACTTAGACAGGTGGAGGAAAAACTGGGAAGAGAAATGAGAGAGATGCAAGAAAAGTATGAAAAATGGGTCAATACCTTGGTAAAGGAGACCCCAAAAAATGCTGAAGAAAATAACACCTTGAAAAATAGGCTCACTCAATTGGCAAAAGAGGTTCAAAAAGCCAATGAGGAGAAGAATGCTTACAAAAGCAGAATTAGCCAAATGGAAAAAGAGGTTCAAAAGCTCACTGAAGATAATAGTTCTCTCAAAATTAGAATGGAACAGATGGAGTCTAATGACTTTCTGAGAAACCAAGAAATCACAAAAAAAAAACAAAGGAATGAAAAAATGGAAGAGAATGTGAAATATCTCATGGGAAAAACAACTGACCTGGAAAATAGATCCAGGAGAGACAATTTAAAAATTATGGGATTACCTGAAAGTCATGATCAAAAAAAGAGCCTAGACATCATCTTCCATGAAATTATCGAGGAAAACTGCCCTGACATTCTACAACCAGAGGGCAAAATAAGTATTGAAAGAATCCATCGATCACCACCTGAAAGAGATCCAAAAAGAGAAACTCCTAGGAACATTGTGGCCAAATTCCAGAACTCCCAGGTCAAGGAGAAAATATTGCAAGCAGCTAGAAAGAAACAATTCCAGTATTGTGGAAATACAATCAGGATAACTCAAGATCTAGCAGCTTCTACATTAAGGGATCAAAGGGCGTGGAATAGGATATTCCAGAAGTGAAAGGAACTAGGACTCAAACCAAGAATCACCTACCCAGCAAAACTCAGTATAATACTTCAGGGGAAAATATGGTCTTTCAATGAAACAGAGGACTTTCAAGCATTCTTGATGAAAAGACCAGAGCTGAAAAGAAAATTTGACTTTGAAACACAAGAATGAGAAGAAGCATGAAAAAGTAAACAGCAACGAGAAGTCATAAGGGACTTACCAAAGGTGAACTGTTTACATTCCTACATGGAAAGACAATATTTGTAACTCTTAAAACTTTTCAGTATCTGGGTAGTTGGTGGTACCACACACACACACACACACACACACACACACACACACACACACACATACACACACGCACATACGTACACACGTGCATGCGCACACACATACACACATGCACACACATACAGAGACAGAGAGCACAGAGTGAATTGAATAGGATGGGACCATATCTTAAAAGAAATTAAGGTAAATGGTGAGAGAGAAATGTAGTGGGAGGAGAGAGGGTGAAATGGAATGGGGTAAATTATATCTCATTCAAGAGGCAAGCAGGAGACTTTTTAGTGGAGGGAAAAAGAGGAGAGCTGAGAAAAAAAACCCAAGAAGTTTACCCTCATCACATTCGACTAAAGGAAGGAATAAAATGCACACTCATTTTGGTACAAAAACCTATCTTACAATACAGGAAAGTGGGGGAGACAGAGATAAGCAAGGGGGGACTGATGGAAGGGAGGGTAATGGGAGGAGGGATCAATTTGAAGTCAACACTCTTGGGGAGGGACAGGATCAAAAGCCCGAATAGAAACAATGAGGGGCAGGATAGGATGGAGGGTATTTCAGTTAGTCTTACACAACACGACTGTTATCAAAGTCATTTGTAAAACTACACAGATAGGGCCTATATTGAATTGCCTGCCGTCCCAAAGGGAATGGGTGGGGAGGGAGGGATGGGGAGAATTTGGAACTCAAAGATTTAGGAACAACTGTTGAGTATTCTTCTTGCTACTAGGAAATATGAAATACAGTTAATGGGGAATAGAAAGTCATCTGGCCCTACAGGACAAAAGAGAAGATGGGGACAAGAGAAGGGAGGGATGATAGAAGAGAGGGCAGATTGGTGATAGGGAAAATTAGATTGCTCAGTGTATTGGGGTGGGGGGAGGGGATAAAAGGGGAGAAAATTTGGAACCCAAAATTTTGTGCAAGTGAATGTAAAAAGTTAAATTAATAAATTTTTATTTAAAAAAAAAATAACAGCCTGATAGTTTAGAAAAGAGCATGGAGACATCAAAGGGCAGATTGAGGTGGGATTGGTATGGGGGAGGGGGTAGAAAGTTATGCAATTTGGTTAAAATCATTAAGTACAGGAGGCAGGTGAGGTTTTAAAACAAAATGTAGCCTGAAGCCAGATTGTGGAGGGCCATGAATTCCAGGATTAGGAGTTTGTTCTTTATTCAACAGACAGATGGGTACCACTGAAAGTGTCTAGTAACAGAGAAATGTGATTAGCAAAGGGTGCTAAGATGATGGCTGAGATAGTAGGATGAAAGATGGATTGGAGAGGGGATTTACAGGAGGAAGAAACAGCAGTCTAGTGGTGGTTTCCATCAAGATTAGAGCAGTATGGGAGAGACAAGATGAGCTTCTGGACAAGAAGGAGGACCAGATATGAGGAGTGTCACCAAAGCAGCATCCAAAGGATTTGACAACTGATTAGATTGGAGGCCTGTGAGGGCAGGGGAACAGTGCAACATAATTCTGAGATTACGAGTTTAGGTCCCTGGAAGGGAAGACAGTGGTGCCATCAAGAGAAATAGAGATATTCACTTAATGTATGCCAAAATAGATATCCCCCACTATAATTTATGGGTTGCTGAGTATATGATAGATGCCTTTTAAAAAGACAGTGAGAAATAGAGGAATTAGATGGAGGGTCAGGGGTGAGAGAGATGATAGCCATCTTGAAGTATTTGAAGAGCTGCCGTGTGGAGGAGGGATTACATGGGTTCTGCTTGGCACTTCACAGGGGAGAATGAAGAGCAGTTTTGGGGATGAGTTTTCAAACAAACAGAAAGAAATGGCATTAAGTTCAGGAAATGGATTGAGATGTCTGGAAGGTAGTGGGTTTCCCAACGTGAAAAAAAAATGAAAGGAACGCTGGAGATCAGGCTTCAGGGACATTGTCCAGGGAATCTTCAGTCAAGTACACATCACACTGAGAGTGTCTCTGAGAGTACCCATCAGGATACAGAGAAGCAAAAAGAATCTGCTTTAATTTCTTCTGCTAGGGACCTATCAACAGTCCTTGCTAACCTTGATAAAGGAGCCAGGAAGTTGAAGTATTTTAAAATTGTCTAGAGTGGAATACACCTTAGGTGATTTTAAAAATTCATTCCAGCCCCGACATTCTCTAAATCTAAGAAGAGCAACCCTCCCTCTCCTCTCCATGTTTAGCTGCAATGGAATTTTCTTTGTTTTGCATCTGACTGTCACATCCACAACTAATAGGGCTATAGGCTGTTTATACAATTAAAGTAAAGTCACTTAAAAAAGTCTGCTAAATCCAGGCAAACAAATGACTTTAAAAAAAGATTCATTTCTTGATTGAATTCAGCTTTTTTAAAATGGTGTATATGTAAATCCTGCCTTTAGGTTTTTCTGTGTAGCATTATATTTTTAGATCTCTGTCGTCTAGTCTCCTCCCTCTCCTGCCTCCGCCCCCTTTCTTTTTTCCTTTGGAGGGCAAGAAAGCATGGGGAGAGGATCAAGAAAAGTACGGCACCGCTCCATCTTTATCAAGGAAGGGTAGGTACAGATACAACCTAGAAAGCCATTGCTAAGGAATGATATCCTAATAATATTTTGTAATGTTTGCATAAAGACTTGACCTCAACTTAAAATACAACTGAGGTTGATGTGACTAAAGAAAAACTAGGATGCCATCCTGAACATTTCATCAGACATTGAGGAGAAGATAGAAGTCGAACTAATATTCCTGCCAAGTTCCTTCTGAAATCTGATTTTGTGTCCATGTCACAGGGATGTTTTAATCTGAGGCATTTTTAAGACTTACTAGTTCCTTCATATATAATAATAACAGCAGTGAAATTTTCTCATAAACTTAAAATATTTGTGTTCTCAAGATAATTATTCTTACTGAAGCACAATAGTCCATGTTTCCAAACATCAATACATCAGGTTACTCTGTGATCCAGAGTATATTCTCCTTTAATAATATACGCGTTCCATGACTTTGAATATCACTCACTTCCCTGATCTTCTGTTATAGCACACATAGCCACACACAGCTCAGCCTTTTTTTACTTTTTAAAAGAGAAACCACACCATTGCCATGCCTCTTCATGTCTTCTTTGATCTGTGGGATGGCTTCCATCCAATTCACTTAACACCAATTAAGAACTTACATTCTCCTAGGAAAAGACAACATACCTAAAGAAACCTGGGGAGGGAGAGTGTTTTACCACTTGGAGAAGGAGGTGCGAAGCTGGAGGACCTTCAGGGGAGAGCTGGGAATCTGAACTCTCTGTCCGAGAGGAAGACACAGACTTTGAGAGGCAGAAAGAATATAGCCACCTCTAGCAAACCAAAATCATGCCTAGATTTCATTTAGTATTTTCTCCTAAGGTCGCTACCTCCATGCTTTGAGACTCCATTTTAATTCTTATTAGTTTGTAACTGGAATTCACATTAACAGTCAAACAATGACTCGATCTCGTATTGCAACATGTACCACTTGCTTGTTTTTGAGATTTAACCACAAATACCATCCCATTGATGAAGTTAAATAATACTTTCATGAGGAAGATTCCCTACTGGAAATGGTAAAGCCTTTTCTACTAATTAATTTAAAAAAACACCTCATTCCTCCCACATGCTTTTGGGATTTCATGACAGTATACTTTAATATTTCTTCACCTTTCCACTGTAATTGATTGAATGTTGCTTTCTCCATTTCATTTCTCAGTAACTCTTTACATAGAAATGATGCCTTTCCATGGTTTGCTTTCCATTTGTTTCCTGGCTTGTGCTTACTGGGTTTGCTTCACATGGTTATATGGAAACCAATCTGGCTATCGATACTGAACCAGAATGCCCTGGTATGGCAGCAAGGGTCTTAGAAATAAGTAAGGCTTAATTCTTGGGGGACCACAGTGTTCCTACTGGACCAAAAGATAGAATGAAGCTTGTGATGGCCACTGGGAGGCGGTGTGAGGAATCTTGGTGTCTTCCACAGACTTTTGCCTTTCAAGTCAAAAAGACCTTTATTCAAGTCCTGGCATTTCACATAACCAGATTGGGTCTAGGGTTCATGAACCTTGGAAACCTTAGTTTTCTCATCTATAAAATAGGGATAATAATAAGTATAATACCATAAACTCAGAGGCCTGCTGCTATGCTCAGATGAGATCATGTAAATTGCCCTGAAAACTTTAAAGAACTACTGTGAGTTTTTCTTCTCATAGCGAATTGTTGAAATATGGAAAGTTGATGCCAAGTAATGTCTTAAAAGTCTAGAGATGAGAGAATGTCCAGAAAGAAAGGGTGAGAAACAGTGTTAACAGCTTCAGAGAGGTCATTAAAGTTGAGCACAAAGGAGAAGTCATTAGATGTGACAATGAGATCATTTGGAACTTTAATCACTAGTTGGTATAGAGAGATGAGATCAGAAGGCAGATTTCAAAGTGAGTGAAGCAAGTAGAAGCAACCCAGCTTCTTCTAGGCCTTTAGCTGTGAAAAGGAGGAAAGAGAAAAAGTGGAAGTATGAGAGGATGGCAGGGTCAAGTGAGGGGAATTTTTTCAGTTGGTTGGCTTCTTAGGATAGGGGAAACCTAGGTGTATCTATGAGCAGCAGAAAATGTATTAATAGAAAGGGAGGGATTGAAAATTAAAGAAAGAGATGATGGTGAGAAGAATCTTGCTGGAATAGACAGAAGAGGATGAGATCAAAGGTACAAGTGGAGAGGTTGGCCTTGGTAAGGAGGACTTGGTGTTATATCTGGATAGGAGAACCTCAAAGGAGAAATTCCTCAGTGAACATTATCTCCTGAAGAGAGCTATGTCTTCTGCAGTGGCACAAAATGGGATGAACACAAGGGCTGCCATGAAGGGAAGTTTTTTGAAATCAAATGGGAAATTTACTAACTTGGTGATCTGAGGCAAGGTGTTTTACCTCCCTCAGCCTCAGTTTTCTGGTTTATAAAATGGAGCTAATAATTAGAACCTCAGTGTTCCTTGGAAGATCAGTTCAGATACTATAGATAGATAGTGCCTTGCAAACCTTAAAATACTATAAAAATGTTATCAGAAAGCAAAACCTCTCATAGCCTCAGTTTCCTTATCTGTAAAATGTAGATGAAATAATACGTATACTACCTAACTCAAGGGTTGTTGTTAGAAAAACAGTATAGATATATGAGTTATTGTTTAGAAGGGTCCCTTCTTCCTCTCTTTGTTTATCAAAGTCCAAAAATCAGACTCAAAATAACAGCAAAATTGGTAGCATCTAAGAAAGGTTTAGTGTAGCAGAGAAAAGAGGGAAAGGCTGGTTCCCTGCTATAAGAGGAATATTGTTTAGCTGTTTTTCCATTACTTAAGATTATGTTATCAATTTCTAAGTCTACTAACCACTCATATTTCCTTTGTAAGACTTCCCTTTTGATCCTTTCTTTAATGTACACTGGCTATTTTCACTTTAAAGTGTGGGTATTTTATTTGTAGATGGGTGCATAAAAGTCATATTCCTTGATTTGAAGCTATTTGAGGCATTTAATTTTTAAAGATCATGGAATGTGATAGTCATCAGGGTAACTTCTGCAATTTTGCATTTGTTTATATTTATTGAGGCACCACTTTAGAGGTAGCACAACGTGCTGGAGTTGGAGTTGAAGCTGAGAAGACCTGAGTTCAAATCGTTTTGTACAGCGATTGGCTGTGTAACTCTAGATAATTCACTGAGTCTCCCTATGGCTCAGTTTCCTCATCTGTAAAATGGAGATCATAATAACATCTACCTCCAATGGTTGCTGTGACGATCAAATGAGATAAAAATTGTAAACCCTGAAGCACTATCTAAATTCTAGCTGTAACGATTATTGGGGCAGCAAGGTGGCACCATAGAGGTTAGAGTGTGGAGCCAGGAAAACTCATCTTCATGAGTTCAAATCTGGTCTCAAACCCTTCCAAGTTGTATGACCTGGGCAAGTCATTTAACCCTTTTGGCCTCAGTTTCCTCCTCTGTAAAATGAGCTGGAAAAGAAAATGGCAAACCTTCAGTATTTTTGCCAAGAAAACCTCAAATGGGATCATAGAGAGTCAGATATGACATAAAACAACTGAACAAGAATGCCATTATTATTGATGATTAAACAGTCTTTTTCTACTAGGGATAATTCATGCTCTGTTTCTTAAGAAAGCCACTCACCTTTTTTTGTATATTTTGAGTTTCTTTTTAAACGTCTATATAAACTATTGCACTAATCTCACTGTAATTACTGCTGAGAAAACTGTGGAAAAGTAGTGTTTTGATAAAAAAAAAACAAAACATGATGAGATATTTCAAGTATACAAGAAGAGGAGTCAGTGTGACAATTTGCTCTATTTCCAACATCTCCAGTGTTCATGAGACAGAGTTCATAGGAAGAAAATCCCCATGACTGCTAATGACTCTGCTGGAGCAAGCGTCTGTGTTGTCTTTCCCTCCATTTTCTTTCTTTTTCAGGAGTTTCTAAAGCGTTGAAAATAAGGGAAGCAGAAAATTTGGCAAAAAATAACAATTTAAAGGGCTTTTAATCAGTATCATTAAAGTGCAGGGTTGTCACATGAATAATTCAGGTGAGCCAAACCAAGTAAGTGCCCCTTCAGCTGACTGGAAGAAAGAGCATGTCAGATGTACATGAGTTGGCTCTAACATGCTAGCCAGGTAGAAAATTATATTAGGCTGCTAGCAACATTTCTGCTATTCTGCCTCAGTGACTACAAATTCCAGAATATTTTGATATTAAATAATATGCATAAAATATTGTCTCAAAGTTAAAACTTTAGCAGCCTGAACTCAGAGGCTGTTATTGGCATTAAAATGATCACATTCTAAGGAATGACTCAGCTCTCCCCAGATTTAGCTATACTGGCTCAATTATATTTTATAATTATGAATTATAATGGATTTTTTTTAGTTTTCAACACTCACTTTTATAAAATTTTGAGTTTCAAATTTTTCTCCTCCCTCTGTCAAAACAAAAAAAGTGAAAATAGTGTGTTTCATTTGCATTCACACTCCATAGTTCTTTCTCTGCATGTGGATGGCAGTTTCCATCATGAGTCTTTTGGAATTGTCTTGGATCATTGTCTTGATTGATCATTTCACACTGTGGCTGTTACTGTGTACAATGTTCTCCTGGTTCTGCTGACTTCCTTCAGCATCAGTTCATGCAAGTCCTTCAAGGCTTTTTTGAAATCTACCTGTTCATCATTTCTTATAGCACAACAGCATTCCATTACATTCATATAACACAACTTGTTCAGCCATTCCCCAATTGATGGGCATCCCCTTCATTTCCAATTGTTTGCCACCACAAAAAGAGCTACTATCAATATTTTTGTAATGTGGGTCCTTTCCCCTTTTTTATAATCTCTTTGGAATGTAGACCTAGAAGTGGTATTGCTGGATCAAAGGGTATGCACAGTTTTATAACCCTTTGGGTATTTTTTTTAGGGAACTTGTATACTGTGATTGCGTGAAAGGCATATGTGGTATTTCTCTATAAACTAAACCAACTGACCTGTCAGCTCAAGTTTATGGATGTTGAGACCTGAAAAATAAATAAATTATATATTTAAAAAAAGAAATAATGGATGTGATGTTGAAAGTGGTAGTCAGTAAGGGATCTTGCATTATCAGAATGAACCACTGTCCCTGCCTGGTTTTGAAACATTCTCCTATGTTGGAAGTAAGCTAGTCATTTGGTGCCTTGACATGTCCTTAGTATATAGTAACATCTTGCAGGAGAGAAAAGTCTCCAATGGTCCAGTCAACTTCAGAGTTGGTAAGTGCTTGCTTCCGTCCTCCTTTGCTTCCTATAGAGAACACTTTGTAAAGTACTCTCCTGGGAATGGACAGATGTGATCTTATTAGATATAGTGCATGACAGTTTTGTTATGTAATTTTTTGCAAAAGGATACTGAGGTATTTTTAAAGATTCCATATAACTTTCATGATTTTGGAAGAAGGAATTTCTGAATTAAATGTTATTTGCCTGTAGAGAGGGAAAGATCTGTCTATGAATAAGCAGACTCATCTATGCACGTTACAAATGCATCACATACTGGCATTTGTCATAGCTTGTACTTTGAAAAACTCCACATTGAGTTATTTTTAATGTTTCTAAAATATGGTTCTCCCCTGATTGTATGCCAAGTTTCTGCCTGACTTGTTATGGCAGAGTTAGAAATAGAGGACAAGCGGAGTCTATAGTGAAATTTTCTTGATGAAAGCTCAATTTGACTGGATAAAAAAGTTACCAGGCTCTAGGCTAGGCACCAAGGATACAAATACAATAAAATAAATCACCCCTGCCCTCAAGGAACTTACATTCCATTATGGAAAATAACACGCATATATCTATGTCTATACAAAATATACGCAGGGTATTGGGGCAAGGCACTAGCAGCTGGGGATGAGGTTGGTGGAAGCTGGAAAGGGGATCGGGAAAGGCCTCAGGTAAAAAATGGTGCTTATCCTGAGTTTTGAAGAAAACTAGGTATTCTAAGAGGTAGGGATGAGGAGGGTTGACATTCTAGGTATGGGAACAGAAAGTATATAGGTGAAGAGATAGAATGTCATGGGAAGAGTAATCAGGATTATGATAGGACCTATCATTTATTTATGCCATTTTAGGCTGTGTTATGAGTAGCCTAGTGTCCAGGACTGTGGGAATGGGTGGAGAATAATCCATCTGTACTCTTTCTTGGTGAGACCACAGAGAATTTCATCTAGCTATGCTGTTAAGCTGGAGAGTGCCTCAGAAGACGGCAGTTAGGAAGAAGAGGTGATACAAATAACGTTTTACAGAAACTTGGAGGATAGAAGATTGGGGTTGGATGGGAATGTGACAGAGTGTGGCATAATGTGAACTTTAGATCTTTGAAGGGCCATAATATGAAAGATATGTTCTGTTTAGTCCCAAAAGGAGAGGCAACATGAATGGTGAATAGATTGTTGAACCTGGGCTCAGATCCTGCCTCAGATAGTTGCTGTGTTACTTCCCTGTCTGAACCCCAATTTCTTCTTCTGTAAAATACCAATAAAAGCAATAGCTATCTCATAGGACTGGTGGGGGCTTAAATGAGGCGATGTATGGTAAGGGCTTTGCTAGCCTTAGAGTGCTATAGAAATGTCATGAATGGAAGTTATGAAGGGGTAAATTGAGGCCTAATGTAAGGAAAGACTTTCTAACAATCAAGGGTGTCCCAGTGTGGCATGGACTGCCTGGGGAAGTGCTGGGTTCCTCTCTGGAGGTCATCAAGTAGAAGTCGGACATCCAAACTTCTTTGGATTGTATGTTATGCAATGTGCACATTGTATATTATAGAATGGATTCCTGTTTTCCCCCTGGTGGGATGAGCTGAGCTCTGAGATCCCGTCCAACTCTGAGATTCTGGGATTCTGGGATATGTCACAGAATCTGAGGGTTGGAAGAGACTTTAGAGGTCACTTTTCAAGAGAAGCAACTCTTCTTGCAAAGTCAGAAATGAGCGACAATGCGGAATGTGTAGAGTCTGAGCATCAGGGGACAAAAACCAAGTGCTTCAGGGACCCCATAGAAAGGTATGGCCAGGGAAGATAGGAGGATATGTGGCACGCATCACAAGACATAAAACTTGTCTTTTTTATTTTAAAAACTGTACAACTGTATACTTGGGAATTACAAGAATGAAGAGAATAGTAAATAAATGGAAACATAATATATGCAAATGAAGTAGGTAACTTTTTAAGGCACGGAGAGGCCAAAGCGCCAACAGCTAATGGCTGTTCTAAATACATTTTGCATATGTATGCTGTCTATCTCTAGTCTTCAAAAATGCTGTTTATCACTAGCTGCTGAGACAATTTTCTCTAAAGGTTTTTGATGTCATACTTTTATGTATAGATGGGTTCTCAGGCATGTCAACAGTATTACCTAAAAAGAACACCTGTGAAAGGCTCCTTATCATTTGATTTTGAGATATGAATGAGATTGAGGATGTGCAGCTTTTCAGTTAAGTGCAGACCTTATCGGGCCTTATATGACCTTTATAAGATCATTTCATTTCAAACTAAGCATGTGTTTCAGATAAGGAGGCGTGAACCTCATGGTTACATAATCGATAGTGCTTTGGATTGGTGTACAGTCTTTGTTTAGTGCCAGAGCTTCCTGAAAGTCCTTAAAAATTCAACGAAGCATCAGTGCCTTGCTTAGTGAGGAGAGTTCTACCTCTTGTTAAAAGCTGGCTGATTCTGGATGTGCCTGCCAATTGTCACCATCCCACAGACTTCATTATTTTTAGTCAAAGACTGATGTAGAAGAGAATCTCTAGTTTACTGTGGCTCCATTTACACACCCCTCTTTTCAGTGTGGCTATGAAGGGGAAAAGCTCCAACCAAACCAAAAACGATAGACCAAGGCTGGCAGACCAGGAATCATGTACTGGTTCCGGTGCCTGCCCATAGTCTATCAATGGGCTGATCTCCTGAAGTTAAAATCTAAGCCTCAGTCTTTATGGGTGACTTTAACTCCTTAACATTGGAAAAAGAGCAGCTCCTTTATTTCTCATCTTTCCTGTCCCCCTCCATAAAGGACCTGCTTCCAGATAGAGAGCAAGGTTAAAAGTCTTGTCATTGCTTTCTACCACATACATTGAAAGAACCCATTGGACCTGCTCTGGCCCAAAGCTTATTTTTGGTTTTGAGCTGTGTCAGTTACAGCAGGTAAGATATACACCATACAGCCTTGTAGCCCTGCAACCAAAGGACTCTCTGTTCTAGGAAGGCAGGTTAAAAATATTCAACAGTAGCGTTGCCACTGCTGCTTACTAGTTCAAAATAAATTGCCTCTCATTGATTGGCATAGAAGTAGTAGTTGGACTTTAAATCAGTCTTGCTGTTATATAGATTATATATATATATAGTATATGTTATTCTATATAATATTTTAGATTATATATATATATATATATAATCACTTACTATCCATAACTTTGAGAAAATCAATTAACCTTCCTATCCCTCAGCTGTCATCATCTGATAAATGGGGATAATAATGCCTGCGGTACCTACCTCAAAGAGTTGTTAGACTCAAATGAAGTAATATACTTGGTGCAGCTGCTAGAGCACGTTAAGAGTCAGGAAGATTGAGATCGTATCCCATGTCGGACACTTACTGTGTGTATGACTCTGAATAAGTCACTTAAACTGGTAGAATCTCATTTTCTTTGCAAAATGGGGATAATTGTAGTATCTACCTCATAGGGTCATTGTCAAGCACTTTACAAACCCTGGCGTGCTATAAAAAGGACAGTTCTTTTTCTCCTTCGTGTCTTCCTCTTCCTCCTCTTCCTTTCCATATAAAGTCACTTATCCTTGTTTACCACTACATTTTATTTTGTAACCACAGACATTTCTCAACAAGCTTCCTACAAAGTGCGTCCCCCTATATAGTTACATGATTACTTTTATAATTTAGAAATTGTTAACAGAAAGGAAGGATATTTGCTCTATGTTTGCATTTTCATTGTATTCAGCTTAAATAATTGGTAGTCATACATATTTGTGCTATGTCCGATTATATTTGTTCTGATTTCTTCGTGTTCCATCCCTTCATGCACATCTCCTCATATGCTGAGTCTGCCTTCTGGTCCAATGATATTCTGTGATACTCATACAGCATATGTTCAGCTGTCTTTCTATCATTGGACGTATATTTTATTTTCAGTTTTTTGTTTTCATGTATTACATTGGTATGAATACCTTTGTACATATGAGGCTTTTCTTGTTATCAGGAACCTCCTTGGAGAAGAATCTCAAGTCTGAGTTAAAGGATGTGAATAATTTAATAACTTTTCTTACATGATTCAAAATTGTTTTACAGAATGGTTGAATCAATTCACAACTTCACCAGCATCAAATTGTCATGTCTGTGATCTTTTAGTACAAATAAAAAGTTTTCACATCCTTCATTGTATTTTCAAATGTTATGTGTATAAATTCATATCATAGTTATTTTTATTTGTATTTCTCCGGTTGTTCATAATTTTGAACACTTTTCAGAAAGTTATTGATAGTAATTTAAAGTTATTTTGTGGTTAATACCATTAATCACGTTAATAGTTTTCCTAGTGTTGAAGTATCCTTGTATTATTTGTATATAGTTAGCCTAGGCACAGTTAATAATTTTGGTAATATTACTTCTTTAATAGTCTTAGTGACGATTGTCGAGTTTTATTCTCTATGTTCTATCTCCCTCATTTGAGTATCTATCTGGGTTATATAGAAGGAGTGTGGTAAGGTACTTTCTTTATTTTTTGTGAACACCTTATATATCCTAAGGATTACTTATTCTTTAAATGTGTGATAGAATATGTTTTTAAGCTGATATTTACGTTGTGCCTATTATAAGCCAGGCACGGGCACTGTGCTAAGAGCCTTACACATATTCTCTCATTTGAGCTTCACAACAACTCTGGGAGTTAGGTGCTTTTATTATCCCCATTTTACAGGTGAGGAAACGGACATCTGGAGCAGGAATATTTTAGGGGAAAGAAAGAGAAAAGCAGTTCACTTATAGCTTGTTCAGTTGCTCTTTCTGGGACTTGTTTGTCTATATCCTATTTTGTTGTTCTTTGCATCTTATACTTTGTAAATATTCATCCATTTCATTTGTGTTTAATTTTGTTAGAATATATTTGATTGTAGTAGTTTCTAATGGTTTCTTTAATGTTTCCTTTGTTGCGAATTATTCTTTCTCATTTTGAGCTTAGTAATTTTGTTTTAGTCTGTCTTATCTTGGTCAAAATAACTAATGATTTACAGTTTTTCAAAAAAAAATTAGGTCCTTGTTTTATGTCTTAGCTGTAATTTATAGGCATGTTCTATTTCATTTGCTTTATCTTTCAAATGCTTTTCAAAATTTCTAACATGTTTGTTTTGCAATAATTGATTTTTTAAATTTCTGTTTTCATTTTATGCTTAATTCATTACTATTCTGCTTTTCTCTTTTGTTAATATAAGCATTTAGAAATATGTATTTCCTACAAGGACTAATTATATCTGCACCTCACAAGTTTTGGCATGTGGTCTCATTGTCATACTCCTTAATAAAATTATTGTTTCTATTATTTTATTGACTCACAAATTATTTAAGGTAAGATCATTTAATATCCATTTGATTTTATTTCTTTTCCATACTTCTCTTGTAGACTGCTATTTTTATTGTATATTGGTTATGTAAAAGAGGTGGTTACTATTTCTGCCTTTATGCACATGCTTATAAGTTCCTTTTTGCTCCAAGACATAATCAATTTTTGTAAAATGTCATGTGATTTTTAAAGAGTTACTATACTTTTAAGATTAGCATTCAGTAATCACTAAAGACCTACCATATCTAGTTTTTACAGCATTTATATTAAAATCCATGATCCTTTTTTGAAGTCACTTATAATTAATGTCTTCTTACTTGTGTCGTTTTGCAAACTGTTTAGTTTCTTCTTGAAATACTTAGTTCTTTGTATCATTCATATGTGAACATACATATAACACTACTCGCTAACACATCACCATAATAAAAACCCACCCTTGTATTAAGTATATTTAAGCAAAACAAACCAAGTCATTGGCCATATATGAAAATGCATTGTCCTATCCTGTACTTGTAGTGTATCACTTCTCAACCAGGAAACAGGAATCATGCTCACTTTTCATCTGTGTACTGAAATGACTATGAATCAGTGCTTGGGTCAGCACTCTAAAGTCTTTCAAAGTTATTTTCCTTTGATGCTATTTTGGTCATGCAATTAAAATGCTTGGCCTGGTTGTGGATGTGATTCTACCCTTTGATGGTTTTGGTTTGTATGTTTGTTTTTAATTGTCAGATTGTCTTAACATGGCATCACCTCTCCATACAACACATAATGATACAATGAGCAGATACAGGTCCTACGTTGAAAGAAGCACCATGACAGCAGTGCAAAATTGAGTGTCATGAATTCATATTTGAAACTCCTCTATTTATATGTACATATTAAATACTCTGAATATATTCTGAGTGAATAAATTCTAATATATTCAATAGTCTTCATCAAATTATGTGATAATATTCTGATTTTCATTGAAGTTTGGTTTTCTATTTTTTCTTTTCCTTTCTTTTCCTTTTTTCTTTTACTTCCTTCCATTCTTTCATACATTGGGGGCTAAAACAAACGATGTTGCAATGACTCAAGAATTCAATGCTTCCTAATTATATTGCATTCATTATACTAGTAGCTTTTATAAATACTGTGAGCAATAACACTTGTCAGGCTATTGCCTATGGCAATGTGCCTAGAATTTTTCAGAATATATAAAATAGTAAGCAATATACATAAATAATAATGAATAGAATTTGGTGCCATTAGAAACTAGCTAGAATGACCTAGGGAGGGCCCAGGAATGCTTTAGAGAATATGTTAAGCAAATATAAACAAAAATTCTTAGTTATATTTCATTATTTATCACAATTAAGGGGTTAATGGTACTGCAAAGTATAAATCAAGTGTTTGAATTTAAATCCTCTATTAAAATATATTAAATATATGAACCCATTTTGAAAATTCCTACATAAGATTCTTGCTCAATCTCAAGGCTTAGTGGCTGGTTTAAAGTTGGTCTCTGTTGTTTATTACCTGCATGACCTAGAGTAAGGCACTTCACTTCTCTGGGCCTCAGTGTCCCAATCTGGAAAATGAAGGAGTTGGGCTAGATGAGCTCTTAGGTCCCTTCTAATTCAAAATCTCTGACATTAGTAGGATCCATTTTGAGGGACTGCGTTGCTATTTTTATTGATGTACTCTTGATATGCAAAAGGCTAGCTAAATTTACAGGTAATTTACAGATAAAGACAAATTACAGTTATCTTCCCCAAGATGCTCCCTCAGCATTTGATGATCTGTCATCTTATAAACACCACCAATAGTACAGTCCACCAGTCTAGCATCAACATGCCCAATGTTCTGTTTCCCTGGGTTACTCTTGTGCCTATACCCCCACAAATTCTCCATAGAGTGTTCATCCAATATGCTAGGGCTCTTCCTTCACATCTCTTGATGTTGTATGGGTACCACTGGAATATATGGGCTGGCTGCTGGGTATCCTTCACTCTTAAGATATAAATGGCTCATAGTTTTGTTCTGATCAAACATTTCATTAATATGTTTTATTATCACTTTTCTAATTCCTCTTTACAAATAGAGCATACTGCCGCATACTTATGCTCACCAAGCATTTCCCCATTCCACTTTGGGTGACTGAGAGTATAAATTTGTTAGAGATGATGACATTCCAAGACTCACAGCCATGAAGCATCACCAGAAAAATACGGATTTTAAAAAATGGCACTTGAATTTAGGGAGAAGATTGGCCTCAGGAAAAGCAATGAAACTCACTCTTCTTCTTTCCTAATTCTTGGTCCAGCACATGGTGCATCTGTGGTGTTTACCTAAGATTTATGTACTGATTGACCTGTTCTGTGAGTCATCATCCACCCAATTGTACTTCACATTCAAGACATAAGACATTCTTCATCTATTTGCCATTTCCTGCTGAATGCTTTTGCATGATTTTGAGTCTTATTTAAGAGGAGCTACCTTATTCTGGAGCCTGATGCATCAGAATACTTACAGTCATAAACAGGGTCATCACCTGCTGAAGGACCTCACCTTCTGTAGAGAGTTCCTCTTCCATTTTAGATTCTAGCTAGGCTGTATATAAGGACCACAGAAAATACCTTTAGCAAATGTGCATCTACTGCTTGATGTCTCACTTGATTATTTTTAAAGACTGGGTCTCCTTATCTTACCCTGGAAATGCAGAGCAGTTGGAAATATAGCAGCCACTCATGAGCCCATTCTCAGTAGTGATCAGCACAGGAGCTTGGACCTGCAGTGTTTCCAACCTGGACCATTTTATCCCTCCTTGGGCTACATGGTGGCCTCTCACTCCTGGGAGTTTACTGTATTGGTGCAAGAAGTGTAGATACCCAATCATTTTAGCCCACTACAATTTAGAACTCTCAAACTCTTGTGATGCATTAGCCTGAGCCACATTTTCCAATATATTTTTCACCATCCTTCCTATGCTTACCTTTGCATTAAAGTCACCAAGTATTTAAGTATATGATGACTTAATATTTAATATGGAAAGTATTTTTTTTAGTTCTTCATAGAATTTCTCTACCTTTTCATCATCTACAAGAGATTTGGCACATGCCTACAAGTCATTTTTATTCTGGTCCTTTTTTGAAAGTTCTTCTTATGAACACTGCAGTAAGAAATGACCAAGTATTCCATGAATGATATTTCTTTTTGCCTTTGAATACATGATTTGCCTCTCAAAGGAAAATCTCCTATAGTAATGTCCATTTCAATGTCACTGACAAAATCTCTCATTTAGAGCACCACTAGTTAAATTAATGTGTGTAGATGGTCTAAAGCCTGCGTAAAGCCTTTTTTGCTCAATTCAGCTTTAATAAAGTTACCCAAATCCTCTTGGCTGACTCTCTGGCCAGGGAGCATTGATCAATGGGCTCACATTTTACATTGAACAATTCTGTAAGAAGCCTTTCCCTCCTGTTTGATGATGAGATTAAGGTTTATTGCCAGGAAGAAAAGAGTCTTCATACTCTGTCATGTAATATCAGGAAATAAGAAGACTATTTTAAAAATAAAAGTTGTAGTAAAATCTAAGAAATGGAGGATAATGTAGGTTGAGTGACTTAACTCCTTCCTGGTGGGAGCACAGTTAGAACGGTGGTGATTTGCTGAACCAATAATGGCAAACCCTCTTTTTCAGAAGTAGTTAACATTAACATCCATTTTCATTTCTATTGAAATAATAGGTAGCTAAGTTTTTTCAAACTTTATTTTGTGATGAAGGGAAGTTCTCCTACCATTACACATCACAATGTTTTGATAATTTCGTAGATCACTCTTAATGAGTTGTCCAAAGCTCAGAAAAGTGAAGTCACTTGATCCGAGTAACCGCGTTGGTAAATGTCACAGATAGGATTTAAACTCAAGTCTTCTTATGTCCATGTAGCACCATACCCACTATAGACAATGCAACCCCTTCTGTTTTAGTGCAAACATTCTATCAAATTCTTTTTAAAAAGAGTTTTAAAACATGGCACCAGTGACCCTTACTTGGGTCTTGCTAGCATTTGTACTCTCTAATGCACACAGACAAATTCATATCTTCAAAACCAGGAAGCAGTTTTGTAGAACTGTAGAATGACAGAGCTGGGAGACATCTTAAAACACAGAATGTTAAACATAAAATGTTATAGCTGAAAAGGGACCTCAGAAGTTCAGTGTTAAAACATGATAGAACATAAGATCATAGATCTAAAGCTAGAAAGTGGCGTTAGTGCAATAGAGTAATAGACAAAGAATGTTAGCGTCAAAGAGGGACCTTTGGGATCATCTAGTCCAATTCCACCCCTAATTATGGATGTCTTTCATCCTCTTTTTTTAAAGCTAATTCATGATCTCATCCAATTTCTTGTTTCCAATCATGATTTCTCTTCAAATGACTAGCAAAGCCATCTATCCAGCATCAATATACTCCATGCTCAGCACAAACCTGAAACTGTTTCTGACCTATTGGAAAGAAGCAATGCAAACATAGCAAAAAAGTCAATCCAAAGCTAGTCAGACATGTCAGTGGTGGGTAGAGGGCAGTATCGATTTGGGGACCTGCAGAAAGCTTCTTCTACAGGAGGGACATTCGAGGTAGCACATTCCAGTCATGGATATCAGCCCATGCAGAGGTGCAGTAGCAAGTGATAGCCGTCCCTGTGCGGAAAACGACAAGCAGGTGCCTCTGGCTGGAATACAGACTGGTTGTGGGATATGGGATGGAGCCAGATCAGGAAGGCCTCTAAATGCCAAAGATAGGAGTTTGCATTTTATCTTGGAGACAGTAAAGAGCCACCAGAGCTTCTTAAATAGGAGGGTGACATGGCCAGGCCTGTGCTTCGTGAGTGAATATCAATTTAGGGTTGTGTAGAAAATAGAGTGGAGAGAGAAAAGGATATAGGGAGGGGAAAGCAATTCAGAAGAAGGCCCTCCTCATGTTTCCACTGATTTTTATGGAACCTCTATCCTCCTCTTCACTGAGGTTTGAAATGCGTCTTTTCCTCTTGCCTCTCACTCTTCTCCTCTCCCCTGTTCCATACCTTCCTGTGTTTTCACTCACCTTTTCCTTTTGCGCTTCAGCCTTTTCTCTTGGACAAGGTCAAACCTTTTAATTGTGCTCGATCCCCTTCTGCCTACCCCCTTGCTCCTTTCTTCCAGCTCCCTCGTAGTTTCTCTCCATCTAATGGCCTCTTTTCTACTGCCCACAGGCGTGCCTAGATCTCTCTTATTCTGAAAAAAGAACAAAAAAGAAAACCTGTCCTTGATCTTTCTATCCCTTCAAACTATTGCTTCATATTTTTCCTCCAAAGTGTTTAGCCTGCCACTTACAACCCTCTGCTATCTGGCTTAAAGGTGCCTTTCCAGCCTCATTTCCCCTTAGTTACCTTCACATACTCTATATTCCAGCCAAACGGACATCCCGCTGTTTTCCAGCTATCTTGCCCTGTCTTCCTCCATCTCCACATATTTTATATAGGCCATTCCTCATGCCTGGATCATATACCCTTCAGGTCCCTGCCATCTGAAATCTCTCTTCTTTTGAAGTCTAATTCAGCTGTATCCTCCTCCCTTACCACCTAACCTATCCCCACCCCTATTATTGCTCTTGTCCTTGAGAGAGGACTTTCTCTGGATCTTTCTTTGGCCCCTGCCCCATTTTATCATGTTATAGACTTCTTTTTATATATGCAACCTCCTGCTTAGTTGGCTATATGCTCCTTGAGGAAAGGCAAGAACTATTTTCCTCAGCACCAAGCATAGTACCTTGCAAATAATAGGTGTTTAACAAGTGGCAGTTGAATTCAATAGCTTAGAGCTAGCGAAGCATTCTACAGATTGACTTCTATGGACTGGATTAGTTTTAATGAAGCATTTTAAAAAGAGGAACCTTGGGTAGGTAAGATTAAGCCAGGAATAAGAGATGATGAGCAATTAGTTCGTTCATTTATTTATTTATTTTTTGTGAACACTGGTGAAATCTAGAGAGACTCCTACAAATAAAGTGTATTTCCAGGGAGCAATACTGACTTAGATACAACAGGATCACAGTTCAATCCTGCCCACATAATGGACGGCTATTATTTTACAAAGGAAAGAAAAAACACACTATGTTCCAACTTTAATCTCTAGTCAAATTGTTACGTTCTAATTTAATTTTCTGAAGAAAATGCATTCATTTGTCAAAATGCACCAAGCGTAATTGAATTTCATTTTTTTCTAACCCTTTTCATTTCATTTTCCCCCAGGGAACAAATTTTGCTTGTGCAAACATATTGAGATGAGTAAATCAGCTTACTACAAATTGCTGATTTCTTATCACTGCACACTAAATTACGTGGACAAATCGAGACCAATATGTTCCATGTCTTTTTAAGCCATAGTAAGATCATTCTGTAAAGATGAACTTTCCGATATCTACTCAGAGATAACAATATCATAGTATTTGTCCTGACAGTCATAGAGTCTTATGGTTAGGTTTTAAATTGATGCCACAGAAATGTTCCTAAATTTTGGGGGAAAGTATTTTCCTTAGAGAAGATACTGGAAGTTCTTTTGTGTTCCTTTTCGTTGTTGTCACTTTTGATTTGTTTTTTTTTTTTACCTCAATATTTTCGGATTTTCTGACCATTATTATGGTTTAACTTGAAAGAGAATAATTAGAAAGCCATCAACTGTACAATAAAGAAATGGCTCACTGAAAGCTTCATCTGGGTTTTAAACTCCTGAAGTCAGGCGGCCAAGCAAAAACAGTTACTTGTAAAGTTTCAGGAGCACCATCGACTCTGACAGTTCAGAGAACTTTCAGCATATCCTCATTCATTCATTTATTCAACAAGCATCTATTAATTGTAAGATGGCACTCACAAATGAAACAGCCTCTGTCCTTAGGACCTTACATTCTGTTGGGAAGGGGAGGTAAATATTGTCTGTCTATCTAAAATTCAGAGCCATTTTCTTGGGAAGTGGAATGAGAAAGTCACTACCTGCTTGAGGATCAGGCTAAACCCTGTGCAGTAGCTTCCACTTGAGCTGAGTTTTGAAAACAGCGAAGGGAGGAGAGCTTAATAGAGGCAGAGGGAGAGGAGGTAACATGCAGTGAGTCTGGGAAGCCCGGCTGAAAGCAGACTCAGAAGGGCTCCACGTGCCAGCAAAGGAAATTTGGATTTTATCTGAGAAGCAATAGACGGATCTTCTTGAGTTGAAAGTGACGTGATCAGACATGTGCTTCAGGAATACCAACTTGGTAGCTGTATGAGCTCTGGATTGGAAAGGGGAGAGATTTATCCATCAGTTAACTCTTGACGTGAGATGAGAACATTTTCTTTTCCAACTGCACTTTCTTTGGTGACATCTTTTCCCAGCTTCTCTACAGTGGAGCAAAATGTGCATTTGCTCAAAAGATGAACTTTGTAGGCTAAGCCCCATTACGTTACTGAATATAAAAATATACTTTTCAGATACTTGTTATAGTCAGTATTTGTTGATTGGTAAATGAATAAACAGTATAAGAAAGATGAGAATAATATCTGGAAGGTTGTATGAGGGTTTCCATTCCCTCTTGGTGTCTCTGGGAATTTTTCTATGGTTACATTGCTGTTAGGTTTTTGTTTTATTTCTTCTTGTTGTTTTTAGTAAGGGCATACACATCCCATATCTGATCAGCTCCAAAATTCAGAGTTTGGTTAGCATTTGCATCAAGAATTAAATTCTTTTACATTGTCACTAGATTACAGATATTGGGAAAATGGATAGAGAGGACGAGAAAAATTAAAGTATTCATTTCAACTCACCAAGCATTTAATAATGCACACCAGATGCCAGGCACTGGGCAGTGTTCTAAAAACTAGAAAATACTTGGGGCGGGGAATGATGTGCGCACAAACAAATCAATAAAATTATATACAAACTAGCTCAGGGTGACTGGCAGCTTGGGGGAGTCAGAAAAGGTCTCTTGTACTTGAGCTGTTCTTTGAAGGAAGCTAAGAATTCTAATTAGGAAAGAAGAGTTCCAGACACTGGGGAAAATCAAGCTTGAAAATTCAGGTTTTAATCTCTTATTCTCCCCTCTGCCTCCTCTCCACCCCCAAAGTTAAGAACTAGGAGGTTAGGTGTGAGGATGAATGTAGAGGTGCAGGATATGGGCCACGTGAATGTCAGAAAGAGATCTGAATAAAAAAGCGAAAGGTGCTGCTCTCTCCCTAAGGCCAGGATGTGAGTGCTGCTTCAACCAGACCCCCAGGCTTTTCCAGTCCTCGGAGCCTGGGCTATGCTGGAGCTAGCCACTAGTTCAGTTTCTAATGTGACCATTTACATCCTAGAAATCCACAAATGTTTAAAAACCAAGGCTCCCTGTATTATTTTGCTGGTTGTCTAGACTTAAGGAGTTGTTAATACAGATTTAACTTAAAAGTGTGTGTTGAGACTCTCACCCCTCCCCTACTCACCTCCCCCTCCTCCCACAAACCCCTAAGCCCTTGTCCACTGTTCTCTCCTTTGCTACTTCATCTGGTTCCAAGGCCTCAGTTAAACAGTCAAGCTGCTAATGGAATTCGGAGATGGGTTCTGAAATTTTCATTAACAAGTGTTCTAAGACATTCTTTGCTTTTCCCCTAATGGTATTTTTTCATCTGTGCTTAGTATTATATCCTGGAAATGTGCAACTACAGTCATTAAAATTGCTATTTACTTTACTCATTCAGTATAGTCATCTTGTTTTTGAGCACAAGTCGCAGAAATTAATTATTATAATATTGTTCTGATAGACTTTTTAAGTCGTGAGGTGTTAGGGGTAGGTTTTTTTGCATTCTAGCGTGGTCAATTATCTCAATATGCAATTCAGATGAGTACTAGTGGAAATGAAAGGAGAAACATTTTAAAATGTCAACTTTTCTGATGAATATGAAAAGTGCTCTATTCAAAATAACCAAGAAAAAGCATTTTTTTTTGTTATTTTCCCCACTGTAGGAACATGGAAATCTTATTTGCCTGCTGAGAGCTAGCATGAACCTCTTAGGACATTTACTATTAGCAAATTAATAATGTGTATGCACCCCTGACAAGAACATTTTAACCTTCCACGAGCATCCTGGAAAGGGATTAAATTGGCTTCCAATTAATCTTGGATCTTGATTA
Source organism: Bettongia penicillata ogilbyi (assembly GCA_023548195.1). NCBI lineage: Eukaryota > Metazoa > Chordata > Mammalia > Diprotodontia > Potoroidae > Bettongia > Bettongia penicillata. The sequence continues at coordinate 12,457,927 of JAJHZJ010000153.1, forward strand.
TTACTAAGAGGTGAACCTTCCCTCCCCCAAGCCTGTTGGGTGACAGCTCTGTATTAATGGCTTCCTTTGCAGGAGATGGGAAGGTCAGAAAGGATAGGAGAAGTGATGTATTAGTGGGGGGCTTGTCTTTTTAGGTCCTCTAGTATGAGCAGGGGATTTGTGTTCCAGCAAACAGAGACAAAATCCCCTCCCTTCAAGTTGTCCCCATTTGCTTTTTTCCCAGAAGTAGAAATCTGGTGCTTGAGATGCGCCTAGGCATATAAAATGTTCTTGTGCCATGCTTGGATAATAATGATGAATAATGAACAGTGAGGTCGCAGTTCAGCACTTCTGACTCCTTTGTCTATGTGGATGGTTACTTGAAAGTTCAACATGGAAGCTGCCTAAGTGACCAACTGATGAGGCTGAAAGATAGTGGTATTCCCATTTGAATTTTGGTCTTCCTGACTCCAAGCCTGTCACTGTGCCGCCTAGTTTCTCCATCATAGGTATACTCACTGACTTTTTTCGAGGCCGATAAAAAAACAAAACAGATGGGCCATCCAAGGCCTGTTGCTGTGTCTTAAACTCCAGAGTAATGTGCTCATTGTATTTGTTCCTGCTGTGAGACTGTTCACCACTTACTTGGATCTTGGTCTCTCCTGTTCTCTCTTGATTATTTTCTTCCCATACTTGGTAGTGGGGAGCAACAGCAAGTTGTATTTCATGCCAGTAACAAGTACAGTATGAGACTGAATCCAAGGCAGAGTTAGTTCAGGGCTCTAGGAAGTCAGAATCCAACTTCTTTTAACATAAACTCTGTTTCACTGGTCTTTAAACATCTATCTATGCATTTCTACTGGAACTGTCTCTCCAAACCTAAGCCAGATGTCAGACAGATCCCAGAGACCACTATTTGCTCTCGATGCCCTGAAAAGAAATGACAGGGACAATGGTGTTCTGCTGTAGGGGAAAAGGCTTCAGTGAGCCATTCACTCTTTAGCATATTTAGGGTCCCTGACAAGGAAAGGGCTGATGAGTGACAGACAGCTGTGAGGCCAGGGACAGGAGGCTTCTTCCTAAGCATCTCAGTGGCCTGGACTTTTCAAAGCCATGGCACAAACTTCAGGAAAAGCTTGGGAAGAACTGTTTTAGTACACTTTAAAACTGGTTTTGCCTTGAAAAAGACAAAATATTCGGGTAAAGCATGCCTGAGCACCTTAACCATTCATGTCTTTTATTAAAGTATACTTTCAGCAATTTCTGCAATCATCACTGAAATCCTGTTAAAAATGTAAAAGCAGAGAAAGAGGAGAAGAGGTCTGAACAGTACATACTGCCTATAGAGCTAAATTTCAAGAATGCCAGGGTCCTTTAGGAACTGTGTCCTAGTTGTATACGCCCAACCATGTACATCTCCAGGGGCCTGAGTTCCAGATGTTTTTTTAATTAGACTACTCATTCAATTCAACAAGCCTTTATTGAGCCCCTCCTGTGAGGGGAATCATCTTCTCCTCTGGGGTCCAGAAACCAAAAAGGAGACAATTCTTGCCTTCAAGGAGTTTACATTCTACTGGGGGTGGGAGAACAATATGTGTGCAGGCAAAGTAATTCAAAAATATATACATCAATAAGTATTCATTTGATGTGCACCACCACACAGTACCTGTCATTTCACTGGCTGCCTTTAGCATTATGGAAAATGTGCTTATTAGAAATTACAAAGCCTTAATTGATGACTGGTCATCTTCTCAATTCTACCTAAGTTTGATTAAATTAAATTTCCAATTAAAGGAAGGCCAGCTTAATTATCTCTTAAAATATTTTTATTTTCCTGATGATTGATTTTGAGCCTCTGGGTAACTACCCGAAGGATTAGAAACTACTTACATTTCCACAGAAAAATAATAAAAAAAAAAAACCACTTTGACTTCAGGCAAACTGTAATCCATTGGCAGCATCCATTATGACATTAGTAGCCTGCAAAAAAATTTAAACTTGCTATAATTCAGTTGTTTTCTTCACTTGCATTTTCAAACATGGCAGCCTTTTCACAGATAAGAGCTTTTCCCTATATACTCCCTGTGCAAGAATTAGTTGCTGACTCAGGATAAGGTACTCTACCCCCTCCCCCCCGATCCCAGTTCATCCACTCAGAAAGGCTTTGGAAGAAGTGACTTGTTTCTATGTGCTAACTCCCTGAACCTGGACAGCCTCACGTGTGTCATTGGTGTTGCAAAAAAAAAGGTGAAATATATGAATGCCTAATTATTTAGCATATCATGTGTGACCCTGTCCATAAGTGAGGAGGGAATGCAGATTAAGATTTTTATGGAATCTGTGAACTAATTATTGTTCTAGGATATTTATACTTTACAAAGTGATCCCAGAAAGGTGATCTTAGACATAGGCCAGAAAGTCAGTAAAGACATATGTGAGATCCAGGTTTGAGGAGATAGGGCTATCGTCAGAGAACAGAAGTACCTTAAAAAGGGAACAAGATGCCAGCACTCCACACTGAGTAGCGCATGATCACCTCAAATCTAGACAGTCAAGGGAAGAAACAATTAAAGTCCCATACTAAATTCTTTCAAAACTGAAGTCCCACAAAAGAGAAAATTAAGGACTAGTTTTCCAAGTGTCAGTTTTTAATATCTTTGTAATGCACAGCATAGATGCAGAATGTGTATGTGTCTTTCTTATATGACAGGAGGACAGATAGTATGCAATTAAAATAGTCACAACTTCAGGATAATAGTCTAAGGAGAAATTTTGGTCTGTGGGGTAGATTTAAAAATTAGCCTGGTTTGTAAGTAACTTCGAACACCTAATTTCAGAGTTAACGCTGAAACAGTATAAACTCGGCTTTGATAGGAACATTCCAGCAAGATAAATAGGGGCGTTTCCCATTATTAAAATTATGTAAAATTTTGTAAAATTAAGACTTTGCAATTTCTAATAAGCACATTTTCCATAATGCTAAAGGCAGCCAGTGAAATGACAGGTACTGTGTGGTGGTGCACATCAAATGAATACATATTGATGTATATATTTTTGAATTATTTTGCCTGCATACATATTGTTCTCCCACCCCCAAAAATATTCTGTTTGCACTCTACTGTTCCATTCTAGTTGACAGTGAACAAGAAAGCCGTGCATTCATTTGCAGGAAGTAGTCTGTCTTTAGAACCAGGGGGGATAGAGGCTTCTAATCAATGCTAGGATTCTGTAGACCAGCAGTTCTACAAGGAGGGCAGGATTGTGCCCTAGATTGGCACTATCTGGTTCTATGCTAATTTTCTTCACAAAGTTCATTTCCTTCTTAGTCACAAGGCTAGTTAAACATACTTCTAGGGGAAATGATACAAAAAGTCTGATACATGGTCAAATGTTTATTTTTTTATTTAAATAATCATTATTCTTCACTTTATTAACATTATACTAGTTGTATTACATAATCTCTTCCGAATAGTTTCAAGTTCTTCACGTTGAATTCATTTATTATCCGGTAGTTATGGGGATAGGGGTGGATCTAGACCTATTATTTCAAAGATACAAGGAATATCAGTAAGGAAACACCTTCTCCTAATGCAGACCAGCAGTTCCTCTGTAACTTAAGAGTTTTGATTTGTTGAGGCATTTAAGGCTTAAGTGCCTTGCCTATGATCTGCCACAATCAGTAAGTGTCAGAGATGGGACTTAATATATTTACATATCTATATCTAGAGAGAGAGGAAAGGAAATTAAACCTATAAAAAGAGAATATATGTGTGTGAGGCCTATGGGGGAGTAGTTATTGGAAAGTGACAGAAACATATGTGTGTGTTACATACACATATGTATCTATCAATTTCCAATAACTGCCCCCCCTCATAGGCCTCCCCTTTGTACAAAGAAACATTATTAAACAAGACATATCAATACATTGGCTGTGTCCTGGGAGGACACTCTAATAGCCTTTTAAAAAATAATCAGAGGCAAGATATCAAACATAGAGTTTAAATGGTCAGAAGTTTTCAGTTTTTGCAAGTTGAATAGCTCCTAAATCTCTCCCTATCATTCATAAATCCAAAGACAGCATCTCTCCTGGCTTCCCTATAGGATATCAGTATACTTTGGTTCCTGCTTTACGTGGATTGCCAAAGTCTTTCCCAGCTGCAAATGTAGTCCCTGTTCTGGATAATTAATGTCTCTATCAGTTTATCCCTTGAAAAAATCAAGTGTATGCGACTGGGGCTGTCATGTTGTCTGTATAAACAGCCCACTTTTCACTTAGTTTCAGGAAAAGAAAGCTGACATGATTTTGTAGTCAGCCTTGTTTTCTCCTGTGGATTTTCCAGGGCACCACTGCTCCAATCCTTCGTTTGTCTCTGACAAGGCTAGATTTCCATAAGACATTTAAGAAAAGGAAATAGTTTCTGGTTCCTTGTCTCTCTTTTTAGCATAGGACATTAGGAAGTGAGAAGAAGTATTGGAGAAAGAGATCTCTAGCTTCCCCAGTTCAACAGGACCGTGTGACATGGGTGTGTTTTATACTTCCAGTTGAATATAGGACTCAGAGGTTTACAGCAGAAAGCAGAAAGGGCTTTTGGTCCAACTTCTTCATTATATAGATGAGGAAATGGGTCTAGAGGTGGAAGTGACTTGTATGAGGTATTCAGTCATTGACAGAACCAGGATTCACACCCAAGCCTTCCCATTCCCACAGCACAGCACCGCCTCTTAACATTTCTCATTGCCAGTGCATGGTCTTCATTTCACAGCTAGGTACATGTACATCCAGAGGACAGATGTTAAATCTCTTAATATATTTATAAAATTTACTACCATATCTGTGATGTCTTTGTCTCATGAAGTCATCATTGACCAGTAATCACTATGGGACTCTTTTCTAAAAAAAAAAAAAAAAATCAACGAACATCTCTACTTTGAACGTTAAGTTCTGGAGTACAATAGACACACAGACACGGATACACACACAGATACACCCATTAACACAGATAAATAAACCACAATTCATTGAGATATTTGTTGAGTATAAGAAGCCTGCTCTGGGCACCCTCATACAGGAGGGGAACACAAAAGATATAGATAGACTGCTTTCTTCCTGGAAAAGGAAGGGCAAGGAAATATAAATGGAAATTGAATGAGAAAAGAGGAGGAGAAGGATGTGAGGAAGATGTTGGCACACCACAAGGTGTAGTTTCCCGTTCCTGTGATTTCTGATGATGAATTCTTCCTCCTGGAAGATGGGAAACATTTTTATAATAAATGCCTCCTTCAAAAACAGGAATCACTAGAGCCAAGCTCTTCAGTCATCCCTGTTACCTTAAAGAACTCATAATTTTTTCAGTCATGAAATTAAGTATGCATGGTCTAAAGACAGTTTGAGTAGTTGACTCTCAACTTGTTTCTTTTAGCAGGATTTAGAAATGGGGCTAGTTAATTGCATGACAGTTCTGTAAGCTATAAGGGAGATGAGAGAGATGAATAACATTTGCAGTTGGGCCAGTTAGGGTCTAACTCAGAGAGATAATTAATTCTTCGGTTTCACAGCATAATTTCATAATGTGTAAGGCATATCCTGCACTGTTTTCCTTTCAGCTCATGACCATTGCCTGACTCAAGATAGAGTACCAGTGGTGCCTCCCCAGGCTGCATCGAGGGAGGTTTATTTAGTGTATAGAAAGGCTAAAAATACAGTAGTGGGGAAATACCCAGTGTGACCCATCCTTCTGTAACAGTTGTAGGCACACAGTAAGTACATTTTGGGGGCAGATTTTGCGAGGAACAGAACCAGAATGCTAGAAAATGATACCAGAACCTGAGGAGAAATAATGTCAGCCATACAATAAAAGGAGGACCCCATTGAATGCCCTGTGGAAGAATACAAACACGACACACTGGGAGTAGATGTTCTCAAATAACCAACTCCCTCTTCTTTTTGCTTTTCTCCCAGTATCATAGACACAAAGTTCCATTGTCCCAGGGGGCCAGCCCAGGGGCCTGGATTCTAATCCCAATTCCACCACATTATAATCTCTTATTACTTCTCTCTGGTTATTAGGGTAAAGAAACAGTACTCAGATCTTTAAAGGATCCCTTCCATGTTCTGTTTCATAGACAGTATACCGATTCAACTTCCTATGAGAAGCTTTTTCCTAATACCTTTGTTGCTTCATAGTATTTCCCTCAATCTCTGTTAGGATCCCCTGGGAGAATATAAACTCTTTGGAGGTAAGGCCTGTGTCTAGTACCTAATACTAGGCCTGGCACATAATAGGTACTTAATAAATGCTTATTAAATTTAATTGAAAATGTTGTACTATGAGATCTTTAAACTTCTTCCTAAATAGGGAATTTGATATCGCCTAGACTCCAAGATATTAAGATGTCTGTGTCTTAGTTTTCGTATTATTGTCATCAAATTATATATTTATACAGACCTCAGGCTCCTAGAGGCACTCTGTCATTTTCTGGAGGAAGACAAGCCCCAGGGAAGTTAAGAGACTCACCCGAGGCCACACGAGTGGTAATCACAGAGAAGGGATTTATAAACCCAAGTCCTGTGACTCCGTGGTCTCTGTTTTCTCCTCTCCACCATACTCGCCATCATGGTTGAGTCCGTGTGGAAGCATGTGCGTGCCTACTTTGGATGCAGTTTCTAATGATGACCATGCCCTGTAGCTGGTCTCCATTCAAAAGTGACAAGGTTGACCTGTGATCAGCAAAGCATGTTTTCAATTACTGTTTTACCCAGATAGCTGATCGATCTGTGCTCCTTACACTCTCACCTAGTCTTCCTCTTGACCAAAAGGGCACATTTCTAAAGTGGTTGATCAGTAGTAAGAGCATTTGGTCTGAGACCAGGATCATTCCTGGGACACTTTGAACTGACTTCAGTAACCCAATAAGGGTTTGTTATTTCTCAAAGATATTTTCAAAAACTGATCCTTTGGTTGAGACCTCTGCTGCCCTTAGGCTGTTTCCTGCAAGATGAATGGCCTTTATACCCTGATTCATTTTCATCTAAGTTTGCATTTTTTAAAGTAAGACAAAAATCTACCTTTAATAAGATTTCCTTTAACTAGTACTGGAAACTCTCTCCCAGGGGAAATTGAGGTGATTAAAAAAACAACGTGGGATTTAAATGCTGATGTGTCAGGACAGTACCACTAATTAATTAATGGTCTATCTGATATACCACCCCAGTGTTTATTAGTACAGTGTTTCACATCATTAATAATCATTACAGCAAATGCCCTTGAGTCAGGAAAACCTGAGTTCAAATTCAGCCTCAAACACTTACTAACTGGGTGAGCCTGGCCGCTTAATGTTTCCCTCAGTTTCCTCATCCATGAAATAGAGATGATTAGTACCTTCCTCCTGTAGTTGTTGCGAGGATCAAATGATATAATAATAGTAAAGAACTTAGCACAGTGCTGGCAATTAATAATTATTATAGAAACATTAGTTATTATCATCATTGTTATTAATATTATAGAGACAAAACATCATTTCCAGTGTTCATGGACACCAGGATTGTTTGAATTTTTTCTCCAATGAAATTAAGCAATGTCTTTGCCTGACAGCACACATAGTTACAACAGGAGGCTATGTTTGTATCTACAATCTACCAAATCTTCCCTCACTACCTTTTCTTTTTCTTTTGTTATGAAATGATCATTTTCTGTGAGTGTTCTCTCTTTGAAAGAGAGACATTTGGGTTTTTCTGTAACTTGGGGAAAGCCAGCCTATTGCCGAAAGGTGCCTTCCCATAATGATAAAAAAAATGTTTCTATAGAAAAGCAAGTCCGTCTTCAACCCATCCATCCTGTTGGGACAGCGTGCAGCACATATGGTGTGTCAAATAACCCCCCTTTTGGAGACACCTGTGACTCATTAACACAATGTGATGGGTTAACTCTAAATATTCACACAGTAATTAGTTCTTCCTTCTCAAATATTCTGATGTTTACTTTTTGGAACAATGACAAGAAAAGGCAATAGAGGCAGGTTAATTCAATTAAGATATAATTAACCTGGGAACTGATTATTTGACCAGTGGGGAAAACAGAGTAATCTCATAGCTCTCCTACGCATTAAGTATCCGTTGTATGCCCATTTTGTATCTGGTGCTTCATTTCATCTGATTCCAGCTCCAGCTATGATGAAATATATATTCTTGCATATATGTACATAAAGAACAAATATATGGTACAGAGTTTCGATTGTAAACATCTTCATCTAAAACCAATTTCTAAATGGGAAAGTCTGCCAGTTTTCAAAACTGAATATTGCTATAATAAGTATAACATAAACTTGCCAGGGAAGCTGTATTTAAAAAAAAAAACAACAAAAAAAAACAAAAAACCTATGTAGGTAGTTTTCTAGCCTTTTGTTTAAAAATCAACCAACTTTCATAATGAATGTTACCTCTGTTTTATGTTCCCAAAACATCAAACCTCCCTAATATCTCACAATCAAATTGTCACTATTTCGTGATCTATCATCAGTGGAAATGAACAAGCCAACAGGCAGCTTTTCTTTTCTTAGACTCTTTTAATTGCTCATGGGAAGTTAGGGGGTGCTGCAGTGTCAAAAACATCAGCCTAGAGAGGGAAATACTCATCTTCCTGAGTTCAAATCCCGCAACAAACACTAATTATGTGACCATGGGCAAGTCACTTAACCCTGTTTGCCTCAGTTTCCTCATCTGCAAAATGAAGTAAGGAAGGAAATGGCAAACCACTACAGTATCTTTGCCAAGAAAACCCCAAATGGGATCACAAAGAATCTGACACAACCAAAAAACAACTGAACAACGAAGACTCATACAATGCTAGTTAAAGAAAACCTTTGGCATCCCCTCACTTTAGATCCCCTCTGGATATAATCTCTTTTCAACAAAATCCAAATCATCTCATACTCTTTAGATTGCAGATTTGGACTTGGAAATGACCTTTGAGGTCACCTAATCCCAACAATGTATCTAGTCCAATACATTGTATAGAGATACAGCATTTGGTATCATTTTACAGATAAGCAAACTGGAGACCACTTAGTACCTTGATCAAAGTTACACAGGGTGTCCCAAAAGTCTTTGTGCAATTTTAAGTTTTAATAGCCTTTCAAAATTGTTGACTTCTATTATGGTCATCATGTAAATTGTTCTGATTTTATACATTTCTCTCTGATTTCATTCATATTTTCCCCAAATTGTCTGAATTCCTCACGTTTGTCATTTCTCGCACAATTTTACATCACATTCATATGCCACAGTTTCTTCAACCACTCCTGGAATGATATATACCCACTTTTTGGATGTCTTTTAATAGTGAGCCCATGAATATTAAATCAAGTGGTACTGCTACAAGTAGAGTGTCACAAGAGCAAATAGTCTGTTGGCTTTTCTTCTCTTTTCACTTCATCTCTTACTCAGTAAGCTGCAACGGCTCCCTGTCATTTCCAGAAGCAAATATAAACTCCTCACTGGCATTGAAGTTCTTCATAGCCTACGTAGACATTTTTATGACCACATTACTCTTCTTGCTGTTCCTTACACATAGCCCTCTGTTTCTCATTCCTGTGCCTTTCCATTGGCTGTTCCAAATGCCTAAAATGCTTTCTTTCCTCACTTTTCCCCAGTTGCCATCCACCGTAGGCCTCCCTTGATTCTCTGTCCAGTGCCCGGAGATCAACCTGCGATCACCTTGTACCTGCTTAGCATGTGTTTTTCTGTATCTTCCTTTCCATCTTCAAGGGCTTATTTTCTTTGGCACTTGTATCCTCAGAGCCTACCACTGTATCTGCTGCGTAGTACGTCTACAATGAATTCTTGTTAATTAATGGACCTGTGCTCTCGAGCATATTCATCTAGTTGTGATCTCTCTCTGTTGAGTTCCAGCCTCATTTTATGAACTGTCTACTGGATTTCTGCACCTGAGTATCCAATAGGCACCTAAATCTCAGCCAGTGTACAGTGTCACTGATAATATTCCCCCAAATTCACTGATCCTGAATTCCACACATCATGTAGAAGTAGTGGATGTCTTCAGAATTCCAGGGTTCCCCTCCTCCAGGGAAGGAAGATCTATGTCATTGGGCCAAAATGGGATCCCAAAGACCATGCTTGTATTTGTACTGCCCTTGGAAAGTGGCAGCTAGACTGTGCCACCAACTGTGGTCTGCCAAGCACTGGAGAAGCCTTTGAAGAAAATCAGGATCCCAGTCCTAACCAGGGGAACTTGCTTATAATGTACAGAGAGGGAATACATGTTTAGCTGAAGCCACTTGTATGAAAACTTAAACTAAAGCATTCCCACCCCCAGGGCAGCAGCTGTAAGGCTCCTATGACAGATCCCTTCCATGGAGTGAGGAATAGTGAGGGTGTGAGAAAGGAGGGAAGCCTGGAAAATCTAGAAAGCTCTGGAGTATGTCCAGAATTATCTCTGACTTATTTAGTTTGAAGTGAATGCTTGGAACATCAGAAGACATACATGTACCAAAAAGCAGGTGGAGCATTCCTGCCATGGCCCTTTTCCAACAGTGTAGAAAGGTGTACCCGATTGTTTGTTTAGCCAGTGACAAGTAAGCATTTTAAAGTGAGATGAATCTCTCTAATAACTCACATTTCATTTATTTTAAATATGATTTCTTAGTGGCCAGATGATCCTGCTGAACCATGTATTTGTTCACATTCTTCACCACTTTACAATCTGTTTTGTGCCTCAAGCAAAACCTTCATTTTTGCCCCTTTGGGATCATAGGAAGATATTGACATTTTTGTGAAAGATAAAATGAACATTTAAATGAAGTGATTGCTAATGAATGAATGTTAAGAGCATGTTAAAGTTGAAGAAAGTGTACATGTTAAAATGGTAATTGAGCATTACGGTCCAGGTGGAATTGTCAGATATGCCGGAATGTAAATTGTGTAGGAAAGAATGTCACCCTAAAGAATAGAAAAGCAGCATTATAGAGTCAAGGCTGGCCTTGATCCGAGTCGTTGTTTTGCCTTTGGCATAGCCTGGCCGTACATTCCCCACCCTGGCATTGCCTGTGGGAGCAGGAGCAGACAAGTCACACAATCCCTTAGTGCGCCCAGACAACACCTTATGATTATAAGATACGGGCAATGATTTGAAAATCCGCATCAGGGGAGGTAGCTTTCATACTAGAAGTCCCTTCAGTGAATGAAATCCTGAGTTTGGCTCAAAAGCAGTTTACATGTCTCATATGTGCATTTACAAATGTACCTACACATATAGACACATATACCTAGAACAAGTCTGCTGGACATGCCTAATGCTAACCTTTAAAACCGTTTAGGGAATCTCAGGTTTTCCCTAATACTTCATTTCCAAGAAAGACAAAGGAAAAATAGGAATTTTTAGACTCTCCTTTTCTGCTTCACTGTCATCGTCACCAGAACCTACAAGGGAAAAAAGAATTTTGCCAAGTAGAAACCTTGGCTCTTCATTCAAGTGCATGAGAACACTGTCAAATACTAGCCTGACTCTTAGGCCACCTTGATTATATTAGACAGAAAATGACATGGCTTTGGGGGAAAATACTTCACAGCTTCCTATTTTTATTCACTTTCTTAGCAATGTTCTGGGGAAATCAGACAGATCAAAATTAAAACAACAGCAGGGAAATCATTTGCCAAGGTAAAGTGGAGGAAAGTCAATGTAGCAGTGGTTAGAGGCAGCAGCATTGATGCTCCTTTGTCACATACTATCAGTTGGACCATTAGCTGGGGCAGAAAGCCTGTAATCAATTGTCACATTTGCTTCAGAGCCAAAACGATGGGATGGAAATTGCGCTTGTGTATTTTCAGTGGGAAGGTATCCGCAGGGGGGAGATGTGACTGCTTTGTCCACACTTAAGTGCTACAGTGAATGACATCTCTGATACCTGACAGAATGTCTTGAAAAACTCTCACGGTAAAAGGAATGGGGCGGTTTGGCTGGCTGCCTCTTTGAGGTCAGAAAGGTTAGTTAGAAAAAGCTGCTACATTTTCTCATAGCCATCAAATAAAGTGGTTTTAGCATCCAATTTTACTCATCTTTGTGATGAATATTATTGTGAAAGCTGAATATAGTTAGCCTCTAAGTTCTTGGCTCCTGTCAGTCAATCAAAAAAGCATGTATTAAGCACCTACAGTCCCTGCCCTCAAGGAAATTACATTCTATTGGAGGAGACCACGTGTACTGATGTATAAAACAGATATTACATAGCAGGGGATAGAGAAGCACTTAAAACTGGGGACATCAGGAAAGGCCTGATGTTTGAGATAAGTCTTGAAGGAAAATAGGGATTCTGACAGATGGAGGTGAAGGGGGAAATGCAAGTAGACCAGATTGGTTGGAAGACACAGGGCACAAAGGAGGATCATGAGAAATTTGCCAAGAAATATAGGCTAGAGTCAGATTATGATGGACTTTCCATACTAAATTGAGGAATTGGCATTTTACCCTTTTATATGGAGATATATAATCTTTTTACATAAAGTATAAAAACAGATTTTATTGATTTTATCCATTTGTGTAGAGGCAGCAGGGATCCACTGAAAGTTCTTAGGCAAAGGAAGAACATGATCTTAGGATTGTTTTGGCAACACTGTGGCAAATGAATTGAAGAGAGGAAAGCCTGGAAGTTAAGTTACAGTTTGGAGACAGTGTCCCAGATGAGAGGTATAAGGACCCAAACTAGGATAGTAGTCACATAAAAGGAAAGGAGACACATGGGAACTATGCTGTGCAGGCAGAACAACCAGAGTTGGCAACTGATGGCTAATAATGGAAGGGAAGAGGATGCAAGTTGTAAACCTGGGAACTAAACACATGGTGATACCTTGGCTAGAAATAGAGAAGTTGAGAAGGGGAAGGGTGGGTTTAGGAAGGATGGTAAAAGACTCTGTTTTGGACATTTCTATCTCTTGAAGATACCCAGGTGGAGAAGTCCAACAGCTAGTTGAAAATACAAGAGCAGAGTTCAGGACAAGGGTCAGGAAGTCATCTTCATAGAGATGACCCTTGAACCCCTAGGAGGTTATCACCAAGTGAGAGGGGCAAGGACAGAGCCTTCAAGGACAACCATGGTGAAGGGCACAGACCCAAATCATGCTCTAGCAAAGGAAAGTGATGAGTGCTCAGATAAGAAGAAGAAAATCGAAGAGTACAGTGCTAGGAGACTATGAATGTCTAAAAGCTGACTTTGGGGATCCTTGAGGGGAGTATTGGACAGTTCCCAAGATGTGATTCAGCCCAGTGGCCTCCTATTCTGCCCTATGCCAAGATCAGATCCTGATGGGACAATAATCAGTTATACTACATCTGTATCCTCAAAGGGAGGTGAACAGTAAAGAAAACTGGGACAATGAAAGGCCAATAACATTGCTTTTTCCGTTTCTTGGACTGATTAGGGGACAGTGTTTTTGTGCCCATGTTTTTGTCCTCTGCTTCCACTCTTTCCGCTAGCCTGCTCTCCCATATCTATAGCACACTCCCTGTTCATTTACACATATTATCTTTCTTTTTGGTCAAGCTATCTCTTCCAAGTATCAGTCTTGACCTCATCCAAGATAAAAGTACCCCTTCTCCAATCTCCAGTTTTCCTGGAGAGTTTTGTCAGAGTCTTTCCTTTACTAACCTCATCACACTCTACTTAAGTGTGTATCTCCCTCCCTCCCTTTCTCCCCCACATACACACACACACACACACACACACACACACACACACACACACACGCATGCCCACACACACAACCTTCAGCAGAATGTAAGTTCCTTAATGGCAAAAATGATACCAGTTTTCATCTTTCTGTCCTCAGCACCCACAACAGAGCCTGGCATACAGCATACAGTAGACATTTTTTGAATGTAATACAACTTTCATATAGTAATTGCCTCGATTCTCCATGTTACTTCTCTTGTACAGACACAGCTCTTGAGCCATGTTGTACACAGTGCTGCTCAATAGTTTCATAGTTACCTTGAAAGGGTGATTCTCACTCTAGAAGAATTTTCTTTACTGGTAGGCGGAAGCCTCCCCACATGTTGAGACTCTATCTTGGTGGGCAATTTTAGGTTCAAATTCTCTCTGACTTACTAGAATTTTCTTGCTTCTGCATTTTATTAGATTATTAAGAAATTCAGTTTTTATTATCCTAACTCATTTCAAAATGTTAAATTTCCCTGAACAAGCCATAATCACTCTCCTTTTTGATCACTGTGCAAGATAGGTATTCTTGAATTATGGAAATCCATTCTCAGCCTATTACTTCTAGTGTTTATCTCTTAGAAGTATACATTTAGTACGAGTTTTAACTGGTGCTGTCCACTTAAACCATCTCTAGGAAGGAACGTTAAGTACATCTATGAGTACTAAAAGTTGAGTTTCTTTCCTGTACCAACTGCAACATGTCAGTAGAAATGGTGGGATGTGTACTTGACAGTATGACAATTTGTGCTTCTCTTCATAGGAATTAACTAAGATTCTTGCATTGGGAATCATATGTGCTGTCTATTTTCTCCACATACATGTACAATTCATCTCTGGAACTCAGTTTGATTAAATATAAGAGATACTTATTGAGGGTCTCTCATGGATGGCATACTATGCTAGTCACTGAAAGATGTATAGAGGCCAATCTAATCCAACTTAATAAGCATTTCACAAATGCCTACAATTTGCAAGGCTCTGAGCATCCAGAGATAAAAGGAAAAAAAAATAACCTCTCCACTCAAGGAGTTTACATCCTTTTCAGAAGATAGGATACGCAAATAGCTCAATATATTTTTGATAATTTGAGGAAGGAGGGAAGCACTAACAACCTGGAGGATTAGAAAAGATCTTAAGCCTTGAATACTGCTAGAGATTGTAAGAGAGGGAGGTAAATACAGAGTCCATTCCAAGCATGAGTCCAACACAGCCTGTGCAAAGATATGGAAGTGATATATGAAATAGCAACTAGGCCCGTTTGTCTGAAACAGAGAGCATAGAGGAAAATAATGTGAAATTTTGTCTAGAAAGGTAGGTTGGAGCCAGATTATAAAGGGCTTTCTATACTGAAGGGAAGAGGTAGTATTTTTTCCTAGAGGTTATAGGAACCACTTGTACTTTAGGAAAATTATTTTGGCAGTTGCATGAAGAATGGAATAGAAAAGGGAAAGATTTTAAGCTGTGGGTCTAATTAGGATATTGTCATAATCCAAGTGAAAAATGATGAAGACTAAACTAGGGTAATGTCCATGGGAGTGATGAAAAGGTAGGAAATATATTGGAAATGTAGAGTGGACAGTACCAGACAACTGATTGGATATGGAGTTGGTGAAAGAGAGAGGAATGAGTCTGAGGTTGTGAGCCTGCCCGTTGTCTTCAACCAATATAGAGAATTTTGGAGGAGATGGATGTCAAAACATTTAGAAAAAGTTAAATGCTTTGACTATAATGAAAATGTATTCAATAGGAATGTGTGGGTAGATCCTATATAGAATTGTATGCCATCTCAGGGAGGGTGGGGGGAGGTAGGGGGGAAAATTCTAAGTTTTATGGTATTGATTGTAGAACACTATAAGCAAATAAAATTAATATAAAAAAGTTAAATGCTTGAGGAGAAACACAGGGGAAGTGTTGTGGTAGTAGGAAGGTGGGAAAGATACCCTTTTTCTGTGAAATTCCAGAAAGGTTTCTTGAAGGTGGTAGGCTTTGGAAGGCCTGCACTGTGCTAGTCACTGAGGAAGATGCACACAGGTTTTGAAGGATGGGTATAGTTTAGATGTCAAAGGTTAAGGGAGAAGAAACCCATGGTATTTTTAAAAACAAGCAATCCAGTTGGACTGAACCACAGGACCTGCTCAAGAGAATAGGAAATGAAACTGGACAGAGAGGTTGGAATTATACTTTAAGAAGGAGTTTGGACTTGATCTCACACACAGTGGGGAATGAGATAATCCAACTGACCACAGGACTGGCAACAAAGGGCAGAATGGTGTTGCACAAGGTCAATTTCAAATAAGGAAAAATTTTATAAGATTGGGAGCCATTCGAATGGCTGCTTCAGAAGATACCGACTGCATTCTCCGTCACTACAGTTCTTTGAGAATCTATCCAAGATTAAATAATCACTTGCCAGGGATTCCTTTTAGAGATGCTTTGAGCTAAATTTGATACCTTTCCCAACTTGGAGGTTCTGCGATCAGAATTCTGACAACTGTGTCTATCCTGGATTGAAAAAGAGAAAAATCAGTTAGAAGACTATTGCATTAGTCCAGGTGAGAGGGCCAGAATCAGACTGGTGGCAGTGAGACTAGAAAACTAAGAAAGAGAAACAATGACAATTATAGCTAAGGTAATTGGAGCGCATGATATCTAAGTCAGAAACTAGCTGAAGCTACGGAAGTAATTGAGAAAACCAACGGACGGAATGTAAAAGGCAAAGAGGATTGAGTTGGGTTGGTAGTGATATGAAATGCTGCTGGTGAGGTTCATTGTCCTGAATGCATGCGGCCACTAGATCGCAAAAATAGTAACACACCAGACCTTCGGAGTCCTGGTCATCCATGAAGCACATTTCATGTGTCATTTGCTGTATGAAAAGGACACCCTAGAATAATGTGTACTTTCCCTAAAATTGCAGCACATTCATGCAGGTGCTTGTCTGCCTGGGTTTCTCAAAGTGATAGAGGGACATAGCATACACACATTTCACAGACTGAAAGTGGCACTTCTGGAGAAGAAAGTCTAGAACCATTTCCATGAAGTAGAATATGCTCTGCATTGTGATATGAAGCTGTCTGGTCATTTATATTAGTAGCTATGTGGGGCTTAAATAGAATGATATAAAATTATCACAATGTTCCCACTAATGCTAAAACTTAATCTTAGAAATTCAACTAAAATTTTTGTTTTGAGGAGCCTGAGTTCATCAAGTATTAAGCTAAGATCAATTTCTCCTAAAAATTAATAGTGGTGCTGAAATTCCTAGAAGAATGCTGAAAAGATAGGATGCCAATTTATTTAAGCTTACAATTAGTAATTAACCTCAATCATCTGTCTCTGCCAAGGCAGGGGGAAAGCAAACTTTCTTCTCTTTCCTTTGGAGCCTAGCTTGAACCTTATAATTAGCATTCAGTCACAGGTTCTTTCTATTTAGAGCAGTCAGTGTATATATTGTTTTCCTGGTTCTGCTTACTCCACTGTGTGTCAGTTCATAGAAATCTCTGCATGCTTCCCATAGTCATTGTTTCTTCTAATGCAATAATATTCCATTATAGTCATATAATTTGTTTAGTCATTCTCGGAGGCTGAGAATCTGATTTGTTTTCAGTTCTATATGAAATGCTTCTGTAAATATTTTCATATATATGGATCTTTTCTTTCTATCCGTGATCTCTTTGGAGCAATATTTAAGAAACGTCTGATTTGTTTCTTCTTGGCAGTTCAAACCTAATTCTGCATACAGAATTGGAAGGTTCTTAATCCTTTTCAGTCCTGTTCGTTTCAATTAAGTTGCAGAGTTTTAAATTACTTTCATTTAGTCACAAGAGGTTCCATTGTTAATGCACAGGTATGGGGGAGGGACAGCATTCTGGCTGAAAGTTCTTTTATTTGGAGTTAGAGCTGACAGCAAATAAAGTCTGGAAATGGTAGAATTAAAGAAAAAATAAAATCCTAGAAAATGGTCTGGTCCCCTGGGGAGTGAAAAAATAAAATTGAGATTTTCAACTTGATTAGAGTTTGATTTATGAGCTGCTTGTGGTTAACAAGAGAAGAGTAGGATTTGCCTTCTGATGGAGAAAATGTCTGGAAAATGCCTTCCAGTTCAGGAAGGTTAACTAAAGAAAACAGTGGTAGTAATTGGGACTTCTGGAGCCAGCAAAAATCCTTGAAGAAAATGTGTCATTGAATTATATAGTTGAAAGTACAGTGCATTTATGTTTATGTATTTTACCTATCCATATGTATACACACATAATTTTGGATTTTTTATGCATTTTTAAATTCCGTTTAAGGGAATAGTCTAATTCTCACTGTGAGTGGGGACTGGAAAGGTATATATGTGATCCCACAGACCCAGAAATTTTAGAGTTATGCCATATCCACAACTTCGACAGAGAGTTTGACCTTTCTCAGTGGGCAGGGGACAGTGTACAGAAGAATGGAAACTCCTTGAAGGAAGGAAGAAATGCACTTTTGTCTTCATGTCCCCAGCACTTGGTGTGCCTGGCACGCAGCAGGCATTAAAGTGTTTTCTTACTGCTTGGCGATCCTTGGTCTCCCTGCCTAGCTGGGGATTTCTCTGGGCAGAATCATTCAGTAAGACCTTGCCTTGGGTTCCTCCCAAGCCATGGCTGGGTCTGGCTGCCCTGGAAATTCAGTAAGAAAGAAGAGGAATTTCCTCCTCTTAATTCTTGTGAAGGAAGGCCTCTTGTCAGCATGCTCCCAGACATGAGAGGAAAATTAATCCAACTACTTAAAAGAGAGAGAAAAGATGGATAATGCATAATCAATGTAATATTTCAGTCATGTCAATCAGAAGATTTGTAATTCATTTACATGAACAAGTACCAAATACTTGATTGAAATTAACAATTTTAAAAGGGAAAAATTTTAAATCGCATAAGATTAAGTGTTTATGAAATACTATATTACATTGGATGTTAAAATGAGGAAAAGGGAGATGTTCTTTAACTTTTACTGCATTGGGTAATATTTCAGTAGACCTTGGGGCCCAATAATGTGTGACCTCTTCCAGGACATTTAAATGGAATTATATTTTAATGTCATTACTAAAAAAAGGAACTAGGCCATCGAGTCTTCATGAAAGCTCAAGCTCTAGCAGATCCTACCCAACTAGAATGTCTTAAGAGTAGGCATAGGGCCAGACTGTGTACCAAGGACCAGCTTAGCCAAGGACAGAAAGACCCATACCCAGGATGGGCCCAGAGTGATGAATTCTTCAGACCTAGCAACTCACAAAGACCATGTACTCAATCATAGAGGGACTGTGATCTTCTCTATCCAAGGGGACATTCACACCAATGACATCACAGCTTCTCAAAATACTTTGGTATGGAACAGGTCTCTTAACTATTACCTTGAACCAAAGGTGGTTAAAGGAAGTGTGTCTCTCTAAATGGCTCTCAAACAAATCTTGACTCATGTATTTCATTATAAAATAAGAATAGTAAATCTCTCTTTCACAAGTTGTTAAAGTATAATTAAGTATTGTTGAACCCAGCAATGAAAATAGCTCATAAATGGTTATAGTGTCTCCATCATTAGAAAGAATACTAAACTAACAGTTTTAATTAGGTGAATTTATTTTTTGGGACAGAATCCAGGAACACAAAACAAGCTTAAGTCCTTTACTGACTCTAATTATGATGTTGAAAGAAGTTAAATGAATGGTATATACTTTTATGGGATTTTTACTTCCTAATAGTGTTATTTCTCTTTATGTGTATTTTTCTTTAATTCAATAAGCACTTATTAATTATATTGGATATTTTTCTTGAGCATAGACACATAAACATTTGTCATACTCTTTTGTGTATATATGTATATATTTATGTATATATACATATATTGATATAGATATAAATATCTTGGTACTTCAGTTGATCCAATATCTCATCCATATCCGTTGTAGGGTATTCCCTACAAAGGGGCATATAGAATTCATATCTTCTCATCCTTTGTCACCCCTGCCTGAATCCTCTTATAAATCCTCCATGTGGTGAAGACCTCTGAGTCTTTTAGTGTTTTATGTGAAGTAGTTTAGCATTTAGGCTGAGCTACTATCAGTGATCTTTGACAAATCATGGAGAATACCCGCCCAAAAGTACCATACGAGCATAAGAGAGCAAATGTCCTGATTTTCAATAAAAGAGTTTGAAAGCTATAGGTCAGTGAGTCTTTCTTTAATTCCTGGTAGAACTCCAGAGTATGTTACTACGGAGCTGGTTAGCGAGCACCCAGAAAACGTAACTTGGCTGGCCCATAGAAGAGTTATTAGAATAACATATTCCCTTTGTTGACAAGACAATTAGATTGATCAGTGAGGGAGATGATGTAGATATTTATGTAGAGTTTCACAGCACAATGCTTGTGGAAACAGTTAAGAGGTACAATTAAGTGATTGATGGCTAGACTCAAAGAGTAGCCCTGAGAATTTATGTCAAAAAGTCAACTTCACAAGTATAGGACAGAGGATGTGTAGGTAGATAGGAGTTGGCCAGTCTAGAGATTTTCACGGACTATAAGCTCAGTATGCTGACAGTGTGATATCCTAGCCCAAAATTCTAATGGACTGTTTGCCTCAGTTCCTTCATCTATAAAATAGGGATAACAACAGCATCTAACTCCTCACGTGGTTTCGAGGATCAGATGAGGTAATATTTGTAAGAAGGTCCTAGCCCAGGGCCTGGGACATAGTAGACACTATATAAATCCTTCCTTCCTTCCACCTTCACTCATGGAATTTTAGTTCACTACTGAAAGAGTTAGACGTTCAGTTCAGAACCCGGGTGATGATAATTCTACTGTGCTCTACCCTGGTCAGACCACATTTGGAGAACTGATTTGGCTTCTGAGTGCCACAATTTGGGAAGGATGTTAACATGCTGTGGGGCATCCAAGGGAAGGCCGAGAGGATAGTAAGTGCCTTCAAGATCGACAAAATGGGCAATTTTAGTTCACAGATGACGGAGGGTAGGGGAGGTGTGTGACAATTGCATTCAAGTATTTGAAAAGTTATTTCTTGGAAGAAGGTTTAGGGTTGTTTTGTTTGACCCTAGAGGGAAAAGGTCAGAGGGGCAGAACAGTACATAAGCAGAAGTGTATATCCAAAAACATTTCCAAACAATTAGGAATGGTCTCATTGGGGAATGGTTAAACAAACTGTGGTACATGAATGAATATGAAGAATATAAAGTAGCATGAGAAGACACATGAACTGATGTCAAGTGAAGTAAGCAGAATTTACATATTAAATATGTATATACATAGATTCACATGTATAATGAATAATATACACAATTACTATTACAATACACAAGCATTCCTCATTTTATTGTGCTTCAAAGATACGTTTTTACAAAATTGAAGGTTTGTGGCAATCCTGCATGGAGCAAGTCTATTGGTGCCATCTTTTCTAATAGCATGTGCTCACATAGTGTCCCTGTGTCACATTTTGATAATTCTCATAAAATTTCAATTTTCTATTTTTAGTATATCTCTTATGGTGATCTGTGATCAGCGTTCCTTGATGTTACTATTATAATTGTTTTGGGACCATGAGCCATACCCATATAAGACAGTGAACTAACTGTGTGTTCTGAGTGCTCAACTGAGACACAATAATGTTGAAATTAGGGCAATTAATAGCCCTGCAAAGGTCTCTAAGTGTTCAGATGAAAGGAAGAGTTGATCATTGAAGCAAACTTTATTGTCTTATTTTAAGAAATTGCCACAGTACCCCACCAACGTATCCTATGATCAGTCAACAGCCATCAACATCAAGGCAAGACCCTCCACCAGCAAAAACATTACAACTTGTTGAAGATTCAGATGATAGACAGCATTTTTTAGCAATAAAGTATATTTTCACCAAGGTGTGTACATTGTTTTTTAGATATAATACTAGTGCACACTCAATAGACTATAGTATAATGTAAACAAACTTTTATAGGCACTGGGAAACCAAAAAATTCATATGACTGACTTTATTGCAATATTCATTTTATTGTGGTAGTACTGAAACAGCAATATCTCCAAGGTGTGCCAGTAATTGGAAACAACCATATTCATAATATAATTACTGTGACAAAGCTTGACCTTAAAGAAGGAATGAGAAAATCTATCTGGGGACTACTGGTATGAAACCCAAAATATGTTATCAGATTCAGGTGATGGGTTGGTTGGTTTTGCCATTTTGCCTTTTCCCCTCTATTTCTATTATTAGTGATGAGAATGAACTCCAAAATCCGAACTAGTTTAGAAAGAAGTTTATTAGGTCATTTGGTGGAGGAGGAAAAAAGGAAGAAAACTCCTTCCTCAGTCTCAGCAAGGCTTGCATTATATAGAATTTCTGAGAAGAACATGGGCTTGAATAGCACTAGGCAGTTAAGCTATTTTGCAGAGAGGGCAGTTCCTTGACAAAGTTCATTGAGATGTATATCAGTAAGTATGAACATTCACATTGAAGTCAATGGAGACATAAGCATAAACATCAAAATTGGAGGATTCAAAAGTGCAGGGAGTAGACCCGAAACAATACCCCAGTGGGATATTGAGCATTCCCTGCACCCATCCATCCGGCTTAATCTCAGACCTGATTTTAGCCATTTCTAGTCACATCAAGCAAAGTTCAAACAATGTTAATGAATGAGAGTTTCTGAACAATATAATAAAAATGTTTCCCTACACTACTTATTCTTTATTCCAGAGAATGGCTCTTGGAGTAGGTAAGGGGGAAAGGGAAATATATTGAGATGAAGCTTAGATACAGAGAAAAAGGTATCAATAACAATGTTTTTAAGTGGCATGGGAACAGGAAATAGTTGGTTCTCTCCCTTTGGAAGTGTTCATTCAAGCGAAGACTGGTGGAAATTATTCAAGTATAGGTTAGACTATAAGACCTCCAAGGCTCACGCCAATTCTGAGAGTCAGCGATTCTTATCAGTAGTCTTTCACATAGCACCCATATATAGCATACATATATAGCATATATCCCATAGCACCCATAGCCTTTTGTAGCAATTTAATGATCACCAGTTAAATATCTCTTGTGTAGTGTGAGAGGGAAGGAGAAACTGCTGACAAAATCAAAGAAGCATACCTCACACTCTCAGGAAAAAAATAAAAGCAGATTGGTTCTGGAGAAGTTTTGTTCAGCTCATGTAGACATGGTATAAATATGCATGTATATATCATGCAGCGAGCTATCTTTTTGAAAAGCAGTTTTCCCCAGGATAACATCACAGCAGCAGTCAATCCATTTTGTCACTGCTATCCAATGCCATCTCACTTTTCCTCAGTGATGCACCACTTTTCAGCCAAAATGATGATATTTATTAGTTAGGATGAGTCACCTCCTTTGCTTACCTACTCTGCCCACAGGCTCTTTTTGAATCCCCCTCTAGATGTACTCTAGAATATAGTTGTGCTATCTCTAAAAAATTCATATTATTAAATTGGCCTGCAAATGTTTTATCTATTCATCTCATCATTCTTTTTCTCTTAATGTGCTACATGACTGCGAGCTACATTTTCTTTCTATAAATAGTAGGAGTAATAATTGCAAGTTTTGCATCTCAAAGTCATGTTCAATAAAGGTTGGAGTTTGGACATTCACTAACGTTCCTCCATGCTTTAAAACCCAATCATTTTGGGAACATTTGGCATTTGAGTCAGATTGTCCTCCCCGGAGTTCAGTGGACTGATTTTGAAGCTCACCAGTACACTTTTCCTTTCACCAACATTCAGCTAAGATGGTTTCAGAATTCAGGGACCTTAATGAGACAACATCCTAGCTTTCCAAAATTTCCAGAGACAAACAGTTCACAACCTTGCTCTCTAAATGTTTCTAGTGCTGAGCAGTTCTTCTGAAGAATTTCTTCCTTATACTCAACCAAAACAAATCTTTCATGTGACTTGAGCCTCTTATTTTTTTCCCCACAATTGGGAATGAGAGAAAATTTCAATATCCCCTTTAGAACAACTCATCATGTATTTATCATTCATAACTGACAGCACTTTCTTCAAAGAAAGTGTCCCAACATTTTCTTCAGAAATCCCATAGCCCTACCCATTGCTACTTGTAATACCCCCTACCAGCACTTGCATCCTGCTCCCCAAATACACACCCACACATACACATTCACACTCACAAACAAATACACACCCCCTTCAAAGCATCTCTAGTGGGACTTATCAGCATCTGTAACACTATAGAGAAGCAACAGAAGAGGAATCAAAGGCAGTTTTCCAAGAACCAAAACTAGTCAGCCAGTGTTTTTGATGCTCCTTGAACCACTTTTTAAAAGAATTTGTTTCAAATTTGTACTGGTAAGAGGCAGAATGGTGAGAGTGGAAAAATAACAACTCAGAACGAGTAAGATTTGTATTCAGTTTCCTGCCTTTGGGTGAGTGATTGCACCTTTGAGTACTCATGATTGGCCAGTGTCCAGAACCCTGAGGTTTTATCGGAGCTGGCTTCCTCCGTTCCTCCAGCCAGTATCCCAGTTCCTGAATTCTGCCTCTGATTCTGTTATGATGAACACTATCATTCTTCGTACTTGCCCCTCACTTGAAGTGGCAACAGGATTTCCTTTGTCTATATATTTTTCTGAAAGGGGATCCTTCCAGGACTTCTCAGTGTGGTGTTCAGAGATCAGGCTCAGAAACTGAAGAATATTTTTGTGGGAGATAAAAACAATAGCCTCACGTGAATTTTTAACCGAGGGACTATGAAAATACCCCAGAAAAAAAGAGTCCTTAATAGGGAAACTGTGCAACACTTGAAGAATGACAGATACCCTCAATCAAAGCACCAAAATGAATTTAAACTCAGTTTCTAGGCAGTGTTAGGATTGATTCTGTCAGATCATTGTCAACAGAGCTGACTTTCCATGAAATTAACATTTCCTTTTGAAATTTGGTCCTTTGTTCTCCTTGTTTGCTTCTTGGTAGAGCATCTAAGATGCTTATCACCCACAGTTTTCTGAGCGATTGCTATTCTGGCTTTTGTAAAAGGCTGTGCCCAGCAGTAGGTGAAATGGTAGGAAATAGGTCAGCCTGATGCAAATAATTCTTGAGAGTCTCAACTTCAGAAAATTGCCTCTCAATGACCTTTGGCCAGGAAGTCATTCTCTTACGCAGCCAACTCTGATTTACTCACTTCTGTAGTAGAGTTGAGAGATAGAGCATAGAAGACCACATTAAAAGGAGGTCAGCCTCAGAGCAGGGGGAGAGAGCCCTCACAAAGAGGGCTGCCTTTGGAGTCAAGGGAGCTGGATTTGAATCTTTATCTGGGTGAACTTGACCAAGGCAATTCCTTTTTGGAGTCTCCTTTGGCTCATATGGAAAATGGTCGGACTAGATGAGGTAAGGAATCATTTAACTATACACCAGATACCCTGCTCTCAATCTAGGATCCTATGAGCTCAAGTTAATGGTATTTGGAGTCAGAAGACTTGGGTTCACATCCTGACTCCGGTGCGCATTTAGGCATGTGATTTCCTCTCTCTGACCTTTAGTTTCCTCTTCTGTAAAATGAAGGGAGTTGGTCTAGAGCATTTTAAGGTCTCTTCCAATTCTAAATCTCTGAGTTTAGGATCTCACTCGCATAGCTCAGTTGCAGTTCATCTCCCTCCTTGCCTCTACCATCTCTGCTAGCGCAGTTGGTTTAGGATCTTGGGAGACCAGGCCTTCCCCCATGCTGTGAGGGTGAAAGAGAAAAGGAAGAAACTGTGTTAAAGAACATCTGCAGATCCTAGAACCCTCCTGTCACTAATAGAGAGGGACTTACTTGTATTTGCATTTGTTTGAACCTCCCACCTTTTGGACTTTGTTGGTGCTCTTGGGTTCCATGGCAGTGCTTGATGCTTCTATTTCTTATTTTTGGTTAGAATAAATGGTTGGGAAATGATCAGAAGGGACGTATGTTGTCAGGGTAAGGTCGCAATGTGGCTATATATTATATATCTTAAATCTATTTATATTATAAATCTATTTCAAAGAGCCTAATGGATTGGTTTATAGAAAGTCATCATAGTATCCCTTATGTTAGGTTTTATGTAAGGAGTTTGTTTCCTTGCATATATAGAAAATGCTGCAGTTATTGTTAAAAAAAAAATACACTCAACAACCATGGCTTTTGGAGAGGAGTTGGTTCCATGTATTTTGTTCCCAAAGTTTGTCCTGGGTAATATGCAAAAAAAAATCAAATTAAATAAAACTGCTTTTAGAACTCTCATGATAGCCTGAGGAATTTAGGAAGAGTGGAAAGGTAACATCCTACTGGGAATTCCTAAAAAAATTTACATGATTAATTTTAAAATGTATTAAAATGGAATTTCCATAGGAAAGAGATCATATAGATACATGAATTCAATTTAGGCTAAGAATAAATGCATTTTAATTTGGGGGTAAAAATGAAGCTTTTTAAATGTCAGTACTTAGTTTGAACTGCAAAGTTTTGGTTAGCATTTTATAGTGTGATTTTGATCACCATGAATTGAGCTGAATCTAAAGTGCAGTATGAATCCTCATTCATTGATGTCATATTTTAGAGGGAGTGAAAAGTTTTGTTATTTTTTTTCTTTTCATTTATGTAAGAAAATTATTCATACTTATTCAGCACTGATTAGCCTGGAATATAGGAGTGCAGTATTTTTCATCATCCATCACAAGAATGCTTCTGACAGATTGTATGCATAAATTAAAATGCCATACTTTTGATATGAATATGATATGTTGATATAAAATAAGTTGCATTTTTGATAAATAGCTCAGTCATCTAGTTTCTCATATTATAGGACATCTGCTTTCACTACTTGTGTATTTTAATTGTGTATTTGTAGTGCAGACTGTCCAGAAAGCTAAAACTAGAGTCAACTATGATTTCATTTATTCTATAAAAATCTAATATGAGAAACTGTTAAGATGGTCAGATTCTGTTGCTCATTCTGAATGAGAGAGCATTTCTCCACTTGCACAGGAAAACAAAGGGCACGTTGTATTATAACAGTCTTTTATGGCCATGCTGTTGATGAGAAGTCATTTAATAAAAATAACTTTTCTATTCGTGCTTTTAAGACACTAAGGCTTATTAAATTGCCCCTCGTTGGTCTTTGAAGGCTCCACCTTTCTAGAACTTGAGTAGCACCCTCACTAGTAGGATCAGGCCTTTCCTTTTGATTAAGAGTACCAAACACTTAGGTTGGATTGATTTTCAAAGACTCATTGTGGAAAGAGTTGAATAAATGAGCGAATGGGCAGGACAATCAATTAACAGATCTCCAGAATGGCATCCAGTATACCTTTTCAGATGAAATGAATAGAGATAAGTGTTAAAACCAGTTCCCCTCTGGAGCTTCCCCAGCTACTCAGAAAAGAGAAGGGAACCCATGGCATGTCTAGTATAACGGACGGACCACTAGCTAACTCAAGGAATTTGGTTATTTTTCACCAAGAAAATTGAGTCACTTAACAAAGCGGGAAATGCACATGTACTTCTGAAAAATCTCAAAGTGATCTGTTTATATGATTTTCTTTTCTCATTATGCCAAAATCCCTGTAAAGTAAGGGTGCAGAATGACATTAGCTCAGAATTTCAATGGAGAACAAACGAAAGTCTTTTGCTTATTCTTACCTAAATTCCAGATGTTATGGTGTTTTCCATATGCTCATTTATAACTTGGATGATAAAGGAGATTTGGGGAAATGAATGCTGCTTTGCTTGAACCTTGTCAGTCAATGTATTTTCTTTTCAAAAAAAAAGCGCAAAGAAAGCATCAGTGATTATGTCACAGCTATTTCTAGAACTATTCCTTTGTAACAAAAAAGTCATCAAACTGCCAAATCAAAACAAACGTCCGTTAATGATCTATTATTTGCCAGACAGTTAACAGAGTTACGTATAAACACCCTTTCTGGTGGCCACATTGACAAGGTATGCAACATTTACCCCAAGGTGTCTTGACATTCTGTTGAGAAGATGGCAGTTATCTTTAATTTTATATTTTCCAACACTACGAATAGTTTTTCAGTTGCTCAGAATGTTGCATTTAATTGAGGGAAATAACAGTCTTCCGGAAGTACTTTGTCCTTTAGAAATATTACCTTACTTGATCCCCACAATAACCCTGGGAGGTAGGCGCTCTTATTACCCTTATTTTACACTTAAGAAAACTGAGGCCGACAGAGTGTAAGTGATGTTCCCAGGGTCACGCAGTTAGTTAATAAATGTGTGAGGCAGGATTTGAGATTTCATCTTCCTAAATCCAGGCCCAACACTCTATCCATGGTACCACCCAGCTGCCTCTGCATATAAAAGGAGAGCATGGATTTCTAAAGCTGAACATCAGAACTAAGTTCCTTAACAAGTTCAGCACTATAGCATCTATCTCTTTTGTCTAGTGATATGATTTCTTTGCATTAGGGAACTTGTTGCCAATGCCCTTCACTGTCCTGAACCATCAAGTACTGGAGATAGGCCTGGACAACAGAGAGGTTAGGTGATGTGCTTGTCATCACATAGTTTATATGAATCAGGGGCAGGACATGAACTCAGGCTTCCCTGATTCCAAAGCCAACTCTCCATCCATTGCACCATACTACCTTTATATTGACCATTGCATCCTAGTTCTAGTGTTAGAAAGGATCTTCAAGGTCATCTAGTCATACACGATCATTTTTGCAGATGAGGAAACTGAGGTCAAAGGCATGTGCTTGGTCAAACTAACACAAGCAGCAAGTAGGAAAACCAGGATTTGAACCCTCTGCCTCCAAGTGCAGTGTTCATTATATTGCATGCTGCCGTCTCCCCTTTGCCACAATCTTTTCACTAAATGTTATACCTATGACTTTAGGGGAGACATATTTTTTGATTGATGTTCTTTGTGAGGACTATATTTTGTTTGGAAGACTATTTTCTTTCTGTTCTTAAAACACTGGATAGAGATCTAAATAAGGATAGTAGCTTACAACAATGAATCAGCATTTACAAATGAGTTTTCTACATGATTATCATGTGATGTGTGTTGGTATATACAAGCAAGAGAAGAAGTGCCTGTTTCTAACTGATCTGTTCACACTGGGCGCATTAGCCAGGGCTTCTAGAACTAATTCAGATTTATTCCAGAGTGGAGAATACGAGTGCAAGAGCAGAACAAGGTTGTGATTCCTTGCACTGAAATGATGAACACATCCCATTAAAGGTGGATCATTGAGTGCTGTACTACTCCTCAAATATGCCAGCTTAATTTTATTTCACTGTTATTTATTGTCCTTCCTATATTGTAATGAAGTACCAGACTCAGAGCATGCCAACAATGGACAGCAGCTATTTGCAGGAATAAGTGATCCTTCATGCTTGGCCTGGAAACCAGGATTCCAATTGTAGGTGAAGTGTTATTAAGTTCAGAATCATGAATGAGCAAGAACAGAGAAACGAAACTCTTCCCAACTTTTGAGGGTCATCTGGGTGAAGAAAAAAAGAAATGCTGAAAAACTACTAGGAAATCTCTAGACTGTTAGAACATTTGGTTTTAACATTTTAAATTGTATTTGACAAACATCAAATACCTACTGTATGCAAATCCTGGATATTCAAAAATAGAAGCAAAGCAGTCTCTGCTTAAAGGAGCTTACATCCCACTTTGGGTAGAATGTAACTTATAGATACTCAGATCTAATGCATTTATTGATACCCAGAAGCAGAAAGCAATATTCCAAGTAGGGGGATGGGAACAGGAAAAGCTTTATGGTACAGGTAGCATCTGATCAGTGCTTTGAAGGAAGTGGGAATGCTCCAGATCAAACCCTAGTTTGAGCCTGGTGAAAACAGAAGAAGGACCGAAATGACGTCACCATGTCAGGGTCATGACAGTGTGTCCAGCTATGACTGATCAGACCAGCATGAGCTCAGAAGGCTCTATCAAGGTCAGGCACAAATAACTTGAATGAACGATTGGGATGGACACTAAATTTGCTCCTCTCACATTTCTTTTGAGCCACTCCAGGCTGGTGAAAATATATGTGTAATGATGAGCTGGTAACTGACAGATTTTCTATCAGTTGTCAAGCTTTCTCAGTGATGAGAAGCACAACCAGTTGAGAAGAGGTTTTCACATGGCTCCTAAGGCAGGAAAGTCTGCGGGACAGCACTGATTATAGTGAAGTACCAAAGGACTATTCCCATGTGACCAATAGCAGCCACTGAGGCCCCAACATTCCTCATTCTCTTCTTGACTTTGCAAGCAAAAATTAGAATTCTGGCTATTATCACAGTCACTTAGGCATATTAAAATGAGTAAACTATACCTTTGTTTGATTGACATCATGTCTTTCAAGAAAAAAAAAGACTAGCTTTGTGTACCTGGAAAATTAGCTTGTGAAAGATCAATTCATGGTGTCATATGAGATAAAAAACGTAGTTTTCAAAAGATTTGACCTGATTTTGATTTGCCCAATTATTCCTTTACATCTTTGAACCCAGGTTCCTCAGCTAAAGGAGTATGAGAACACAGAAAATTAAATTTCAAATTAAGGAAGAGTGAATAGGTCAAATATCCAAAAGAGTCGAGTGTTCATTCATTCATTCATTTCTTTGTTATGTGTTTCCTGTGCACCTGGCAGTTTGCTAAGGTGCTAGGGATACAAAAACCCAAACTCAATAGCCATCCCAAAGCTTACATTCTATTGAGGAGAAACAACAACATGTTCCTAGATTAGTAAACAGAATAGAAATCCAAAGTAGCTGAAGGTGGGGGGAGTCAGGATTGGCCTGCTATAGGACGTGCCATCTGAGGCAGTTCTTTTAGGAAGCTAAGGACATGAAGAGGTGGAAGTGAGGAAGGATTACAGGTCACATGGGAGGACAAGCTGTGCAGAGGCCTTCTGAGACCTCGACTTAATCATCCCTTGCCTTTTATAACATGATTCTGTTGGGCAGGGAGAGGAACCAAGTAACTCTGATTATCCATCAAGTCTTTCTCATTCGAGGAAACCATTAAATCTAGAGCTCTCAAGTAGGAAAAATATCAGCTCTACAGTGAAAATAGTGTTCTTTTTACCCCTTGCATGGGACAGTCTTCAGATATTTTATGGCATAGTGAGGCTGTAATGTAGTTCCTTCTTAAAAACAAAGAGGTTGATCGCAAGAAGAGGTTGGAGCTAGAAAGTTATTTTTCCATTGTAGTGGTGTATGTGCATGCATAAATGTATGTTATGGAGCCCTACTAGGAAGAGGAGGTACAATAAGTCATCAGCTGGATTTTCTCCATGTATGTAGCAACCAGGTCATCGTGATATGCATCCCTTCTATTCAAACAGACTGCACTAGCTATGGCTTCATCATTCAACCCTCGACCTCCAATTCCCATCATATCAATATGTTGGAAGGTTCCTTTGGGGACATGTTTGCATTAAGGAATTTGAAGTATAGTAGTGGTCCTAAGTTTCTTATCACAGCTGTTGAGCAGTTGTCTTCTTTTGAGGTAGTTGGTAAGGGACTAGCAGCAGGCAAGTCTCTCCCCATTTTATTCCATTTTCCATTAAGCCACTAAAATGATTTTTCTAAAATGCAGGTCTGATCATGTCACCATACCCCCTCAAGAAACTCCAGTGGCCAGCTGTTGCCTCCAGGAGCAAATACATAATGCTCTGTTTGGCATTCAAAGTCTTTCCTAACATAGCTTCAGCTACCTTTACAGCCTTCTTATACTTCACTTTCTCCCTAGCATCTACTCTTTGATCCAGTGACACTGGCCATCTGGCATCTCTCTGCTCTGGTCATTTGCTCTTGCTGTCCTTTATGACTGGAAAGCTCTCGCTCCTCCATTCCTAACTACTGACCTCCTTGGCTTCCTTTAAGTCCCAACTAAAATCCCACCTCCTATAGGAACCCCTCTTACTTCCTCTTGATTTTTTCCTATCCATTTTGTATATACCTTGCTTTGTATATATTTGTTTGCATTAGATTATAAACTCCTTGAGGGCAGGGCCTGTCTTTTGCCTCTTATTGTAGCCCCACTGCTTTAATACTGTACCTGGCATGCAATGAGTGCTTTATAAATATTGACTGTTTGAAAGGGAACTCCTTCCACCAATGCAGATCAAGAATTTCTAACATATATTGATAATAGTAAAGAGTTGCCTCTGGGACACTGAGAGGTTAAGTGACTTGTCCTGGGTCAGATAGCGATTATGAGTTAAAAACCAGATTTAGGATCAGGAATTATTCAGTGAGACCAAAATGAAATTGAGAGCAAATGTGGCTAGAGGGTCCGTGTTTTCCAGTTCTCTTAATGAGCTAGACCTCAAATTACTTAAAACCTTATAATGGCAAAGTTATTTCTATGACATTCCCACATACGTAAAACAACCAAAAAACTAACCCCAAATTCTAGAAAGGGGAAGGATTTACTGAGCCAAAGCAAATAGTATTTCATTTTATAAAGTATCATAATAAATGATAAATTATCATAATTCAACTGTCCTTGATTTCTGTCCCTAGAAGTCTTTTCTCAGGAGAGCCATTTCTAAAGTACTTAAGCTCCTTATCTGAGGCAAAAATTCAGTCTTTGAAAAAATTCTCTAACCACTTGTGCATTGTCTCTGTTTGATGTAATCCAACATACTAGGAACACAAGGTAAGAGACTTTCATATGACTACCTTACCAGGAGAAAGTAAGGACTTTAAATATTAATAGCACCGACCACCATACTATATTAAAAGTCTTATAGTCAACATCATTATCTGTAATAGGAATCACATTATTTAATTTTTTTCTGAAAAAGATGAACATCTGTGTATATGCATTGTGTAAAGCTAGTTATCTCTCTGAACAACTCACTTGGTTTCATATCAATGTTCGTATCAATGTATTTGCGCTCAGAAATCATACACATCATACTTTTAAATTGTACTAAATTTTTATAAGAAATTAATCAAAAAAGAAGAAAGCTTCATGGACAGTACAATATTTTGTAATATATGTGTGTAAACTTACATGTAAATAAAAGGGCATAATTTTTGTCTTACAAGTAAAAGGGTTGAAAAACTCTGAATTTGCCAATATTTGATGGCCATGGGAGCTTGACTCCAAAATTTCAAATACATGTTTCTCCAGAGCCTTGGTACAAAGCCTTTATTTAGAAGGAATCATGCTTTCTCTCTCTCTCTCTCTCTCTCTCTCTCTCTCTCTCTCTCTCTCTCTCTCTCTCTCTCTCTGTCTGTCTCTCTCTCGCGCGCACGCACGTGCGCCTTTTCTCTCTCTCTCTCTCTCTCTCTCTCTCTCTCTCACACACACACACACACACAAATAAATATGGAACAAAGAGTAACATTTGAGTTGCTAGCAGGAAGTCTCAGAGGGGTTGAGTGTCTTCCCCATGATACTGCAGCTGATAAGTGTCACAGGTAGGGTTCAGAACCAAGCTGCATGAGTCCAAAGCTTATCCTCTCTCCCTTTGGCTATACTGCCTCTCGAAAAAACATAAAATTGGTTCCCTCCAATGTTCCGCATTATCTCCTTTGAAATCTTTAGCTTCCTTCAAGGTTCAGCCCTTATGGGTATCCTTCAGTGATCCTGCTAGTCATGAGATTCCTTCAGCTCAAGTTCCCTGGTATCTACTTACCCATTCAAATAGTTTATTCTCTTGTAGAACACAAGCTCCTTGAGGGCAGTGTTTTTCCTTTGCATCCTCATCATCTAGAATCGTACCTTGCACATAGTAGGTACTTGATAAAATACCTATTGAATTGAGTTCATTTGGAATTTTCACTTATGTCTCTCTGATTTATCTAAAGCTGTATTGAACATACAGTTCTAATGAAATAGCTAAGTTTTAATTACATTCAGTGTAGAAAATTAATTGTTGTATGTTAATAAAATGTCTTAAAGACATAGTACAACCACTAAAACTGACATAGAAATGTTTGGGTGTGTATGGCACTTCATATACATTATCACATATGAGCTTAACTACAACTCTGGCAGGCAAAATAACTCCATGTAATATTATTCCCATTTTACATATGAGGAAAATGAAGCTCATGCAGGTGCTACTGGTAATGTCAGAAGCAGAACTCAGACCCAGGACTCATGGAATTTCAGAGCTGGAAGGGAACTCAGAAACCATGTAGTCCCACCCATACCTGAACAGGAATACTCTTGTAGCATCCCTGATGTGTGCCATGTTAATTTTTCATGCAAAAACTCCTTCATTTTATGTAGTCAATATTGTCCATTTTCTCTTTTATAATTGCCTCTACCCTCATTTTGATTAAGAATACTACACTCCAACCACAGATGGGGGTTGAAATGTACCTCCTATTATCTTTTATTTTTTTTAAATCATATGACCTTTTTATGTTTAAGTTCCTTATCCATTTGGAACTTTTCATAACATATGGTAGAAGATGTTGATCTAAATCTCCAAATATAGCCAACTCCATTTTGAGAAAGCAAGCCAAACCCTAGTTTGAAAATTCATAACATTGCATTTGATGGCCAGTGAAATTTTTCCTATGCCAAGATTTTTTTCCCCTGGGTAAACAATTTAAACTTTTTTTCTAATATATAATTTATTTGTTTTTTCAGTTCTCAACATTCACTTCCACAAGAATTTGAATTCAAAATTTTCTCCCCCTCTCTCCCTACCCCCACCCCAGGACAACATGCCCCCCATCCACCCTTTCCTCCAGTCTGTCCTCTCTTCTATTACCCACACTTCTTCCATCCCCCTTCCCTTCTATTTTTCTATGGGGCAAAATAGATTTCTACACTCCATTGCCTGAATATCTTAATTTCCAGTTGCATGCTGAAACCATTTTAGTATTTATTATTAAAGTTTTGAGTTCCATATTCTCTCCCTCCCTCCCCACCCACCCTCATTGAGAAAAGCAGCAATTCAGTATAGGTCATACATGTGTAACAATGCAAAGCACTTCCAAAATAGTTAGGTTGAAAAAAACTAACCACATTTCCCTCTGTCCTATCCTGCCCTCAATTTGTTAAATTATCTCCCTTGACCTGTCCTCCCCCAATAATATTTGCTTCTGATTATCCCTTTCCCCAATTTGCTTTCCCTTCTATTATCTGCCCTCTCCTAGCCCCTTCCCCCTTGCCTTCCTGCAGGGTAAAATAGATTTCCATATCCAATGGAGTGTGTATTATTCAAAGCCAAATCCTATGAGAGTAAGGCTCACTTATTTCCTTTCATCTCCCCCTCTTCTTCTCTACTGTAAAAGTTCTTTCTTCTCTCTTTTGTGAGATGATTTGCTACATTCTACCTCTCCCTTTCACTTACTCCTAGTACATTCCATTCCACAGTAACTTTTTTTCAGGTGTTCTCCATTCATATTCAGCCCACCCTGTGCCTTTTGTCTATGTACACACGCACACACACACATACACACACATACATATACCTTTGTACATATACATACTTACACACATATAATACACACATACATATCCATACACACCTACACACATTATACACATATATATACACATACATATATACAAACATATGTATATATATATATATGCAAATACACATATATACATACACACATATATTCCCTCTAACTACCCTAATACTGAAAAACGTCTCATGAGTTAGAAATAACATCTTTCCACGTAGGAATGTAAACAGTTCAACTTTAATGAGTCCCTTAAGGCTTGCTCTAGTCCTGTCTATGCTGGGCTGCGCTCTGTTCAGAGCCTAGTGTGATAGACCTTTCCTGTCAGCCTTCCAGGCTATCTTGGACTGGAAATCTGTTTCATTTTGTCATTTTGTGGATACTCCTGCTCTAGAATTTGTTTAGAGTAATTTTTATAGGTATTTTATAGATTATGGGGGGAGAGCTAGAGTAGGTCAGTCCTTATACTCTGGCACCTTGACTCCACTCTTCTGCTAAGAGTTTTATTTAATTTTGAAAACTTTTTCAGTTACAAACACAAAAGTCACTATGGCATAGTTCAGGGGGGAAAACACTGCCAGATCTGGGGTCCAAAGATCTGTGTTTAAATTTCCATTTTCCTACATGGCCTTTGTGATTTGGGACAAATCACTTTCCCTCTCTGGGCTTTAGTTTCTCCCCCGTTTAAATGCTAGAATTGGCTGAGATGACCACAGAGGTCCCTTCCAATTCTAAATCTATTATCTTAAATACTTTTAAGAAAAAACAAACAGATTACACTGTTTTTACCTCATTCCATTTGATTTAGGATGGTACGATCCTACAAAGGCTAAAATGTGGCTGTTTCTAGTTTTCAGAAAGCAGTACAAAGTCAAGATTTGTTGGTTTATAATTGCTAATATTTATGCATTCTGGAGACTGTAAGTCTAAGGTTTAGGTGGTTGGTTTTATTTTTTTTTGTACTATTATGAAGACAGATATTGGTTGTTTTTATAGAAATGATTACCAAAATGCTGGAACAGTTAACTATTAATTGTAAAGTTATCTCTTTCACATTTATTTAGTCTTTACCTTTATCACAATCATATAACAATGCAGCATTTTAGCAGGGAAATATTTTCCTTTTTTTGGCACTGGAAACTAGATTAAATGAAAATATATTATAATTGGCTTTGCTATCATATTCCTGACTTCTCAATTCCTAGTAAAGGCCATGACTTTTTCTGTGAATAGCATCTCTGTAAATTTACAGGAATGTCACTTTATTGAATATAGTATTTTCCAACTTTGTTTCACTTTATGAGCCATTGGGCCGAAAGGACACTGGTGAAAAGATAGGGATTATGTCTCCCAAGCTGTGATCACATCAACACCTTCAGCAAATGTTTTGTGTATGCTGGAAATCTAGAATGGGAAAGAAAAAATAGATATCTCCCCCACCTCCAAGTAAGATCTGTGAAGCAGGATGCTAATTTAGTGTGTGCTTTGGATATTTTAGGACCAAACAGAAATGTTAGGAATAAAACTGTACATGCCTCAGAAAAGTTTCAGTTATTAGTTTAGCCCTGTAGCTATCAAAATTATAAATCAATTTAAGCACCTCTTTCCTTGAATTCTATTTCTATGACCAGCCCATGTTGATATTTTCCTTCTTTGGAGTCATACTATCTTTGCCATATAGCACTTGATTCTCCATTTCCCTGTATTGCAAAATTTAGCCCTTTAGCATATAAAATCTATAATTCTGATATCCCTGTATCTATGTGTTTTAGGTCTGCCTGTGTTTTCACTTCAGTATTTCAGGGATCAATGATTTTTTTGGTATGTGCATTCCCCCTCCAAAAGCATTCACATTTGTAGATGATCTTTGAGAGGTGCTATAACTGAAAAGTTCTTTCCCCGGGGGCCAGTCACATAAGTCTCTTTGAACTCATTACACACACGCACACACACACACACACACACATACACACACTCACACACACTCTGGACTAGAAGCCTGCCCAACTTATTCAGTTCTACCAGAGCTTGAGGTTCATTGCCAGAAGCTTAGAGGATTCCAAATCACTTCTATGTCGTGATTAGGCACTGGGAGACGCTTTGAGTGGAGGGTAGGATATATACATCATACATGTGTTTTGGGTGAGGGGGGAATATCTACTTATTATTTAATGAATTTGTTTACTGACAGTCAGTTCACCAGAACACAATAAATGCCAAAAGTAAAAAAGATGATCCTTAAATTCAGTCAGTCATCTTTGCTTTCTTCAGCATGTTACACTGTGAGGTAAAACTTTTTGAGCAAAAATCTTCACGGTGAGAAAATAGTGAACCGAACTGTCTTTATTTCTTCTCCAAAATGCAGGAAATGCTTGTATTTTACAGCAACCCAAATTGTAACAGGTGCTTTCATAATTTAGTGAAGAATTAAATTTTCTGTACTTGTATTTATGGACAATCAGAACAGCTGAAGCATATAGGAGACACGTTAGCAGAATAGTATAGCATAAAGTTCTCTTTTGCTTTGTCACAGAATGGATGTGCGAGTAGGTTGATGATCACAAGGGCAAGAATTGTTTTGACCCAAACAGCTTTGGAAGACTGTGTCTCGAGTCACATAGATGTTATGATCTCCATTGGAGCATGCAGTGACCATGGTAATATCAGGAATCCTGGAAGCAGATCTCCTATTAGTATGGGATAAATGACAGTCTGTTGAATCCACTCTATAGCTATGTAGCTGGTTGGTCTAATATGTGGGTTTGTTGTTTCTAAAGGAGACTGACCTGTCCCTCTTCTTAATTTTCCATAATCTGTCATCCCTCCTCACTCGATTTAGAGGCATCAGTATTGGCACCAGACTCCCTTGATTTGGCGTAGACGGGAAACATCGTGTAGTGCCACTTCTTCAGTTTGTGTTCTACATGATCCCAGCTTTCTAACCGAACTGCGAAATTCTCTAGTGGTTTCTTTGGCTCAGCATTCATAGCAATCTTGATGCCCCGACAAACCAACTGGGAACTCAAGAGGAAAGAAAGGAACAGTGATAGAAGGATCAGGTTATCTAATAAAACACAGTGAACTAGCAGCGAACTTTTCTCTAAAAAATGTTGCTCAAGGCTCTTCTTTGTTATTTGGAGAAATTCCATTTAAATGCAGATTAGACTTTCCACCTACGGTTTATAAACAAAGAATGTGTGGTATTCCCAGGAAGAAAAGTAAAAGCAATTGCTTTCCCTTTCTTTTTTTTCTTACCATTGCTTGGTGAACTTTGTCAGTTAACTCTGCTTATCCTGTTACCAGAATTGCAAAGGTACATGGAAGCATCCTAGAATGATTTCAGGCAGCTCTTATTTAGTCCATTCTTTGGAAGCCATATTTTGATTAATGAAGGAACTTCTCATCTGGTAACTCACCCTAAGACAAAACACGCTGACAGTCATTCCTTTCCTTTCCCGAGTAGCTGTGTAGTATATAACATAGGATGTATTCTAGTATAAGGGAGTTTTTACTCAAAGAGCCTTCATGGAATATCATCGCACCTTGATGCTTTGCTTGATTTCTTCATCATGATACAACTAGGGATTGATGTCTTGGGCTGATTAACATCTTTTAAAATGTTATTTTGTATGCATGGAAATTACAATAACCCTTTTAAAATGTGGGAAAGGAAAATGGAATGGAAGAAAATCTCTTCACTCAAATCAGCTCCATAATATTATGAAGAGCTGAAAGCAGCGGTGCAGTTCTTGTTAAAAGGAGACTTGCCCCCCTGCAGATACACATTTATGTGCTGCTGTGCTATCAGGAAAATACAGTTAAGAAGAAAATCTCACTCCCTTTCTTCCCACAGGTTTATCTTTAATTCTTTTATGTAGGCTTCTG
Source organism: Bettongia penicillata ogilbyi (assembly GCA_023548195.1). NCBI lineage: Eukaryota > Metazoa > Chordata > Mammalia > Diprotodontia > Potoroidae > Bettongia > Bettongia penicillata. The sequence goes on from JAJHZJ010000153.1 coordinate 12,496,958, forward strand.
GCATCTTGTCATCAGTGTGTCATCTTGTCAGAACTGAGGGAAGACCCTTACCCAAAATGAATTCTCCTGGATACCCCATTCTTCTGGAGTGAGAGCCAAATTCACAATTTTAATGTCACAATTTGCACCTAATCTTCCTTCCCAGAATGCTTTGGGAGATGATGACCTGAAAGGGTGCCATAGGTTTTAAGCTAAATGATACAAACTCTATCTGAAATCCTTGAACACTAGGTCAAAAAAGAAAAGGAAAGAAATGACCCATTATCACAGAATATTGAAAAGTTACTTGGGCTATTGAAATTATGTTAAATGAAGCAAAATCATACCGTAAATCAAGAGGTCAGAATGCCTTTAGAATTGTTTAGTCAGGCTCTTTAATGTGTGAAGATAAGAGCAAGAATAGTAGTCTATTAAAATTAGGCTTTCCTTTGTAAAATGTAGTCAGTAGAATTAAATAGGAGAGAAAAGTTAAGAAAAGGGAAAAACCAGGATGTCTTCCTCCTCACCTCCTTGTTCATCCCCACACAAAACATTCTATACTTTCATACCTTCACAAGGCACCACAAGTTGTAATTCCTGAATATCAATACTGTCTGATTCTACTCATTAATTTAACAAAACATTTATTAAACATCTACTATGTGCCATATTCTGTGTTGAGTGCTGAGTGAGATACAGAGAGAACTTCTACTGCATGTATATAGATATTTCCTTATCAATGAATTACCCTTGTGAGTATAAGCTATTTGAGAATATAAGAAAAATCTTACTTTAAAACTCCCAAGTGTTCTTCCCCATCATTCAATAATTTACACAAGATTATTTCAGGAAACCAAAATAGTCATCAAAATATTCTAGTGTCCTAGGGGGAAATGACTCAGGAATGTTCGTACTATTATTTTTTCAGGGAGTTTCTTTTGGTTTTTCCAAAGTGATTCAGTCAAGGTAAATAGAATTAATCTATAGAAATATAGCCTTTTAAAGAAATGTTTACTGAATTGAGTTTATCATCCAGCACAGTATTCAAGGGTCTTCTTGATTCTTGTTGTGTTTGTCCTTCGTTCTCGAAGAAGACCATGACATCAAGATGATGACATGACTTGCACTTGACTCTGATTTGAGTGAGGGAGAGTTGTGCAAGGTCACCAACCTCAATTTCTTCTCCTGAGTCATCTGGATCCAGTGGCCTGATAATCATCAGGAGGGTCTTTTTAATTTGGCCCCAAAGGACCTTTCCAGACTTAGCTACTTACACTCCCTTTTTACTCTGTGCCTTTGTCTGTAACTCCTTCCTCACATGGTTTCCATCTAATCAATCTCTTCCCATTGCAATTGTAACCATCCTGCAAGGCTCACCTCAGACTCACTCCCTTCACAAAGCCTTCCCTGATTCCACTGTCTGAATAGGATCACTTATTCCCATGGCACTTTGAACTTTCTTTATGCCCCATATCACATTCCACTATGACAGTTATTCATCATCATTATGCTAGAGTTATCTGTGCACTTGTCTTGATTGACCCCTTTATAACCACTAGACTAAACTGTAGGGCAGGGATTACCACATCCAGTATCTACAACTGTACAAAGTAGGCAAATGAGATTTGTATTCTCATAGTGTCGAAAACAGTATGGTGTTAAAAAAAAATTAAAATTAGCTGTCAAAGAAGTTGTACCTATGTGCATAAAATGGTTTTGAAATCATTTTGGATATTTAGCTGCAGTCACATATTTTATGATGAAGGAATTAGAATATTTTTCACTCTTTTCCTTGAATAATTTGTTTCTGCCCTAAGAGAAGATTCAGTAGCTTATCATACCCTTAGTAGATTGAGTAGCCTAACATCTGTCGTGTATTATTGGAAGTGGTGTTGTACATACATAACTGTCCTTTCGTGGTAGGTACTTATAAAAGAAAAAAGAGATAACATGTTTGTTGTGCTTTGAATGTGCTCAAAAGCCTCCACTGACTCTGTATTACCTACAGCATCAAGTCTAGACTCCTTAGCCTGCCATTCAAGCACCTCCATAATCTCTCCCATTTCTCTTTCCAGCCTGACACTAAGCCCCACATTTATGTCAGATCAATTGTTCTGTCCTTCCCATTAACACACCATGAAAATCCCTCCACTTAGAATAAATACCCTTTCCTTTAATAACTCCTTTCTTTCATTCAAGATTCAGATGAAAACTCACCTCCTATAAGGAGCCTTTTCCCTAATCAGTCTTGTCTCTACAAAACTTTTGAAGAGATCTAAGTTGATTTGGCTTTCCATTATATTAGTTAGGAAATGGGGAAGGGTGTTTCTCCTTCATCTAAGTTGTCAGTATATGCCTGTCATAAAAAATATCAGCCCTCACACCATGTGTTTCTATGGAGATATATTGTTGTGGCATCTGATTGCTGATATGCTGGCTTCACGAAGTTCACAATCAGTTCCTTTCTTCACTTACTGCATGATTCCTTGGAGATTTAGGTAAAGATGTGCCTGGTATCTTTTCCATGTATAGGTTAACACTATGATTCAGATAAAATTAGGGACATAAAAATTGTACAAATGGAAAATTTCAACAGAGCACTTGCTAATTCTCTATATGTAATACTTGAGATGTGGGGACAGCTGGGACTTGAGCACTTTGTGCTTAGTATAGTTACTGGTTTTCACAGCTATCCATTCCATCAATGCAATTGCACTGCCACATTTTCAATGAGTTCTATCAAGGATTGGCATTGCAACTCCACAGTATAGCTGATGGCTTATATGATGTCATTTGAAATGAATCTGAAAATTCCCTTGGATCCCAAATAAGGGCCCCATCCAGTTGATACAGTGTCTGAGATGTAAGCATTGGAGAATCATTCGTTCAGGTTAAACACTGTCTTCTCTCTCTGGACAATTTAACACTGCCCTTGTTTGAAATGAAATATCGTCATTTTAGAGTGACACAGTCTATCATGTCATTTTCCAAAGAAGCAGTCAGAAGTCCTTTCCTTTGGATGTAGAATCGAATTAACCAGCTTGAAGTCGTGGTTTAACATTGTTGGGCACTTTGCATTGCCTCCATGTGGGCTGTAGTTTCCTCATCTGCATGTTCAGGCAAACCAGATTGATTGCTGGCTCTTCTCCGGATCTTGTCTTCAAGCATCTCCCGCATCCCTTTTTCCTACATGTTCACCTGATCATTCAGTAAGCGCTTCTTAAACCCCTTCTATTTGCCAGAGGCTGTGAGAAAGTCATCTTCTTCCCCTAAGACTCACATTTGATGTCATGCTGCCACTTCCTCACTGAAGCTTTCATTAATCACCCTGTCTCCACTAACGAAAAGTGGTCTCTTCCTCCTCAGATATTCTTATAATATATTAATGCTTTCCTTTGGGGTGAGTGATCTCATTCTATCCTTTTGTCATGCCTGTTTGAGTTCTATTATTGGCTACCTGATGAGAGATACTTGAGGCAGAAAAACTAATTAAAAGGCCATCACAATACCCCAAGTAAGAGGTCCCAAGATCTTTGGCCTAGGATGGTGATGAATGAGTAGAAAGAAGGGAAGAGTTGCAAGAGATGTTGTAGAGGTAGAAACAATACATTTTGGCTGCAGATTGGATTTGTGAAGTCAGTGAGAGTGAGGAGTTGAGAATGATGCTGAGGTTGAAAACCCGAGTGACCGCAAGGATAGCTGTGCCATCAACAGAAATGGGGACGTTCCAAACAGGACTGAGTTTTCAGGGGGTAAGACAATTAAATTTATGTTGTGGCCTACAATGCATCTAAATAGGGTTATTTCTGTTGTTTTATCTTCAAAGAAACTTTAAATGATTTTGATAGATGGATGGGAGACTTTTTTTTTTTTTAAAAAAAAGCCTGTATGGCAGCATTTTCTTTTACTGAATCAAATGGTTTGTTTTTTTTTTTTCTAATCAACAGAAAAAAGCAGTCAGTTCTTATACTCTCTACATCTTTCAGTTAATTGGGAGATTGCAAATATGTGTTCTCTTTTTGAATATCACTTGTGAAAGTCTACTTTCTCTCCATCAATATGTTCATAAAGGATTCCATTAATTTACCCATAAGTTACTATCATAAAGACTTTTAGATGGTAGATAAAGCATATAGGCTGACAGTTATTAATGTTTTCTCTGTCCTCTTTTCTCAGTATTCATAAGGTCCAAGAATTTTCCCACCTCTGTTGTGTACCCCTCCCTCCTTCTGAGCCTCTATGCATTTGTCTCTCAACATCCTCCCAACCATGTCACTTCCTTTAGGGATCTCTTCTACGTGCTTAGTTGAACCTGGCTGCTTTTTCCATCTTTGCTCACTTTGGTAGTATTTCTAAATCCTTCATAAGCACATTTGGGACTGTGAGGCTAGTATCTAAATGTGGTGTTTTCATTGTCTTTGGTGGGGAAAAAGTTTTTTATGACAATTCAAAGATCTTTAACATTTATCTTTGCAGTCCTTCCATCATCATCCTTAAATGCTTTTGGGGTTAACCCCAGATGTCTTTCCAAGTTTTCTTTAAACTGGTTTAAAGAGGTGACACTACTCATAATCAACTATTATCTATCATAAGACTTTACAAACAAGCTTATATTTTACCTAGTATTTCTTTTGGTGGTCATCTCTCTCCATTTGGCAAGTCAAATGGATGCTGACCAAGGTGCTTTCTGGTTTCCTTGTTGTGGCAATTAACTGATATTGTTTAAATTTGGGGATAAAATTATTATAGGTGATATTGATGTCATTTCTGTTATCCCTTTTCTATTTTTGATTTTAAATTTCTTTTAAAAATAATTTGGGGCTAAGATGCTTCCATTGCACACCATATATTTTTCTCTTTATTATTCTTTCTTCTTATCTTTTACTGTTTGTGATTTTAGCTTTGATGAGTTTGTGGTCTCTATGCAGAGAACTAGCCCCCACAGCAATAACAAACCTTTTCATATCTGTTAAAATACAACATATTTCATCATTCTTGTTTTTTGAAACAAAAAAGTAGAGAGAAACAAAACCAATTTGTGGCACTAAGAAAATGCTATCCATAGGTTTAATTCCTGAAAAGATTACTTAGGGTAAATTTCTATAGGTTACACACCACAAAATTAAAAAAAAAATTGTTTTAAAAATAGGTTAGGTGTCCTCTTTCAATTTACTTCTTAAAGTATTAACTAAAGTCTAATGGAGAGTCATTACCAGTTTTCCTTCATCCACATGGTTTATATTGCCATTCTCTGATTCATAATAGTCAACAAATTCTTCAAAGATGCATGAAGCCATCTGGGCATCTAGCAGAACATTTAGAGACTATTCTATAGCATTCTTTCCTGGGAGCGGTGAAAATCTACAAAAAGATTTTAGTCTGGAAAACCAAAAAGAAGGGGTCAGAATGCAATACATGTCCCTAAATCTTTGACCAAGATAATAATTTAGTTTACAAAATGTATTATGTGGATTTTTCCACTTGAATGAAATTTATGGACTCATTAACCCATATGAATCATATGACAAAAAATACCTTTGGGAATATATTTAAATGAACATAGTCCCACACCAGTTTAATTTTTTTTAATTGAACCAACTTATTGTTCGATATTTCATAGACATGGCTTATATGTTCAGGTCAGTCAAGAGTAATTACATGTGGATCTGAGGCTATGAATGCTTCAGTCGAATTTGAAAAGTTAGAGTTTTAAATTTGGGGTCTAGAGGTCGTGGGCTCTGCCTGGAAAAAGGTGATCGAAACAAGGTGTTCAACATACAAAAGAGAATCTGAGCCAAAAAGAAAATCTGAAAAATTAAAGCAAAGTCGAGTTCCAAGGAACTTAAATATTAGTTTATTCAATAGTTTATTAAATCATTTAGTTTAGTTAAATTGAATGGGGAAGTATCTGTAAGAATATGTAGGGCCTTAGTGCCAATATAAAATCATAGCAAATGAGTTTGTTCTATCTCTGCCTTTGGGGAAAAAGAGTTAACTCGATCTTTTAGAATAGCAATTAAATATATATAGTAGTAGTGTTTTATAGGGTCTACTGGGGAAAGGACATATTTAGCATGTCTATTAAAAATCAAAAAAGTTAAAAGTCAGCACCACTGACACTGTGGGACACATGTAAATGAACTGTGTGCTTTATGACAGTTGTTAGAATAGGAAACTCCATTGGGAATAAATGTTTAGATACTTACAAAGCAAATATATGCACATACATCTGTCTAAGGACACAAGATAATGTCTTCATATAACAATCCATTTGTGGCATTGTAATAGATAAATGCAAATTTAGAAATACCAAATAAAAGGAACGCATTATTTTAAGTTTTTTTACTAGTTTAGGTTATTTTCTCAACCTATAAAAATATATATTGCTTACCAGGACGACTGACTGGTAGTGCAAAACAAAGGCATAACAACCTTGCTTTGGAACCGGGCAAAAGTTGCCTACATCTCTACTATATTACACAGCTCTTTGAAGTTCATGTTTCATCATTATTTAAAAGTGCAAGAGCTGATAAGTTGAAGGTTGTTGTAATTAGGAAAAAGTGGAAGTTGATTTCTATTTCTTAACTCTTAACTGAACATTCAGTTACCATTTGCCACCTTCAGTCTCCTTGTCTTCTGTTTAAGCCAGCTATTTCTAACCCTCTGGGAGTTCCAACATCCCCACTGATGTCTGATTTCAGTATAGTCCCCGAATATTGTATGGCATGTGTTTAAATGAAACAGCATTTCAGTGAAGTTTTGCAAATGACTGGAAACACTCTAGGGTATCACAAAGCTAGACTTTGGAATCGCTCCTTGCAATGTGTCAATAATAGAGTTTATAGCATTTCCTCTAAGTGATTCTGACAGTGAAAACAAACGACCCCCAACTGTAAATATCTGTTCTTCCTTCTCTTCCAGAGAAGGGAAATGTGAGTTTGCATTTCCCTTTCTGCCTTCTCCTCAGTATTTATTAAGCACAAATGCTCAGTTGTGACTAAATAGATGAAATCCTTGCCATTTTATCACCAAAGGAAGGTAATTCTTCCTAGAGCTATTATTACATGAAGGTAGAATGAGCAGGACTTCCAAGCTAATTTAAGAGAGGGGAAAGAGGTAAAAAAAAATACCAATATTTGGATAACTTCTTTCATTTCAACAGCCATTTATTAAGATCACTTCAGGCCCTCAACTTCATACCTTATCAGTGTTCCCTGCCCCTGGAGATGAGAGCTTCTCCAAGAACCTCCATTTAAGCAGGGCTCCAGCTCAACCATCTCTTCAGATGAACTCCTCTGGACTTTATCACCTTGCGCCCTCCCCCTCCTTTCCTTTTTTCACTTTCCTGTTATGTGCTCTCTTCTCCTATTAGATCAAAAACTCCTTGATGGCAGGGAATGTCTGTTTCATGTGTGTATGTTCCCAGCACTTAGCACAGTGCCTGGCCCTGAGGAGATGCTTAATAAATGTTTATTGTGAACTGTTAAGCATGTGGCACTCTGCATAGTGCTGGCTATACCAAGGTGAAAATATCTCCTCCCCTTGAGAAGCATACATTGAACCAGAGAAACAAGACGCATGCAAAGACAAAGACTTGGGAGAGTCAGCAAGTGAACTTGCTTCTGACAGATATGGCAAAGTCCAAGGAGCAGCAGGTGATACTGACTTGAAGCTCTTAAGTGAGGTCAGTGACGTATAGAAAGGCTCATCTGTTTAAATGTATTTTTGGAGGTCTTACGGGGGAAGTATAAAGAGAAAAGAGAAAGGCCAAGGTCAGAATCCTGAAGGGCGGTCATCCTAAAGAATTTGGAAAAGGATGAGTAGTCCACAAAGGAGACAACAATGGATCGTTGCCAAGAGCATATCATGTCTCTGAAGATGAGTGCAGAAGGTGTCCTGTGAGAGGACGGTAAAAGCTGGTAATACCTTCATAGATGTAAAGGAAGCCTGAAAAATAGATTTGGGGAGTTAGGAGATCACTGATGATGTTTGAACCAGCAGTTAAAGTAAAAATGGTTGGAACACAAGATAGACTGCCACATGTAGAGATGACAAGTGAGGAGAAAAAGGAGGTATTTTGTGTAAACAATTTTTTTTCATGAAGTTTGTCCTTAGGAGGAAAAGAAGAGAGATGAAAGGGTAGCATTTTGTTGTTGTTTTGAAGTTCTGGAAATAAGGCCAGTAGAGAGCAACTGAAGTTACCTACGAGACAGGGAATGCTGCTGGAATAGTGATAGCTAGCATCTATTTAGTGTTTTAAGCATTGCAAAGCGTTTCACAGATACTATCTCACTGGATCCCCCTAACAATATAGCAAGTAGGTGCTTTTCTTATTTCCATTTTACAGAAGAAGAAATGAGAGAGATGAAATAACTAGCCCAGGGTCCCTTGGCTAGTAAATGTCTAAATGAGGCAAGACTTTAATACAGATCTTTCTGACTCCAAGTCTAACTATCCATTTCCTGTATCACCTAGCTAACTCTACAGGGTCCTGGGGTTAACTGGTAAGGAAAAAGATCAAAGAAACAGGAGGAAGACTTAGAAATCGCCTTAACAACATGGATTAGTACACTAGACTCAAGTACTAAAATTGTACCAATCTGGCAGATGTCTGATCCCTCAGTTCCATTTCTCAAGAGTTCTCAGATTAATCAGTCCTTCCTTTCCTCTGTGGCTTAAATGAAGAAGGAAAAGCAAGTGACAATTCTTAGAATTTTTGTTGAGTGGTTTTGAAGAATCAGATGTGTCTTATTATGGGAGATTGTGAGTGTGTGTGTGTGTGTGTGTGTGTGTGTAAATATAAGTTAGTTGGTTAAATCACAGGTCTAGCTATAATGCCAAATAGAGGATCCCATCCTATTCTGTAGTTGCTAGGGTTGCAATGAAGAAAGATAAAGTTAAATATATCACTGGAGACTATAATGAAACCACGTGTTTTCTTAGATTTCCTCCATTGGCCTTTACTCTCTTCCATAGGAACTTGATCCACTAGACAAAAGCAGTCCAGCTCAAAGGTACATTGTGAGCAAAGAGATTGTCATTAGCAGTGGGTTGTTCATATGTCAAAATAGCATGAATAGAGAAAAGTGCTCTGATTCTGTTGGAATATGATGATTGAAGGGGTCCTCAGATTGAACATCAAACAGCAGTAGACAACTCAGCCTTGTGAAAAAGGATTTTTTTCTGCTTGCTTAAAAATTATTTTGAGGGGGAAACACATAATAACTGCATATTCCTATAATCTCTTTCCTCTGGAACAGGGGTCAGCAGTCTCTTTAGATACAAGCTAAACAATATCCATTATCAATATCTGAAAGGCAGGGGATATTAAGTATTTACAAGGAAAAGAGCAAGGAGGGCAGAGTGAGCAGAAGGAAGGGAGTAGTTGAGGAAAGAGAATGGAAGAGAAAAAAGATACAGATGGTAGGAGAGTCTCTAAGAGTAAACCAAAGAATCAGGATTCTCAGTGTTTTATCTTTTATTTGCAGTACTTTGTACATTTTAATGCATTACACTGATAGGGTTACATACATGAATGTAATTTGTGAGTCAGCCTAGCACAGGAGAGAGAATTCTAGTCTTGATATTAGAAAAATCTGGGTTCGGATCCCACCTCTGGCATTTACAACTTCACCTCTCAGCCTCACACAACAGCCTAGGACCTAAATACCAAATCAGAGACTGAATATGGACTGCCTTGGTGGAGGAAGTTCCCACATGACAAAATCAGAATTCCTTTGTACATAAATGGGGTTTATTCACTGCTGATGTTTGTATTCAAGCCGGTGGGGAAAAATCTTACTGAACCTCTCACTACTATTCCTTTACTTTGTGTTTGGACAGTCAAACACCCAAGGTTGAACAGATAATCGTTGTCATCATCACAGAGAACAAACATTGAGTGCTGTCCTGGAGTTTGGCTTGATCTTCAGTCCTAAGGATAGTCCAACCCAGACTTTACGACGGTGGTCCTTCAACATTTTTTTTATCACAAGTTCCTATCAGTAAAACTTTTTGAGATGCACCCTCAATATGCATATATTTATAAACTCTATCCAGGTACTGGTATGCTAATAATTATGTTCCTATCATCATTATTTACAATCACCCCATAGTTAGTTAATCACATACCCCTTGGAAATCAAGCCAGAGCCCCCAGAGGACCCCTAGTTCCCACTTGAGAGAATATGGTCAAATGGATTAAGATTTTGAGTCTCTGGACACCTTCAGTTTGGATCTTAGGAAGAGGGAATTGTCTCACTTCTGTCAGCTTTGAGCTGACTTGTGGCCCCATTCAGCAGCATAAAAGTTTCATTGTTCTTCCCCTGTCCCCAGATTTGCTGGGGATCAGCGAGCTTTAGGGGGCGAGGGCTTCTGCCCAGAGACTGGAGGATCGGGTTTGAGAAGGGTACAGAAGGCTGGTGGGTAGAGTTTAGGACCTGGGTTCAAGGAAGGCTGATCTGGTGTCCAATCCTGACTCTGATGCTACCTCGATGAACATGTCATCTGAAGTTCAGTCACTGAACCTCTTGGAGCCACTTTTTTCTTATTTGTGAAATGGCAAGAATAATTCCCATGGTGCCCACACCACAGAACTCTTGAATGGTTTGCACATTTGCCTAGATCTTTACAGTTTGTAAAACCATTGTCATTATTCTCCTTTAGTTGAAGTAAATTCAGTTCTTATCATCAGACTATCCTGGAAAGAGAGTGGGAGGTGCAAGGGCAGGAGTGATGTGGGCCAAAGAGACTGTAGGGGCAGAGAATGCTGGATATTCAATCTAGACACACCTGCCAAAGATTATCTTTGAACACTGAACTTCCAAATAAGCAGATACCATTACTAAAATCTAATCTCTCCTAGGAATTAAAAGGAAGATTGTAACATAAAACTTAATAGACCATGTGAATCTTTTAATAATAAAACCGAGAAAAACTAGAAGCAACAACAAAAAATATATCAAAACAGAAATACAGCCAGTAATTGGAAAGATTCTGATGTGTCACATGAATGTCTAACTGGCTTGTCATCAATATTTAAATTTCCTCCTTGAAACAAATGAAAGCCAACGAAGTAAATTTACCAGTATGAAAGATTGTATGAAAAAATTGTAAGACAACATTGAAAATGCTTCTGGATCGTCTAAAGATCTTTCCCTAATTTCTCTCATATTGAAAAGAAATTAAAATAAACTGTTACCTTCTATCAGATATTTAAAATAATTAAACCTGTACACATACATACATGCCTCTGAATACCAACCCCTCTCCCTACTCAAACACTTTCATCAATGATATATATTCACACCTCTATGAAATACAGAAACCATCGATATGAGAATGCTGTCGACGACCTCTTCTTGGCCTGCGTACTCTACTGTACCTAAACTGTCTGGGATATATGATTACCATGTTAATCTGTTAAATTTCTAGGGAAGGATATTCCAACAGGACCATGATTCTGTGCTTTAACTCAGGGATGATCCTAGCAGTAAATTCTCCTAGGTACGTGGAAAGTACTATGTGTCAGGCACTATACTAAGTTTTTTGTTTTTGTTTCTGTTTTTGTTTTTTTTAACAAATATTACCTCATTTGATCCTTGCAACAACCATGTAAGGTAGGTGCTTTCCTTATCCTCATTTTACAGTTGAGTAAACTGAGGTGGACAGAAGTAAAGTTTCTTGCCCAGGGCTGCACAGCTAGTAAGTAAGTGTCTGAGGCTGGAGTAGGGCTCCAGGTCCACCACTCCATTCACTGTGCCACCCATCTGCCTCTGGACACAAATGGTAGTTGATCATAGTCGCTCATCTGGTAAGGTCTGGCTCACTGAGTGATAAAATCTCAACCACTCCTGAGTACTGCCTGTAGCAGATGAAAATGTATTTGAGAAATATTTAACAAAATAGAGAATAGGACATAGATAATATTACATTTGAAAACAAAGTCAGTAGATGGCCTGTAGGGATCCTTGTGTCTGAATTCGTAGCCCTCATTTTTATTTGAGTCCAACACCAATATTCTAAAACACTCAAAATTTGAGGTTATGAAGAGATTCTGGTATTAAAGCTCAGGCAGGCATAAGGCTTTCCATATTGTAGAGATGTGCCATATACAAAACTACAAGTGCAGGCTGGGTATATGCCAGAATCCCACTGACTGAAGCATTGGCACCAGCCTACCCTGCTATCCTCTAACATCTACTGTCATTTTCATCATTGTAATCATTCAAAGGCTAGTGGGAACTGAAGAAAATCAAGGTAATTTGCATTAATGGACCCCAGAGTCATAAATTAAAACAAAGTGCATAGGAAATTGAGAAACGGCCCTTCTCTTAACAGAGTGCATGATTCAATATGCCCTGTTTTCTTGTTGCTTGCTCAGTCACTGGCTACAGGAAGTCTCACTAGAAAATGTCATATATTAATAAGTACTACTTCATTCTTAAGAACAAAGTTAATCTTCCTTTCCATAGAATATAGTTATAACTAGTAAAATGGGACAGAAAAATATTTTCTTTAGAGCTTATAACAGAGTCAGTGACATTTCTGCAAACCTTGTCAATGATGTTTCTCCTCTGAAGGGTCGAGGCTAGCAAGGAGAGAAGGGTGAAATGGAATCTGGATGAAGAACATGCAGACTTTGCCTACTAAGCTCTTTCTTACTCTGTCCCCATCCCCATTCAGCATATTTCCCGCTAAGTTCTCCAGTCTTTATATTTTTGTCTTCCAACTCTCCAACAGCCCAGTTGGTGGGAGGCTTGTTCATAGCCATGATAAATTATGCTCTGTTAGAATCCAAATCTGTCTTTTCAAATCGGATCAATTTGATGAATATATTCTGCAAATATGAGCATGAATGGAAGCAATGGTCTATAATGAATCAACTATAGGCATGTTAATAGCATTTTTAGGGGAAGATGGATGAATTACAAAATAAATATGAATAGAGAGCAAATTGAAGAGAGGTAGATGTTTAATGGGCTTTCGAGTGCCCTATTTAGGCCTCTTGAATTCCGCATTTCTGAATTGAATAGTAAAGGTATTTAAGAAAATGTTTTTAGGACTTATGTAAAAGACCTTCCATTTTTCAAATTGATGGGAGAGCTAACGCTCCTAAAACTTCCAAGTCTTTCAGCACCATGAGCCTGCCTTCAGTCTTCAAGCAGACTTTCATGGCCATGTGGGTGAGCTCTAAGTTATGCCGACCTGTGGTTGTTATTTCTGAGGGGACTCTGCGTAGTACACACACACAAATGAAGCCATTGGAAGAGCAATCTTTCTTCATTTTGCCGTGGATGCAGTCAGGAGTCCGAAAACAAGAAAAGGCTCTCTCAGTTATTTACTCTCTTGAACACTTGGGCTAGAAACTCAAAACTTCTATGGTGAGCAAGTACAGAATACAAATTTGGGTGTGTAGAGGTTCCAGTTAAAATAAATGAAATCTTTCTAGTAAGTATTTGGCATCATATTATTAACTGACCATAAGATATACCACAGTGATTCAAACTAATGGTGACTAGTTAACAGTCTGCCTTCTGATAGGAGTATTTTTTGGAGACTGTGGTATTTCCCCTTGCAAATCCCTACCTATATGACTTCTGGTGATATTTTTTTCTCAGATTCTTTTCATACAATCCTATAATATCACAGCAGAAAGACACCTTCTAAAGCATCTGATGTAGAGGAAGCTGGGTGGCGTACTGGATAGAGCATCAACTCTGGAGTCAGAAGGTTCTGAGTTCAAATTTGGCATTAAACACTTACTAGCTGTGTGACTCTGGGCAAGACGATCCTAATTGCCTTAAAAAACCAACCAAACAAAACATCTGATCTAAAATTTGGAGGCCTAAAAGAGGGGAAAGAAATTGTCAAGAGTCACATTTAGCAAGTAGTAGTTCATCTATGAAGGACTAAATGGAACTTGAAGGATTCTTCCAGCTCTTTGATTCTGTGAAGAGAGTATATAGAATGTTGCAAAGAGAACTGGAATTTGAATAAGAGTTAGATTCACATCCTACTTCTGACACTTGCTAGAGGCACAAATATGGGCAAATCACTAAGCCTCAGTTTCCTCATTTGTTAAATGAGGTTAATAATACTGATAGTACCTATCCCACAGAGTTTTTAATGTAGTTTTAATAAAATAAGGTTCAACTTGGCTCTCAGGAAAGTGCTTTAAAAACACTAGAAATCTATATAGATATTATATAAATATAAGATATTTTTATTTTTCCTTGAATAAGCTATTATCAGAAATATTTATAAGCCAGAGCTTACTCAGAGAAAACATACGATGCAAATAAATGTTCAAATAGACACAGTGTTTTAATTGCATATTGCTTGTAAATTAGCTTGCAAGAAATTTTTTCTGCTGAACAATTCGCCTGGTTTAGAAGTTGCAAGTCCTAATCTTGGTGAAAGAAAGGTACCTAGAGCCAAGTTACTTTGCTAAGGAAAATGGAATGAAAGAACCGCTGTAACCAGGGTTCCCTGGTACCTATGCTCTTGCACCATCCCCTAAATCAGTCACCAGCACCTTCCTCAATCTGTGTAAGACTGGGTCCCCATATCTATCCTCACTTACTCTTCTGCAAGGACTGCTTGGAAATATGATCACTTTATGGCATCCTCAAATTGTGGTATCAGCTTACAGACCTTGGTTTACTCTCCCTCTATCTCTCTGTCTCTATCTCTCTCACACACACACATGCATATGCATACATGCACACATGTATGTGTGTACACATACACAAATGTGTGTACACACACACACATTTTTCTACTATTTTTCCATTGGTTGAAGGTAATTAAAAAAAAGCTAATTTCCAAGACTAGAATAATTATTACGTTGTTGTAGGATCAGTTTATAATGAGATCATTCTTCTTGACTGAGATGCTAGTTGTAAATATCTCAAGTCTCATGCCCGATAACTGTAAGAAATAAAATTCCCCTTCTCTGTCTGTTGGTGGCTCCAGCTCCTAACTGGGCACAGGATTTAGAGAAATCATTGCTTGGGGTGATCCTTGGATTCTTCTATGGTCCTTGACAGTTACAATTTGGGGAGTCCATAATTACTCTTCATTCAGTAGGAAGATTTGGTAGAACAGAGAAAGTTATGAGAAGTCATTCTTAAGTAGCTTCGAGTTCAGCTGGTTGAAGTCTTGAGCTAAATATGAAAGCAGCCTCCTGGAGATCTCCATAAAGCCCAGCTCTCCACAAACTCTGTCTTTCCATGGAGCATTTAAAAAAAGCCCAAGCGTTGGAAGGGACCTCAGGGACCCCCTGGTGCACTCTCTGCATTTTGCAGATGAAGAACTTAGGGCCACAATAAAGAAAGCACTGCACCTGGAGTCAGGAAGGTAGTAGCTGTCGGATTCTAGGCATATCATCTCTCACTTTCCATTTTTTTATATGTAAAATAAGGATAATAATAGTGCTATTGTAAGCAACAAGATAGCCTATGTAAACTGCTTTACCACCTCAGAGCGCTACATCAATAAATGTTTGCTACTAAAGAAACTGAGCCTCAGGTATATTAAGTCAACTCTCTGAGACACTCTAAGTAGCACACATCAGAGATGAGAGTTGGAACCAGCCCAGTGCCCTTTGCCCCATAACATGCTGACTGCCATCTTTCTTAGGAACTTTGCCTACAGAGCAAAGATTAGCTAAGGCTAAAAGACACTACCTCTTGGTGACAGTTTTTCTTTTTGACAGCCCCAGGAAATGTGTGCAGTTCAAACACTTCTTTGATTCATTGTGCCCACAAATGAAAGGTGAAATACTGTGGCTGCTCTATGGATCATTACATCTGAATTAATGAATGTTTCTGGGTGTGTCTACGGCATGCTTCCTTGGAGGTGTCCAGTTGCTTCAGGGATATCAAGGAGAGAAATGAGTTTCCATGGCTGTTAAATCTAAGGAAACAAAGAAATCCTGAGAGTTGAAATCAAAGGAAAGGAGATAAGCAAATTCCAGATATAAACAGGGAGATGGGAGCAATGGTAGAGAGTAGAGCTATATTTCCAATGCAGAGTTCGGATTTAAAAATGCATTGGAAGTTATAGAACATCCCAGTAAATTTTAAAAGATCGTAACGTTTAAAGATGGAAGGAAACTTACAGATCAGCTAGTTACCAAGCACCCCCATTTTATTGCTGAAGACACTGAGGTCCAGAGGGCTGCAAAATTTTTAAAATAAGATGGTTATGAAAATTAGCATTGCATCATATACCAGAAACCTAAAAGAAATTGGATATCATAAACATTATTTCTGTGCAATCCTCATTGACTTGATTGTAAAGGGAATGTATCTGTGAGGTGGTACAGTATGTTTACTACAAGTTTTTCTCTTTTAACTATCTCCACCTCCTAGGTGAAGGAGCCAAGGAAGTGGTTCTGGATAGTAGCGGTGCCAGCTATAATTCAGTGGGCCACATAGAGGTATTACTGAAACAAAACAAAGTAAAACAAAAACCCACCTTAAATTCAAAGCAGTCCCACCATTAAGCTTCTTGTTATAAATTAGAATTCAGAAATTTGTCTGCCATAATTCTTGATTTTATGAGACTGGGGAACAGTATCTTATGAATAGGCACATCCTCACATAATGAACATGAACATCAGACAAGTGTCAGATACAACTGAAAAAATGACTGATTGAGGCATATTTCCTAAAAAAATAGAGCGAAAAGAATTAATAAATTGCTCGACTGTCTGCTGATTAGCAGATTTAAAGTTTGTGAAATTTTCTTAGTTTGTCTAAAATGTAGGAGTGCATATTTGTTAGCAGGGTGATGAACATTAGTATGATTACATTTAGCAATTAGCCATAGTTTAATCTCATAATCTGAATTTCCAAAAGCAATACTTTTTTCATTTAACAATTTGGAAAAATAATTTCATGTTATCTTCTCCAGTGAAGTTCTGATCACAACTTTTAATCGTAAGATGTTCTAAAGTAAAGGACAAATGCTAATCCTCCTCCTTATTAAACAGATTTGGAATGTTCTTCCCTGGCATTGTGGGGCACTGACAAGAGCAATGGATTGTGAGGTGACGGAAGTGGAATCTCCTGATTCTGCTACTAACTGGCTGACTGTGAATAAGTCACTTCTTTTGTGGCCCAGTTTTGACCTCTGAGGCCCCTTATTTTTACAAGAAAAGAGGAATAAACTTTTCATGTTCTATATGGGGAGATCCAGGGGAAATAAGTAGTCACAAATTGATAATGTCTCTCTCTGACTTCAGCATCAGAGCTAGTGTCCCTGTTCTTGTGGGGAAAATGAAAATTCGATCCCCAAACACAGAAGCAGCCCAACTCAATGCCGTGTGGTAAATGAAAGAGACTCTTTACTGACATGATGGTGAGCTAAAGTCCCTTGATATTCTAGAGGAGGCAGGTGAGAAGTTTTTCATTGTCAGAGGAAAAAAAATCAAAGCTCTCATAAAAACACTTCACTTAAATTCACACCATTGAGATTCTTGCCTTTTCTTACCAGCATTTTTTAAGACTGTCTCTTACACCCATCACTCTGAATGAATATATTCTGAAATGGTTCAGTAAATGAACAAGCTCAAGATCTACATAGGTCTAACCAAATATTTCTTTGGATGACTTGTACAATTGGGCAAGTCACTTCAAACTCCCTGAGACTGTTTCCTCATCAGTAAAACGAAAGAGTCTGTTTTCCATTCCAGTTTTCTACTATGATCCTACAATTCTTACCGACATCTTGAACTGGGTGTCCAGTAGACATCCTAAATCCAACATGTCCAAAACTGAACTCGTCTTCCCCCTAAACCCTTCTCTGTTATTGGAGAGGGCAACACAATTCTCCCTGTCCTTCAGGCTCCCAACTAGGGAATCATCCTCAATCCTTCACTCTTACCTCCCATATCCAAACTGATGCCAAGGCCCGTCAATTTCACCTTTGCAAAATTTCTTGAATACACCCCCTTCTCTCTTCTGGCACTAGCAGATCACCTCAATCCTAAATAGTTGTGATAGCCTGCTGGTGGATCTGCCTACCTCACATCTCTCCCTATTCTGATCCAGCCATCCTCCATTTGGCTGCCAAAGCAATTTTCCTGAAGCACAGGTTCGACCCCATCACCCCAGTACTCAATAAACTCCCGTGGCTCACTTTTGCCCCTGGGATTAAACACAAAATCCTCTGTTTAGCACTCAAAGCCCTTCATAACCTAGCCTCTATGTCCCCAGTCTTCTTCTACCTTATAGTGCTCATGAACTGGAGCCAGTGACACTGGTCAGCTTGCTGTTACCTGAACAGGACACTCCATTTCTAAGCTTCAGGTACTTTCTCAGTCCCCAATGCCTAGAATCCTCTCCTTTGTCTTTTCCAGGCTTCCTTCAAGTCCCAGTTAAAATTCTACTTTCTACAATCTGTCTTAATGCCTGTGCCTTCCTTCTGTTGCTTATTTTCTGTTTATCCTATATGGAGTTTGTTCGTACATGTTTGCTTTCATGCTGTTGCTCCAATTAGATTGTGAACTCCTCAAGGGCAGGAACTGTCTTTTGCCTTTGCACTTAGCACAGTGCCTGACACATAGTAGGTAATAAATGCTTACTGACTGACCATCTCATGTATGCTTTCACTTATCCTAAGACAGAGTGAAATTTATATGTAGTGTAGGCCGCCAGCCATATGTTTAAAAGATAGATGATAGAAATGTATTCAAGAAATAAAGATTCATCCCATTTTTATGTAGATTCCACTAGTTAAAACATAGATTATCACATTCCATAGAGACAAGTAGTTTCAACATATGTCTGGGCAAAACAATGTCATCTTTCCTATTGTTAGGTACACTTATCTTTGTCTTTTAAAACTCTAGC
The DNA here is from genome assembly GCA_023548195.1 of Bettongia penicillata ogilbyi. NCBI lineage: Eukaryota > Metazoa > Chordata > Mammalia > Diprotodontia > Potoroidae > Bettongia > Bettongia penicillata. The sequence continues at coordinate 12,515,797 of JAJHZJ010000153.1, forward strand.
CTACAAAGCGTAGAACTTCTTCCCACGCTGTACATCTCAGCCCATCCAAAGCACACCAAGGCTGCGTGCGTGCTCAGTAACAGAAGGACAGCCATGAAATCCAGAATGTTCTGTAAACGTAATGCAATGAAGTCAAGAACCATGTCTCCGTCCTTCCCACTTAGATGCTCCTAAAGGTCTAACGGCATCACATTCATGCTCCCAGAAGAGCACTCAGTGCTATTAAATGTCTTGCATTCAAAGGAGGGAATGGTGGTAATTACTAAGCACAGGAGGGAAAGTTTCATAGAACTTAGTCGCTGCTCCCCAGCCTGATTCTCCTGTGGGTTATTTTTGGGTTTTGGATTTTAGAAGAATGAATCAGATCACTGAAGTGATTTGTATTAACAGTCCAGCTCTAAGACCAATAAATCTTAAATATAAATAAATGACTTCAGCATGGCAGGCTGACAGTAGACTAATGCTGAATTTATTAAGGTGATCATCCTGAGAGAGTGGGGTGAGGAGGTCGAGGAGGCTCTGAAGAGCTGTGGCCCAAAACCAAGGGTGTGTTTGTCTGAGATCCTTCAGTCATTCTCTGAATTCTTACATGTTCTGCCATAGGTAGCCGATGTGAAAGCAGCATTTCGTTCTCTTAGATGAATATCATTAACCCTTCAGCTAATTTTCCATTATGAGAATGCTGTTCAAACTTTTCAGATCATGTGCTAGATGGCAGCTTTTTTGTCACCTTGTGTCTTGGACGTAGTGGGCACTTCATGGTTTCAGTGGGATGTATCAGTATCAGGTCAGCTGAGTCAACGGACTTATTCTGATCTCCTTAGCCTAAATATGAATCCAGCATGTTAATTAACAGGAAATCTGCTGCTTAAGTGTGCTGCATATTGTTTGGCCACTTTGGTGGAGGTGCAAAAAGTCTGCTTGAAGCGCTACCTCCTTCCCTGATCCTCTAGGCTCCACTGACAAAGGATCCGTTCTTTGAGGTGATCTTTACAGAATCATCCAAGACAGAACCTGCTACTCATCTTTCTTAAACCCTTACATCTTCAACTGAGCCACAGCCTGAGGATTAAGTAAGACTAGGGAGTGCTGGGGATCGTTTTGAAATATAAATATCCTTTATTTGAAGAGAGGCACCGTTACGTAGGAACAAAAGAGCTGGTCTTGAACCAAGGAAGACTTGGGTTCATATTCCACCTCTGACATGTCTTGACCGGGTGTCCCTGGACAGGTCATTTAACTTTACAATACTAGATCTAGGCAGCTCTGAGGCTATAAGTGGTGGAGAAGGGGTTTCCCCATCCAGGCCTTTCCTAGATCAGTACAATATCCTACATTCAGAATCTATCCCTACATGACATACATACATATATATGTATATATATATATATATATATATATATATACACACACACACACACATATATGTATATATGTATTTTGGCTTGATTTACATAACTACTAGAATTATGTAAATGATGGAAAAACAAAACTAAATCCTCCATGTTGTTTTTAATCTGTCAGAGGTAAAATTGTAACTTTCAAATGCATCCTCAGTGAATCACCGTTTGCAGACAAATGAGAACATTCTATGTTATATTTTCAAGTTAAACATAACCAGAATTCTCATTAACATAGTGCTTTGGAAGTAGGCAGTGTAAGTATTATCCCCGTTTTATAGATGAGGAAACTGAATCACAAAGAAAGGGAGTGATTTGCTTAAGGCCATACAGCTAGGTGGCACTGCAGTGCCTAGAGTGCTGGGCCTGGAATCGGGAAGATTCCTCTTTCTAAGTTCAAATCCAGCCTCAGACTCATGGAAGCTGTGTGACCCTGGGCAAGTCACTTCACCCCATTTACATCAGTTTCCTCCTCTGTAAAACAAGCTGGAGAAGGAAATGGCAAACCACTCTCTGCCAAGAAAACCCCAAATGGGGTCACCAAAACTCAGACATGACTGAAACAAGTAAATAGCAACAAATATAGCCAGGAGGTGTGAAAGCTGGAACTTGAATTCGAGTCTTCCTGTGCATTTTGGAGTCAATACAAATAGACATGTAATAGAACGTAAGCCTCTTAAAGTCACGGGCTGTTTTGTTTTGGTCACTGTATCCTCAGTGCCGAACAAAGCGCCTCAAACACCAGAGGCATTCCAAAGATGCTTGTTGACTTTCTGAATTCTTACATTTAAGGACAATAAAGATACTCATAACTGAAAAACCTGAGAGTCAAATTTCTACCCTGCCTGCACTCAGTTTCATCCCCCAAAAACACATTATTCTATGTCACCAAGTTTACAGAAAAAATAAAAATTATCTTTCCAATATATACTCTTTCAGTAATTTTAATATTTACTGTGTCTAGTGTCTAGTGCTCTTAATTGGAAAGAAAAATATTATCAGAGCTGTTTTGTATTTGTGCAGTTTACCTTAGCAAGAAACTGGAATCCATGATTATATAATCTAAGTTCAGAACAAGGGTTAATTCTTCCTTGTTCTTGCAGTGTAAGCTCTCTCAGGACACTTTCCGTGAATAGTATGAAGACCTTGACCCTTTATTTCTTTAAGTCTTAAAGCATTTTTAAGTCATGTTATTTATCCTTTTGGCTTTTCGTTGGGAAACACAAACACACACGCAAATGAATTTACTTGCCTTGTTCCTCCTATATCTTACATCTTTTTCAATAGGTCTATTATTAATCACATTCACAAATAGAATTCTCACATGGCTCTCAGACTTTGATAGCAGCCCATATGCATACATTTTTCCCTCTAAAACTCATTACTTTGTTCTCCAAACTCTGCCTCTGGTGTGACTTCCCCTTCTCCCTTCTTATTTTAGAAATACTTTCCTGCAGACACTTTCTTAGCTCCCTGTCTCTCAAGTGCCATGCATTTTCCTCTTCTTTCAGCGTTGTGCTTGCAACATTTCCCCCAAGCCTCTATATCCCAGTGAGGAGAAAGCTGCTATGACTCTATTTAGATGTTTGATCAAAATATTTATCTTGTCTTGCCACAAACCACACTTACCCTCTCTCTCCTCCCTAAACTTCTCTGACATTAAAAAACAGGCACAGAAAAATGTATTGTACAGAAATACAGAAATGTGTGTGTGTGTGTGTGTGTGTGTGTGTGTGTTTATCAAGTCCCAGAGACCTTTGCTGCCCTTCTAAATTAGGCACAGTGGATTATGGCTCCCTCTCATTTCTGTGGCACTCAGATCTTCTCTTGACCAATGGGGTGAGTTTCCTTGTTTACTGAAAAAAAGTTAGTGAGAGACCTCCAAGAAAGGATTCCTGGTAGCTGTCACCTTTGTCTCACCAGATGTTAATACTTTCTGAAGTATGGCATGCAGAGAGAATTATTTATTTCACAGCTTAAAAATTTCATATGATCCAAGATACAGAACCAAAAGGGGCTTCAGAGTCCATCTAATTCAACTTCTCACTTTACACATGAGAGAACTAAGGCCCAGGGAGGTTAAGTGACTGTCCCAAGGGCCCCAGGGAGGAAATAATGTTAACACTTGAACTGGGGTCCTTTGATTCTTGAGCCATAAGAGGAAAAGTCCGTTCTGAGCTTTTTGCCTGATAGTTTGGGAGCCCAGAATTTAACTTTATTGGATGGACCACATATAGTGCTGAATGCATTGTATGTGTATGTATATATGTGTGTCTCTCTCTCCATACACACACACACACACATACATGTGTATATGTATTTCAGACAGTCATTTCATGTGAACAATGAGACAGGCCCAGAACTGAATAGGAGAAAGGCGGGGACATAAGCTGGTTGCAGTATATTACCAGTGATGAGCAGCACTTAGAAAGAACATAAAAATGTCAGAGATCTATTCCAAGGAAAGGAGGAAGACTGGTAATTGAGTGAGCATGAGGGATAGCTAACGGAGGAACAAGTGCATGGAAGATGATATTCAAAAAGGCAAAACATAAAGACTTCACAACAAAGAATAACTTAGCCTATAAAAGTATGTATAATTCTACAGGGGCAGGATAAACCCTTAATACAGAAGTATAGGTAGACAGATCATTTTCCTGATGCCATGGTCCTCTTTGAAAACATAGGACAAACACAACTTATTATTAAGCACTTACTATGTAAAATGTCCTGTGTTAAGCACCAGGGATACAAGCATAATCAAAAACCAAGATAGTCTCTGTCCTCAAGGAGCCTTTAATCGCATGGGGGAAGAAAACAAATAAATGGGAGCTGAAAAGTGTTGGAGGGAGGAAGGTCCAGAAGGCTGAACCAGGTTGGGCATCAGGATGGCTGGCATGGGTGCTTCCTCACAACCAGATGAGCAGACTATAGAGGTACAGGTATTGCCAGCATGAATATGGCTCCTGGGGTGGAATTCCAGAAGGAGTCCTAGGAACCATGGGCAAGAAATAGATGGGCTTTCAAATATTAATGATGGAACAAATGTAAACATCGCAAACATCCGAGCAATTGGAAGGGGCTAAAGATCCTACTGAAGTGCTTCCAGGAGACGGGTATCCCTTCAGAGTCTTCACGGGTCATTGAGGGGGTTAAATAAGACAAGCATGAGAAGAAATGAAGAGGAAGCTCTACCATTGCACAGAAATGGCGTACAAACCTGGAGGAATGGGTAGAGTGAATAGGTATGTCCTGAAGCTCACTATTACCTAAATGAGACAAAGGAGATTTGACCCCCCCACACACACACACAGATGTCCAGCATTAGTTTCTCTCCTGCGTTCCAGTCCCACATCACCAACTGCCTGTGGACATTCTGAACTTGACACTCGGTACCCAACTCAACCTGAATGTGTCCCAAACAGAACTAATTATCTTTCTCTTCAATCCCATCACCCTTTGGAATCTCCCTATTGTCAAGCACACGACTATTCTTTCTGTCATACTGGACCGCTCCCTCTCACTCATTCACATATTGAATCGTTGCCAAATGTTATAGTTTCAGTCTCTCACAGCATCTCTCCAATCTCTCTCCAGCCACACTGTTACCACCTTAGTGCGGGCCCTTTATCACTTCTCATTTGAACTGCTGCAACAACTTTCTAGCTGATGCCCTTGTTTAATTTGTACATACCTTGAATGTGTGTGTGTGTGTGTGTGTGAGACCCTCCCATTCGAATATAAACTCCATGAGAAGAGGAGCTAGTTTCACTTGTTCTTTGTATTCCAAGCTCACTTAGGATCTTTAGCAAAAGTAAGTGCTTAATACAGATGTGTCGGTTGACTGCTGAGCAGTCTTTGGAGAAAGGAGAGGATGGGCTGGGGTGGTCCAAGAAAGAACTCGTCATAGCTTGAGAGGAGAGGTGCACAAGAAGCTTCTAATTTCTCCTTCTGGCTTTGGAGGAATGGGGAAGAGGAAGATTAGAACATCAAAGGGGCAGATTATGAAGGAATTTGGATAAAGCCACCAGAAAGGGAATCCTGCGGAAACATTGTGATGTGTCCTTTTGTGAAGCGTGAGAATGGATAAAACTGCTGACTTACAATGAGCTCTCCTGGGTGCAGGGGTGATATTCAGGGGAATGAAGAGTTGGCTACCTAAAGACATCAGCATTTGCAAGCTGGGGTTGTTCCACTAGAGGGTGGAAGTGATTGGGAACAGGAATGGAACTGGGGGAGCTCAGATGAGATGAATAGGGGGCCATAAATCCAGGGGACCCATAAGAGAGAAATTCCAAGAACAAGGTCAGGCTCATTGACCAAGCCCTTTTCACTGCAACCTCACTTCCAAGTATTCAAATGCTGATCTAGCACACATGGTTTGCGTGAATCGGGCAGGACGTATTGAGTTACATTTTGAGTCTTTCAAAATCGAGCCTCCTGGGTCTCATAAAAATACAAGCGATTACCTCTCACCAGCGCATTAGCTTGGCACAGAAAAACACCAAGTTACTCCTGAATGTATTTCCAACACCTTCTCCCCCTGGCTCTCTTGCTTTATTTTATCAACATTTCCTGAGGAACTGACTGCCTATTATTCTAGCCCTTGCTATCTTGCTATAGATCTCTTTTGTCTTGGTGGACAACTGCTCTTTGCCTACACTTTGACCATCAGTTTTACTCAAAATTCATTCACTTCAGTCTAGTTAGCATTTTACAAAACCTAAAAGCATCATACACTTTTGTTTGCTAGCTTCTTTACTTTCCCTCTGCTTCTCTTTTCCTTTTCATCCCTTATTTCCTATATCATCCCTCTTACCCATGTCTACATAAAGTATTCATGCCATGTCTACCCCCTTCCCCCTTTCCCAGTGTTTGCCTTTTATGCCCTTGAGGGCTGGAGGCAAACTAGCTCTGGATCAAGTTGAGCATGCCTTCTCCGCCATCACTGTGGACACAAGGAATGAGTCACTTCCTCCCAAACCGGGGTTACAACCATTATTATTTTTGCCTCTATTCTCTACTGCTCTCTCAACCTGCAAGTTTGACTCCCCGCCATCTTCACCACATTGTGCCATGTTTTTGAAATATGTGTGCATGATAAGGTCAGGGCCACCTGGTTTGCCTGCAATAACCCTTCTCTCTTTGTCGAATTGGGCAGTAATTGTCTTCTGAGAAGGAGGGCCTTTGTTTGCCTGTGAAGCTCATGTATTTTACGGGAGTAAAATTTTACATTTCATTATGTATTCGAGATTAGATTGTACAATTTGCTGCCTTTTCAAATGTAGAGACTTATTAATGTAATAATTTCTTCCTTACACTTATAGACATCGTTGGAAGTGTTTAGCTATCAAGTGTGTACCGGGCAAATAGCTGAGTTAGTTACTGTCTAAAAACAAAATAGATATATTTTTATTTTAAAGAGCTTTAATAAGCTTGTGAGTAAGCAAGCTAATAATTCCCCTAACTTACTCTGCTTTTTCATTAAAAAAAGATATTCCTCTTTCGGGCATCCAAAATGATATGTAGAAATACTGGATGATATAAATTACTCAGAAGCATACTACATCACTACACTTAGGTTTGATTGGAGCACAATGAAATCTGGATTATCTTGTTTTAAATTATCATCCATTTAAAGTAATTTTCTTTATCAGACAGGACAAAAATGACTGTAATTCAAAACGTTTTTACCTCCAATTGATATGAAAATTGCACAACTCATATATTATTTCCATTTGTCAGTTTGACTAGGCTTTGTTCCCCTCTTTATTTAAGAAAGTGAAATTGACGCTTCATAGAATGTTTCCCTGAACGTTGACGTTCAGCCACCGAATAGTGACAATAAATGTCCCTGTACCGATCGAGGGCACCATCAGCCACCGAAGCCTACCACCTGGAAGTTGCTCCTGACCCCTCTTTGCTAACCTCTTTCTCATATCTGCTCCACCGCCAAATCATGCTGATCACTTCCTCAGCATCTCTAAACATCTAGCCCTTTGTCTCTATTCATGGCCAAGCAGCCTAGTTCATCTTCGCTATTCTCTAGATTAGTCTGCTCATTATCTTCCAGCCTCTCCCCTTTCCAGCCCAACCCCCACACAGCTACCAAACCAGTGATGGGCCCGCCTGTCTCTCTCTTGCTCCAGAAGCACCCAAGACATGGTCTTTAGGATGTGAGCTGCTTGCCGGCAGGGGCTATTTAATTTTTATCTCTGTATTCCCAGCAGCTAACACCTTGACAGATACGCAAAGGTACATAATAAATGCTTCTCAATTGACTGAATAAAATACTGAAGTCATATGTTTGACTTGACGTCTTTCAAAGACTGGCTCCAACCTGTCCTGTGAGCCTATTATACTCGGTTTCCCTTTACACAGTCTCTGCTCCAGCCTAATACTGGTCCTTTGCTATTACTCGAGGCAGTATTCCCTCTCTTGCCTCCCTTGCCTTGGCACATGCTACCTGGGAGAATCTACCCTCTTTCTAAGCTCAGCCCAAGAGCTGATGCCTGGATGAGGCCTCTCTTTACTCCCCCTCCTGAGTTTTAGTGCCTGCTGTTCCCCTCTCTCCCCCATATTGCCTTGTAGGGGTTGGAGCCTCTTTCCCTGTGCAGGTATTGTTTTCCTGAATTAGAATTTAAGCTTCTTGGGGGCAGAGTCTCTTTGGTTTTTGTCTTTGTGTCCTCACTTGTACTCCCTGGCATATAGTAGGTGATTCATAAATGCAATTAATTGATTAATCAAAAATGGTTAACAACACCCCTACACACATCAAAGGAGACAGCACTTGAGCTGAGCCTTGAAGGAAACTCAAGGTTCCAAGAGGTAGGGGTTAGAACATTCCAGAAAAGGAGAGCCCAGGCAAAAGGTGCTGGAGTAGATGGAATATCGTTTGTAGGGAAGAAATAGCAAGTAGACCAATTTGCCTGGAACACAGAATACATAAGGGGCTATTATATGTACTCAACCTAAAAGAAATCGTCTTGAACCAGAATCCAGAAGGTCTTCAAAAGACAAACAGAAGAATTTGTTTTTTATTCAAAAGGCAACAGGGAACCACCGAAGCTTCTTAAGCAAGGAAGTCAATATGTGTTCAGATTATAAACTTGGCAGCTGTGTGGAGAGTGATCTGGATCAGGAGAGACTTAAAGCATGGGGAAGTGAGGAGTCAAAGATGGCTCCAACAGGCTGACAACCTAGGCAACTGGAAAAATGGCAATGCCCTTGACAGAAATAGGTTAGGAGGAAGGGAGGGTTTGAGGGGAAAGATAACGAGTGTAGTTTTTGGTATGATGAGCTGACAATATACAGAAGCCAAGTAGAGATGCTGGACTGGAGCCCAAGAGAGACAAGGGCAAGATAAGCAGATCTGAGAGTTATCTGCATTGAAATAACTGGATGACTGCTGGCAGTATAATGTAGAGAAAGGATAGAAGGCCCCAGACAAGGAGACAATGTGATGAAGAAAAAGTACTGACTCTATAGTCAGAGTAACTATTAAAATTTTGCCTCAGAAACTTGTTACCCATCTTCCCCTGGGCAATTCTTTTAATCTCCCTGCCTCCCGTTTTCCTCATCTGTAAAATGAAGGAATTGGACTTCTGCGGTTGTTTCTATCTCTCCATCTCTGATGCTCTGATGAGTTCCTGGACTACACCCTTTTGGAGGGGGTGAAACCTGAATGATGAGCCTGCAAAGGAAGCTAAGGAGTGGTCAGACTGACTGGAAGAAAACCTCAACAGATGAGTGTCCAGTAAAGCAGAGTTAGAGAATGGAGGAAGGGGAGTGTCAGACTCTGCAGAAACAAGGATAAGGATGGAGTAAGAGATCATCAGAAGACTCTGGAGAGGATAATTTCAGTCAAATGATGGAAATGGAAACTATCTTATGAAGAGTAAAGAAATAAGCAAGTGAAAGCAAAAGTATATACAACTCTAGGAGCCTGGGGGAAAAAAATAAAAGGAGAGTTATAGGATAACAGGGAGAGGAAATGACAGGGTCAAGTGAAGGTTTTGTTTGTTTGTAGTCAGTCAACAAACGTTTATTAAGCACTTACTATGTGCCAGGCACTTTGCTAAGTGCAAATTTTCTTTTGCATAAATATTTAGTTTACATGCATTGGGAAAATGTTTTAAAATTATAGCAAAGATCACTATAGGAAAATAAAGAACTGTGATTCCTACTTACAGCCTCTGTATGATTATGGGTAATTAATCAGGATGTCACATCAGGAAGTACTTTAAATCCTTTTCATTTGAGTATTTTTTTTTAAAAAAAGGGTCTTGAGTGCTCTCCCATGCTGGTTGCATTTCCACTGGTGAGGGATAACATCCTTCTCCTTGTAAATGCCTGCAGAATTAAATACATTTGTTATTTTTAACGAGTCTTTGCCCCATCTGCCTGGAAAAATGAGAGAAAACCCAAGATTCTGGAGTCTGAGCAATTACAAATATAATTTTTACCTTTCAAATTTCACTTATTCAGTGATCAGAATATTAGCTGAACATCATCTTTACTTTCCAATTCTTATTCTCCTTTCCCTTAATAAATGAGCAATCACATTCAGCATTTTTCCAGGGGATAGTCTGTAGAAGATGAACAAAGTAGGTAGCTGCGTAACACTGCAGTGAAGAGTTGGTAGAAATCCATCCTTAATAATGCAGACCTGAGTGTGTTTCCTGAAAGAGAAGCCATCCAAAAGATAGCATGTGTTATAAGTGATAGAAATAAAAGCAGTGGGAGGGACTGCCTCTTTCTAGCAAGCTGCATTGATGTCAAAGTTTTCCCAGCGAGCAAAGATCTATCCAGCCTAAGGTGTACAGTGGAGCTAAAACTCAGAGGTTTAAGAATACAGTCGCACATATAATAACGATAATGCTAATTGTTCCTTTCCCAACCAGAATGAATTTCTAAAGTAACTCCCATTCTTTTTTTTTCTAGCAGTGATAAGGATATACAAAGTCTATAGTGGAAATCTGGAAAGTTCTTATTGGTCAGTTTTCCTTATCTAATAAACTAATGGTGCGCAGATTGAGGTGAATCTGCTATTACCAACTGTAAAGGCATATGATGCTATCTGCTTACCTCAACAGGACAGATCATGGTGTTGATCAGTCCAATCCCTGCAAAGGCTAGTTACCTTAGTTCCATGGTAGGTATTCTATCCCTGAATCCAGAACAAGAATTTTTCACAAAATTGTCTTACTGGACACAAGAAGAAGGGAATGCTACAAGGAAGAAGGAATGTGAATGAGAGCTTAAATCCACAATTCAGCAAATCCTTGAGGATTGTTGGAAGAACAATTCAAAATACAGACCTTCCTGCTAGTGGATCAGTATCACCACCTGGGTATAGCACAAATAGCATGCATAGAAAAATATTAAGAAAAAATCATTCCAGTGACTTTCCTAAAATCACACAAAAGATTCAAAGGTTAGAAGTAGGTCCCTCTGTTTCTTCCAGCACAAGGGCCATTGTGCCCTAATAAAAGGATCTCCATTTGTTCTAAATAGTATTTAACAGAAGCAATAAAAATAGATAATTTTCCTTAAGGAAAGGAAGAAGATTATAATGATAAAGTAGCATAATTTTGAGGCAGAGTATTGATAGAAAATTTTCTGATTTACAGGACGGATTTCAAAAGTACTCTCTGTTCTGGACAAAATATCCCGTAAGTCATATGCCTGAGTACTATTTCAATTTCAGTTCCTTCTATACTCCCAGAGGCTGACTAACTTATGAAAGTATAAGCATTCCTTCTGAGAGTTCTCTCTGCTGAAAGTTGCCAGTTATCCTCCAAAGGAAACTGGTCTATATTTTACCTCTTTAATTCCCTCTACCATATAACCCCAACACTAAGAACTGAGGATTTTAAATAAACTCCCACTTACCCTGCCTCCTTTTTCTCACTGACAGAATGACATTAGCTGTCATCAAAACTGTAAGCAGTATTTTTGCCTGGAACGATGTCACAGGGGCTGTGGACCCCTTGGAGGCCACAGAGATATTAAAAAGGGTCCATGAGAATGCATATGTGCAAGCATTGCCACTTTAACATTTTATCTAAAGATATAAATACTATTTTTATAATATTAAAAAGGTTTTCATATTTGAAAAGATTGGGCATTACTACCCCAATCTATTCCATGTGTATGTGTGTATGGATCTGAATACAGATACACACATACACACATCTATGTTATACATACATATGTATGTATTGACAAATACATTACAGAGAGGCATTATTGAATGAGAGGAAGAGATGGGCTGGATTGCATTTGGAAAATACGTAGTGCTTTAAGCATCCTAAATCATTTCTCAGCATAAGACATGTCTTTTCAAAATACAGGTTTTCCTAGTGATTTTATGTAATTATGAATCTTGGAATGTATCAGTGCCTGAGTAATTAAAGTTACCAGAACCAAAAGGTCAGTGGGAGAGACAGATGGGCACAAATAGGAAGTAGGTATTTGCATTGATGACATAAAAGCAAAAAATAGTCTCCAGCATATGTTATTAAGAAAATGTGTGATCAGAAAAAGGGGGGGGGGCTTAGTTACTCAGCAGGAGTAAGGGATAATAGTTTCATAACCTGAATGCTGCAGTACTACCCAGAAAAAGTTTAAAAGCTGATAGGGCAAATCTGTGGGGGTCTAGTAGAGAAAGTAGACAAGAAGACTGTCATAAGATAAGGTATGCATGAGTTGTGATTTGCACCAATGAGATTACAGACCCATTAAATACAAGCTGTCTATGTAGTATTTTTTATAATGGAAGCACCTATTGTCTGCTTCTCTGCTTTATTTTGTAAAGTCAGTTCTTCTGTCCAGTTGAGTTATAAGAGCTTCTTTAATTTAATGTGAAGACAGCCATGTTTAAACACAGAATATATTTCCTCTTGGGTATGTGTAGGGGGTACATATACTTGTCTTTTGGAATCTCGTACAAGGTAATTCAAATATAAATTGTCTTTGGTGTGAATTTCAAGGTTGAAGTCATTAGCGATTGGATTAGATTCATTGCCTGTCCTTCTTACTACTCTACAAATGCTCTGATGCTTCTCTTTCCAAAATGGTAGGTAGCAGATTGAATATATAATATACAAAACTCATCTGAAATGTTGATTGCTATTCCCATAAAATTAAATTGAAAGAGAAAAGCCCTCAGTAACATTTATACCCCCACACTAGAGTTGCATGTTAATAAAAGCAGACAATTATCTTTATCTTTCACAAGATGAAAAATAAGAATATAATTATACTGGTGGAAAAAGTCATATAGATGGTATTTCTTATTTTGATTGACCACTAAAACACATAATTAATTCACACATGACAGGCTAGTTTTTTTCTTCAAATGAAAAATTTTCTTTCTCAGAGGTGAACAGTGCACTGGTACCAGGAGGTAGAATTGTTTTGGGTTTGTTTCCCTTTGTTATAACCCTTGGATAGTGAATAAATACCTAAGTAGTGTTGTCATGAAAATATAAAAGAAAACTATATTTCAAAAATATTCGCTCAATCCAACACCACAGACAAAATGTTCCCTAATGATCTGTGTCTCCTTTTCTCTTTCCCCACTCCCAATAGCTTACCCATATCATCATCAGATTAAGGAGATTTTCACTAAAAAAAAGAAATTTACAATCTCCCCCCAAATTATGCCAAAATCAAATTCCTTTTGGGGACAGGGATAAACTAGCATCATCCTATTTATTTCTTTATGTACTTCTACACTTAGAAATCCCAGTTCAAAATAATACAGCGCCTGACTCTGAACAGCAGTGGGAGTAGCTGGTACTCCTGATTTCTTGTAGTGGAACAGGACCACTTCAAGCATCAACAGAGGAAAAACCTCTCTTCCTGTTTGTTCATGTTCTCTATATGACCAGGGATGGTGGGAGCTATTGCTTCTCTCTTCTCTGTAGGCCACCCTGGGGGGAAAATGAGGAGATCTGCATAACAGAGATCTATGAAGACAAGCTATAAAAGTACTGAAGCCAAGCCCCAAAGTATAGTCCCTCCTCTAGGTTACCCTAACTTGGCATGAATAGATTGCTATGTTGGCTCCCCAGGTGGGCAATTACCTCGAGTTCAAAGGGATACACGGCACCTACTCCTAACAGGAATATACTTACTTTCCATTAACAGTCAACCAGTAGGCATACTTATGAAAAGCATTTACTTATCTTATTAAAAGCATTACTAAGACTGCATAGTAAAAGCAGTGGCTCTAAAATATTTCTCCCCCTCCCAAAAAAGCCTGGGGCTCACTGTCACAAATATACAGAGCAGATATGGGAAGAGTGGGCACAAACTGAGTAAAATGGCAGCAAGCCACATATAGAGGGAACACATGAAGCCAAGGAAACTCACAATTCTGCAACTGATATCCTTTTAACTTTAGTGGAATCTTTACAAAGCTCCCTCTTGAGCACCAGGCTTCCAGTAAGCAGTTTCCTTAACCAGGTTCCTAGGGACTGCTCCTCTCCAAAGCTTGACTCTAGTGGTTCCATAGTCAGCTCTGTTTTCTGTTTCAGGAGGTACCACTCTTTAAACTCGTGTCCTCCAGTGGATGAAAGCTTCAGTGTAAGTGTTGTCTCTGTGTATCTCCACCTGCTCCTCAAACTCTGCCAAACTGATTCTCCAGTTGCTAGAGAGAATGTCTCCATAGCTGATATGAGAGGATGGCAGGAAGAGACTAACTCTGCCCCTTCTGCCTTGGAAAAACCATAGCCCATACCTGTCTTAGTGTTTGGAAAATAAGAATCTAGTAGTCAAGACCTTCAGTGATGAGTGTCTCCAAACGTATGCAAACCAGTCCTCAAAGAACTCCAGTGGAGCATATCAGACCCTGATAGCTTGGTTAATACCTGTTCAGAGCTTGGACTCTATAGGCCTGGGCTTTAAGACTCCAGAGTCACCTCCTTTCCTCAAGAAACCCTTCAATTACTCATGACTTAAGTTCCATGAAATTCAGTATGTCTTTGTTTCACATGTTGAAGTGTATTAATTGGATTTTAATTGAAGTTCTAAAATAAATTAGATTAATGTACTGATTTTTGCTTCACTCCTCCTATACCTTTCTTCATGGTATTTTATGATAATTTAACGAGTGAGTAGCAACCAGTAATCCTCGATATTTTAATTGTTTTATTCTTTCTAACTTCTCCATAACCCTAAGTCAAAGATGTATATGCACAGTCAGTTCTTGGAGCATTTCAGCAAAAGTAAACACCAGAGTGGTTTGGTTCTTGGTTAAAAACTTAATGGACTATATACATCTGTCCAGGTGTTGATAATAAATTCTTACTTTAAACACACACACACATATGTACATATGCACATAATGGATAGAGTTTGTTGTTGTTCGGTCATTTTCAGTCATGTCTGACTCTTCATGACCCCATTTGGGGTTTTCTAGGCAAAAACATTGGAATAGTTTGCCATTTCCTTATCCATCTCATTTTGCAGAAATTGAGGCAAACAGGGTGAATGGACTCACCCAAGGTCACACAGCTAGTAAATGTCTGAGGCCAGATTTGAACTCATGAAGATGAGTTTTCCCAACTCCACATCCATCACTCTATCCACTGTGCCACCTAGCTGCTCTCAGTGGATACAAAGGCAGCCTCTGATCCAGGAAGATCATAGTTCAAGTCCTATCTCTTACACATACTGGCTGTGTGACCCTGGACAAGTCATGTAACTTAACAGTACTCTAGGAATATAAATTACAGACAAGGTGCTGATTGGTAGAAATAGTTTCCTCACCCGGGAGTTCTCTATCCCAATGAAATCATAAGTGCAGTCTCTATTGTTTATTCCTATATCTTTCTAATGAAGTATTTACATCTGATTGAAAATTGCAAGTGAATCAGTTTGCAAACTGCTCACACAAATGCTAGAGAATTTATATTATGTTAGGAGACTCACCTGAGTTTTTCAAATATCATACTTGTGGGAAATATATTTTTCTGGTAAATAGACTCAAAATATTGTTTAACATCGATACATAGTTTTAAATATTTATGTTCTGTTTGGGAGGGGTTTTCATACAAGCAGCTTACAGTGGCATCTTGAATGTAAAGGGAAATTTAAATAATTGTCACAATATTGATTTCTAAAGGCTTGTAAAATTCTGCTCAGGCAGCAGGGTAATGTAGGAATTCAGAGGTGGTATTATAAACCCTCTACAGACTATTGAAGTGAAAAGAATGTGTTCAAGAGTGACGCATAACTTGTTAACCCAATGATTTCCTGCACACACAGCTGTGTCCTGGGTTTGTCACTGAATAAGTAATGAGCTTTCTGCTTAGTCTATGAGCAGTAATGATTATCCAGCCCACTTCATTAGCACAAAAAGGCAAGGATTATTAGATGAAAGGCATCAGTTACACTTGCTGGCCATTAATAACTCCATAAGCTTTTATGGAGTCTGTGGCCTTGGACCAAAAAGTTCTTTTCTCCATCTCCCAAAATAAGATTTTTATCCTGTCAGACACCCCATAAGACACCCCATTTTGCATACTGAAAAGCAGACTGAAGCCCTTGCTATGTTTTCAAGCTTTGGCCTTCAGTAAATGCCAGCATCAGGCTACAAATAGGATTAGAAAAGCCAATCTTTCCTCTATGTGAAGACTGTATCTCTACAGGATTCCGATGAACTTTATTCTCATCATGCAGATATGTGATTGGTGAACCAAGCATTGAGAATGCTATAATTGTAATTAGTCTCCCACTTGCTAAGTCTAGCTTTATTAACCTGCATAATCAATCAAAGCATTTTATAGAAACTATAACATTTTTGCTTTGCCCTGGAATGGGCTATTTCTTCAGTTCTCCACCCCACCTCCATTCATTAATAAAAGAAAAACTGCAAAGAACTCTGTGTAGTACTAGGAAAATCATGTTCAGAAACCACCTCTGCTCACTGTTTCCAAAACTGGTATCCTGCTTCAGTTTCCCTTTTAGTGATATAAAGAGATTTAGAGACACCAACACCATTGGTATTATAGGTCATTTACAGATCAAGAAATTGACGCAGAGAAAGTCCCTTTCTTTGGGCATTCATGCCATACTCACCTAACCTGGTAGCATCAGTAATACAATAACAAGTAGAATATAGGCTTCCTGATGAATGGCTCCTAGAAATATTGGGAATCATTTCGTAGAATCATCATCACATTTTAATGTTAGAAGGGACATTTTGGAAATTATCTAGTTCGTGTATAATATATTTTTATCCTCGTTCAATTTCCTTCAATACTCTAAGGCCCTAAGGTCTCCCGATGCTGTCATGTTTGGGAATCAGTGTGCATGTTATTTATCATACGGTACCTCTCAACTGTGCTGACACCAAGTCTGATTTCTACTTGTGGACTGTAGAAAGGCCTTGTGCCTTGGCATTTTCTTATCATTGATTTTCTGATTAGCAACATCTGCTCACCCACGTCTTTTTTAAAGGATTTCTTATTCCTTGCTCTTAGAATATGGATCATAAACCTCAATTCTACTCAAGCATGTGGCAGGAAAAGTGTGTTTCTAGGTTATACTCAGAGAATATTTTTTCTATAATATGCATTATTATAGCAACACATTCAGCTCAACCTTTCTTTGTGTAAGTCTTTTGTGATCATTCATTTTTTTCTATCAAAAGAAGAAGTGAACTTAAAAAAAGATCTCCCTATGTGTGTTTTGTCAAGATTAGTAAGCCAGCAGTAATGCAAAATTAAAGTATGAACTTCAAGTACAAATACAACCTTTTCATTCTGTGCAATCCTTAGGTATCTTCTCGCATAACACTTCTCTGGGAGATTCCCCCATTGTGCTCGAGGTCTTCCTTCATGTCTTTTTCCATTTGATAGGGACCAGGATGACACTCCGACTAAACTTGGCCCAGGCTCCTCTTTCTTGCTCTTGCCAGATGACTTACCCTCCATTTCTAATCTAATATTTCCTCATTGATATCAGCCTAAAGCTTATTCTTGCACCAAGTCATCACTGGATATATGCTACAGGTGGCCTGTAGCCATCATGGAATCAGGGACCTCAGAAGTCATCTAGTCCAGCCTCTTCATTCTATGCAAGAGGAAATCAGTACCCAAAAATGTGAAATGACTTACCCAAAGTTCATAAATATAAGTGGCAAAGTCAATGTTTGAACCCAGGTCCACTGATAGGCCTCTTGAATGCCTTCCGGGTAACATAAGCCTCTTGAAAACAGAGATGAAGTAGGTCGTTAAGAAATGCTTGTGGATAGATTACCCAGAACTTAGAATCCTCAGGGATTATGGTGTCCTACGTCTTGCAGTCATACAACATTGCCAGGAGAATATTTATGTTTTTAAAAGATAAGGCTTGTGCCAGGGAACAGATTTGGGGTTTATTGAAAACAAACCACTATACAATTTCTCGAATGGAATCCAACCTGCTTTTTTTCTCCTACTCAGTTCTGGGTACAAGTCCATTTGAAGCACCTTTACCAACAAAAGGAAGTTGACAGTTCTATCATTCCAAAACAATCTTCTCTCAGGAATATGGTTGGAGGCCTGATTTCAGACACATCTTCAACTCTCCATTTCAATTTGCACATGAGGAGTCATAACTTCTCTGTTGAGTAATAGGCCCTTTTGCAGGTACCAACGGACCTACAAACTAAAAGAGCTTAAGAGAAAGTTTATGCTCCACAGGAAAATTGAACCCCCCAAATTCATATTTTCCCCAAACCCTAATCCCCCTTCCAAGTATTCCTAATCCTGTTACGGCTACAATGATTCTTCTGGTGACCCAGATTAACAACCTCCTTTGACTCCTCATTGTCCTTCACCCCACATATCCAGCTGACTTACAAATCTTATCATTTCTGTTTCCATAGTTCCTTCTCTCTCTGTCTCTGTCTCTGTCTCTGTCTCTCTCTGTATGTCTCTGTCTCTCTCCCCTTCTCCTTCCCTCCACTTTCTTCTGTCCTCTTCCCCTTCCCTCCCTCCCCCGCCTTCCTCCTTCCACATTAGATCAGGCTCTCATCACCTCTCACCTGAACTATTGCAACACCTTCCTATTATTTGGTCTCCCCTGCATCATCTGTTCCCTCTCCAGTACATCCTTCATACAGCTCCAGAGTAAGTGATTGTCCTAAAGGATAGGGCTGACCATCTTACTCCGCTGCTCACCAAACTTTAGTGAGTTCCTTCCTTACGGGATAAAATACGAACTCTAGTTTGGCACTGAAAGCCTTTCACAACCTGGTATACTTCAAATGATTTCTTTAGCTTTCTGATAAATTATACACGTTCACAAACTCTTCACTACAGTTAGTTAACCTGGACTTCCTGCCATTTTTCACACATGACACTCAATCTCCCATCCTGTCACCCATATCTGGAATATACTGCTTCCTTGCCTCTGCCTCTTGGAATTTCTAATTAGGTGTTAGTGCCTCCTCAACAGAGTAGCTTTGGATTTCTTTTGTAAATGCTTACTTGTGTAGATCAGATCATAGGATCATTGGTACATTCTTGGTATTTGTATGCTGAGCACCAGTGCCTGGTCAATTCTAGGGACTTAATAGAGGCACCAAAACAGTAAGCTAAGGAAAGAAAGAGAAAGAAAGATAATTTGTTTGGCATCATATAGACAAACACCAAGTTTGTTTTTGCCAAATTCCTCTTATGGCACAAATATGGTTTTGATACTTAATAATAATAATACCTAATACTTTTACTCAACGATGGTGAGTAAAAACAGAGAAAGGAAACTATACACCAATTTCCTTAATGAATATCAATGTGAAAATTTTAAATAAAGTACAAGCCAGGAGATTGCAGCAACATATCGCAAGGAACATACACTATGACCAGGTGAAATTTATACCAGGAATGCAGGACTGGCTCAATATTAGCAGGGGAAATCACATAATTTACCATACTGATAACAATAACAAGAAAAAAATCAAATGATTATCTGAATAGATGCAGAAAAATCTTCTGACAAAAATCAAATACCCATTTCTATTAAAAACACTAGAAAGCATAGGAATCAATGGACCCTTTCTTAAAATTAAATGAAATATCTATCTAAAACCAAGAGCAAACAGTGTCTGTAATGGGGATAACACAGAAGCATTTCCAAAAAGATCAGGTGTAAAGAAAGGTTGCATGAACTAATGCACTCTTGGTAGACAACTAATCTAACCCTTCTGGATAACAATTTGGAACTATGCCCAAAGGACTATAAAATCTATGTATGCCCTTTGCCCCAGAAATACCACTAGGAGGTCTGTATCTCAAAGAGATAAAAGGAAAAGGGCCTATTTTCCGAAAAGGAAAATATTTACAGCAGCTCTTTTTGTGGTGGCAAAGAATTTGAAATTGAGGGAATAGCCATCAGTTGGGGAATGGCTGAATAAGTTGTGGTATATGAATGTAATGGAAATTGATGTAAGTTGGAGAATCATAGGGAAAACATGACTAGTCAGACTCATTAATTCTTGTTTCTGAATTTTGAAAGACAGGTAATTTACTTGTCTGTTACTTAAATTGAGTTTTTCACCAGGCCAGGTTTTAAATGCTCATGATCCAATAGTTCTCAAACCCATTTGATGTTTAAATAACAAGTATAGGCATTTTTCATGAAAGAAAAAAAAATCTGTTCAAAGGAGATGAAAACTTTTATCATGGAAAGACTTTCCTCCCTGTAATTAGGTAATAATAATTTCTTCATTGAAAGTGCACCATTTTATACTCTTAATAAGGAAGATGAATGTAAAGGTGGAAAACGCACACAATAAACCCTTATTTAAAGGCCAGGGAAGAACAACAGGACATTCTTATTTAGGAAGCTTCCAGACTGCAAGCACAAAGAAAGAGAATGAAAAAAAGAAAGAAAGAATACAGCATGGAAATAGAAATAGCAAGCACTAAAGATAGTGCCTGGGAAATATTCTACAAAATAATGCTCACTTCCAATGTAAGTTGAGCCAGAAGAGGCTGAATTATACTCTTAATAATGGTTTTTATTTCATTATGCTAAAACAATATCGTAAACTTCTATGTTTGCTTCCTTCTTTCCCCTTCAGGGAGTTCCCTACACCAGCGACAGGGCTGGTTCCAAGCTTCTGTTAATTTGGTTACTCTTGCATAGGCAAACTCTCTAGGATGTTTATGTTTTATCTTAAGATCGGTATGTCCAAAACATAAGTCATTATCGATCCTCCTAAACCTGTCCCTCATTCAAACTTCCCCATTTCGGTTGAGGGTATCACAGTCCTTCCAGTCATCCAGGCACTTGAGCAATGCGCTAAATAGTCAATAAATATTTATTAAGTGCCAGGCGCTAAGCTAAGCAGCGGGGATACAAATATGAAAAAGAAAGACAGTCCTTGCCCTCAAAAAGATTACCATCTAACAGGGAAAAACAATACACAGAAGAGAGCTGTAAAACAGAAGTGGTGGGAGATAGCTTTGGGTTGAGTGCCAACAGAGAAGCGAATAAGAGATTCTAAGGGGCAGAACACATTTTAGGCCTGGGAGAGATAGTACAAAGGCATGGAGATCACAAGTGTCTGGTACATAATACTAAATGCTTAATCAGTGTTTATTAAATGATTTTCATATGTGAGGAGCTATAAAGACAATTTGATTAAACATAGCGTATATCAAAAAGAGTAGAAAGTTATCTTTGGGCCAGGTTGGAAAGGGCTCTAAAAGGCCAAACGGGAGCTTCAATTTGATGCGAGAGGCAATTTCTAGCAGCTCATGTCTGAAAGAAGGAGGAGGGAGAAGAAAACAGAGGGAGAAGGGAAGAAGGAGAAATGAGGAAGGGGGAGAGGGAGAAGGAGAAAAGGAAAGGGAAAGAGAGAAAGGGAGAGAGAGGGAAATAGTTTGAAATGTAAACACATTTTCTCCAGTGTATTATACAGACACTCAGTGGAGGATGTCTGGGACAATACAGATAGAATGGATGGAGGGAATCCCCACTTTAAAGAGATTGCAAAGTACTGAAATTTGCAAGTATGATAGAACTCAAATTCAGGAAAAAGTTGGAGTCTGCATCACTTTCTTCTTGACAGGGTATTTGTTTGCTATGAAGTTGACCAGAGGCTAATATTAAGTCTCACACACAGCCCTTTATTCATCATAAATGGATTACTGGTTCAGTAGTCAAGAGTCAAATCAATGCCAGGATTATATTTGAGGTGTTTTTAAGATAAATTTTCTAGAGAGGTAATGAATTTACCCAATCTATGGGAGAGGAGAGGAATGCCTTTCCAAAAAAATCAAATATTCAACTACTAGACTCATGCTTTTCCGGTAACATTTTACATGAGATAATCTTACTGCTGGGATTTACATAATGATGTGAAAGACATTAGAAATCTATGTGTATATATATATATATATATATATACACACACACACATTATATATATGTACATATATCAACAATTTAAATAATATTTGTTAAGTGATTCCCATGTGTAAGGGGCAATGTTGGGCATATGTATAATATTTTTATGAACTCCGATATTCTAAAGGAACTCATTCATTACTCTTACTATATGATCAGCCCAGTTTCTTTTCTAGTTGTATATCTCTCTAAGGATATCCTTAATACATTTTGCATTTTGAGGGGTCAACCAAGTGTTTAAATAGATCAGGTTGGAGCTGTTGAAAATGAAGGTCATTACTTCTCTTTTTCATTCTTTCTTCAAATTAAAAAGCACCCACATGATCCTACCACCTCTATTAGCAACCATCCTATATCTAACTTCCACTTTTGAACTAAACTCCTTGTGAAAGCCATCTAGAAGCAGTGTTTCCACTTCTCTTTTCACTCAGATCCAAATTCTCTGAAATTTACCTTCTGACCTCATCATTTGACTGAAATTGCTTACCCCAAACCCATAAATCATTCCTTAAATGCCAGATCTAATGACTTCCTCTATCCTTACCTGCTTGACCTCTTTGCTGCCTTTGAAACTGTTGATGACCCTCTGGTCTTAGACACTCTCCTCTCCAAGTTTTCATGATAATTTTCTCTCCTGAGTCTCCTACCCGTCTGACCACTGTTTTTCAGTCTCCTTTACTGGTTCTTCCTCCAGGTCACACCCACAAACAACAGGTATCCCCCAAGGCTCTGACCTGGATCCTGTATAGAGGGAGACCTCTATAATCTCATGTCATCACCAACCGCCTACTGACCATCTCATGCTGGATATCCTGTAGGAATCTCAAACTCAGCAAGTCCAAAAAAGAACTCATAATTTTCCTCCTAAAACTCTTCCTTCATTCAAATTTCCATATTTATGATACCACCATCTTCCCAGTTAGCGAGGCTGGCAAACTCAAGGTCATCCTTGAACCTCTCACTCCACAAATCTTATCTGTTGCCAAGTCTTGTCTTTTCTGTCTTCACAACATCTGCCATATGCATCCCTTTCTCTCTACTCTAGTAGAGACCCTAATCCTCTCATTCTGGACTACTACACTATTTGTCTAGTTGGTCTCCCCACCTCAAGTTTCTTCCTGCTCCAGTCAATCTTCCATTTGGTTTCCACACTGATCTTTCAAAAGCTCCAGTTGTACCATGTTACTTCCCTACTCAAAATCTACTTGTTCCCTATTCCAGGAAAAAATATAAAATGTTCCAATTGTCATTTGAAGTCCTTCAGAACCTGTCTTCTTCCTACTTTTCCAGGCTTCTTATGATTTACTCCCCTCTACATAATCCACAGCCCAGTGACACTGGTGTCCTTGCTTTGCTGTTCCTTGAACATACTTCATCTCCTGACTGTGCCTTCTCTACTAGCTGTTCTTGATATCTGGAAGTTCTTTCCCTCCTGGCCTCCCTGGCTTTCTTCAAGACTCAGCTCCAATCCTCCCTTCTTGCAGAAGGCCTTTGTAGGTCCCACCTTCCACTATCACTGCTAATGCCTTCCATGTATTCTGTCTATATCTTGCACATGCCAAATTATGTGCAAGTTGTCTTTCCCATTGGAAATATCAACTCTTTGAGGGCAAGGACTGTGTTTTTCTCTTTTTGGTATGCTCAGTGCTTAGCACAGACAAAGCACTTCATAAACACGTGTTGACTAAGTGCTGACTTGAATTTCTGGATTTTTTGCACACAGAGAGTTAGTTTGGACATGATTCCCACAGTACCTTCCTGTGGGTAAGATCCTTCAATGTGAAATTCTCTTCAGTGGTCTTTTTGTAAATGCTTTTTAAGAGCTCTGCAAAACAAAATGACCAAGTGTCCCATAAAGCAATGTTTCTTGTTGCCTTTTGATACACAGTAAAACCAACTCTGCCACCTCCTTCAGTTTTCTAAGGAGAGCATATGAGCCATCTTTCACTTTGGTTGCGACTTTTTTGTCTTTTGGTTTATTTATACTGAAAAAGTCATAATTATTATGATTCAGAACCCCTGTTTGGTGTGTGTACTCACTGGCCAATGGATAAGTGTCTTAATGATAGCTAAATTAATGTTTACAGATAGCCCCAATTCTCTGTAACTTAGCCTTCTCTACGCCCATCACTGCAGAACTGTTCATCTAAAACAATGTATTGAGGATCACTTAAATTTTTTCTATGTTTCAAGAATTTCCCAACAAATGAATTCATTGCTAAGTGGCAAATGAAAAGTGTGGAGCCTTGATCACTGGGCTCATCCTCTAAAGCACTGCCATAGCTTTCAAGAAGCCAGGATTATTTTTCTGCCATGATCAGGCATCAGAGTTGGGGTTTTTGAAGTCCAATTTTGTTTTAAAAAATAAATGGATTTTTAAAAATCCTCAGAATTTAGAAAAGACAACAAACATCTGGGCTTAATGTAACTTCTTAATCCTCTCCCTCATTTTTTAGTAGCAACAGAGACATGAATTGTTACCAACTTTCGGTAAAAAGAAATAGAAATGGAGTTCTCTCTGAAAATTTAAAGGATGCATGTAAATTGATCATTAATTTAAATTTAACCATAAAAACCAGACTACTGCCATAATATTGCTGAGTGTGACTGGCAAAAGTAACAATCAAGTAAATATGAATTACTGGATATGAGGAACAGGAATGACATTCAATCCTTCCGAAATCTGTTTCAGAAAAATTGTCTTAACAATTGACCACATAATGGTATAAAGTTTGCAAAAAGCTTTTTGTGCATTATTTAATTTGATCCCCATAGCAGTACTGTGAGATAAGTGGTACGAATATTCCCATCTCACAGATGAGGAAACTGAGTCTGAGAAAAGTTAAGCAACTTGCCCAAGATCATATAGTAAGCGTAAAAGGTCAGGTTTGAAACAAGCCTTCTTAACTCCAAGTCCAGCACCCCAGTGAATGTACCACATTGCCTCTCTAAGGTCCCACACAACCAGTAATTTAGGCATGTTTTAGAAATATATTCACATTTCTTATCACCTTGAATCATAGATTTAGACCCCAACTCTCACATTTAACAGGTGGGGAAACTGAGGCCCAGAGAGAGTAAGGGACTTGCTAATAATATCTGAAGTAGAATTCAAAACCAGGTTTTCCTCCTCTGTAGGTCCAGTGTCTATTCTGCTCTGCCACACCACATCAGAATCAATTTCTACCCAAAAGAAATAGCCCTCTTGAGATCCACAAATGAATCTATTTTAACCTGTCTCCACACTAGATCAAGTAAAGGATTTGGATTCCTAGAGTAGGTTTTCTAAGATATGTCAGAGCAGTGTGTATAATGACAGCCACAACTGACATTTGTACATAGCACTTCGACATTTGTATAGCAATTTACATATATTATCTTATCTGAACCTCTAACTGTATGAGATAGGTGCTCCAGGTACTATCGTTATCCCCATTTTGGAGCAGCTAGGTGGTGCAGTGGATAGAGCACCAGTGCAGGAGTCAGGAGGACTTGAGTTCAAATCTCACCTCAGACACTAGACACTCACTGTGTGACCTTGGGCAAGTCACTTAACCACAACTACCTCATCCTGGGTCATCTCCACTCATGCGGATGAATATCTGGTCACTGGATTCAGATGGCTCTGGAGGAGAAGTGAGGCTGGTGACCTGCACAGCCCTCCCTCACTCAAAAAACAAAATCAAGTGCAGGTCATGTCATTATTTCTCTGATGGCATGGTCTTCTTTGGCAACAAAGGACGAACGCACACACACACGCGCGCGCACACACATATTCATCCCCATTTTACAAATCAGGAAACTGAGACTTAAAAAGGTCAAGTGAGTTTCCTGTGGCCACACAACTAGTCAGTGTCAGGGGGGAGAATAGCTCACTCCACTTTCTGCACTATATTTACTACACTACTGCCTCTCTAGAAAACATACCTTCTAACCCTAAGCTTGATTTACTTAGAGAATAGTTTATCATACCCTCAGACTGCTAATTGTGGGTATGTTTGTCATTGTTCTAATTGTATCAGCTCCTGAAATATGATCACTAAGTGACATTCTTTCACCATTTGAGTTTGCATTTGCATGCATGCATGCGTGTGTGTGTGTGTGTGTGTGTGTGTGTGTGTGTGTATCAACTCTGCTTAAGATTCTTTTTAAAAGACATTTGATGTTTTTCTTTTCTGTCAATTGTAATATTATTTTGGGCCACAACAAGAGCCAGTCCACCAATGTGGGTATATGTAATTTCTAGTTTGGAAATAGTAAATATCTCAGTCTCTATAAAGATATAGTTTAAAAAGTTAGACAGTAGGCTGATGGAAATTACTACTTTGTTATCTGTGGTTCAAGTTGGATTGTTTGTGGCTTTCCTAAATGATCGTTTTCTCATTTCCGTGGATCATTGAAATCCAAATGTGCTTTTGATGCCTTACTCATTTGTCCAGTGTCTTCAAATGTTTTATTATTCACTTCTTTGAATGTCAGTCTGTAACTAATGTTCCAAAGCTGTTCGCTCCATATTAGCCAGGCATATCACATAGTGAGTGGATCCTTGCAAGGGAAAGTGGCAGCATCGTTACGTTCTGATGATTGCACAATCTAAGTTTCAACACAAAGGATTTGTAAACTGTTTTACTCTTTAACAGTCAAAAATTTAAATACTTATGGATATACTTATATCACAGTTCTGGGTTGAATGTTTTAGGTATATCATTTATTATGTTACTAACTTCCAGGTTGTCATCATTTCAAGAAATCAATTATTTTTTCAATTAAACAGAGTTCTTTCTTGAAACTTTGAGGCCAATCTTAGACTCTAACAGACTATCTTTCTAAATTAATTTAATATACCCTTAACTACCCACTTGATTTTTAAAAATTCCTAAAGCATTCCCTAAGGTTTCTCATGTTTCCACATTTATGCTCTACTATGTAATTTTAGCACAAACACTCATGAGAATGGGAGCATAGTTATTTTGTACACTGCTTAAAAATTTGTAAGAGGCTTTAATATATGAAAGAAAATTTCACATTGGAAAAAATCCAATAGGCTTCATCTCCATGAAGCATCCCCAGGTTAACCCCAACGGCCTCAGATATTCTTTCATATCTTTTCATTTGTTTCTCCTCTCTATTAGAGTCTAAGCTCCTAAAGGCCAGGAACTATATTTTCTGTTGCCTCTGCACTTCCACACACTGCCTTCTTGTACAATATTCTTCACCGTAGGCATTCATACAGAATTTTAGGAAACTTACAGTGCTATATGAGTTGTTAGCATTGCATGTCCCTGGCAGACTTTAAAATAAAAGTATCCTCAAAAAATGAAATTTTCCCTTAAATGTAGAGAAAGATAAAATGGTGTGTTAAAAAAAGTGAGAACATCGTCTTGGATATGATTTTCCTCAACTTTCAGCTTCATTTTGCATATCAATCAATAAACATTTATTAAAGTCCTACTATATGCCAAGCACTTTGCTAAGTGCTAGGAATACAAAAAGGTAGTCCCGGCCCTCAAGGAGTTTATAATCTAATGTACTATACAATCTAATGTTATATCTTACATTATTATATAATCTAATGGATTATACAATCTAATGGTATATAAAGTATTATCAGTCATCTAGGTAATTCAAGTGAAAGGAAACTACTCTCTCTTCAGTCTTCTGGATGATTTTTTTGGACCAGAATTCCATACGTACTGACTCCTTGTTCCCATGACTTACCTTGCATTTCTGTATATCCGTCGATGCCCCTGGTTTCCAAAATGCTTCCAGATTTCATCCTGTTATCTCAGGTTGGGCAGCAGAATTTACAAAGCATTCTTAAAGTAACCTTAATTGTAACACGTTTTAATTTTTTAAAGTGACTATCCTCCATAACACTCTTGGGGGTCAGACAGATACGTGATTTGCAAAAATGTGAGGAATCAATGATTTGGTTTATACTAGTTATATTTGCCTGTAACTATACTTTAAAAAAAAATCAACAATATTCTTTTCAGTAGATTTTCTTCCAAGTGTAGATCATGACACAGGCTTCTTTTCTTTTCCAGTTCCAGAAATAACTGTGCAGCCAACCCTTGAAGAAGCCTCTGAGCACTGTACCCAGGAATGCTTCATCCTTGGTCATTCTGACTCTTGTTGGATGCCTGCTGCAGTGCCCCAGTACCAGCCACCTCGTTCTCCAGAGCCTGTTGTAACCCGCCAAAGTTCTCCTGCTCCACATCTGATCACAACCACAGCGATGTGCCATAACCCTCCTGAGCCCCAGGCTGCTACTATCTGCACCACTCCCCCCCGGGCCCTGAGCCAAGAACTGGGGCAGGGTGCTAGAGCTGAAGCCAGGGGTGCTCAGGGAAGGGTTGTTGTACAGGATGACTCTAATCAGGGACGGAGATGCAGTCCCAGAGCCCTGTTTTGCGCAGCTCGACATGATGACTCAATCAAAGTTATTCCTATGACGACCTTCACTCCTGGCCAGTCTTCACGGGGCTCCCCCAATATTGAAGAGGATCCCATGTAAGACCCATCAGCTAAGCAATCTGTTTCAGCCTTCAGTAATGAGTGCATATAATCAAAACAACTGAACTACATGCATATTAAAGACTGTTCCACTTGTATATATGTAAATAGAAACTAAAGCTGGACTCAATTTCAAGAGCTAGAGCTAGATCCCTGGTTTCACCTTAAGAAAACTTTGACTGAAGTTTGTATCAAATATCAAGAAACAAAAGTCAAGAAATAATATTTTACAGCAGAAAAAGGGCTGTTGTGACAGGTGAAAGCTATGTGGTTTCTGCCATTTCTGAACGCATCTGAACATTTTATCCAAATGTCAGCCTTTGTGTGTAATTTACAACAGCTTATCCACATGCTGTTCAAAATCAACTGAAGGACCACAGCGTCTCTGTTTGCCCTCAACGCACCACTGCTTGTTGGATGCTGAATGTTGGAATGCGCTGCACCGTGCCAAAAGAGGCTACTGGATTTCCAAGGGGACTTTTTTCTTTTCAGATTTACTTTCTAGTTGAATGTAAGCTATATCAAGACTCATTGCATCTGTCATTGTTTAGCCATTCTTCCATTACTGATCAGGTTTCTTCTTTCCTAAGTTCATATTAGTTAACGTCCCCGGAAATTGAACGTAAGAGGACTTAAAACGCAAGAAGTTGAATAGATTTGGTGGCTGATTCAGGGCTGTGGCTGTAAACTGCTGTCGCCTAGAGAATGTGCTGGTGATTTAAATGTTAATTTTACAGCACTTTAGGCACTTATGGAAAGACTTTCCATAAAGGATTCAATATAACTATAGATAACCACACACGAAGCCCATTAGACTAAGGGATTTTTGTCATTCCAGCTCAACTTACTGAAGAAAATAACTGACATTATGTAGATGAAAAGCAGGAAGCAAACGTTGGAGAGATGTAATTATAAATATACATCAAATATATTCTTGTACAGAATTTCTAAGTGATGTGCTGGAGGAGATTAGGAGTTGCTGGACTGCTTCTTGTGGTGAATAAGAAACACTTGCTTTTCACCATAAAAGGAAAAGTAAGAAATCCCAGACAGGAATCAAAAGATATCCTTCTGTGGCAAAAAGGAATACACTTGTGTTCCTAAGGAAATTATTTCCTTCCGTTTTCTGTTGTTTTGGTTTATTTTCTCTTTAACCAGTCATTATCTTCTATGTATACATTTCACCAAGTCACAGAAACTCCACTCCACATTGATTTCTCACAGCAAAACTCGGTTAACTTGTCTAGTTTCAGTGTTACTATACCAAGAGACAATCTGTGTTTCAGGGGAAGAAAAACATCCCCAAACACAAGAAACAAAGAAAGAAATAAGCAAAGAAACAAACAAAACAAACAAAAAAACAAAACAAAAAAAAACGTAACTTTCTTGTGGATAAAATTAGATATAAGCTCCATAATGTGTAACTTAAATTGATAATTTATGAGTAAAATGTGTGTGTAAAATGGTATAATATAAGCTTCTGGAAAAACCAAAAAAACCAAAAAACCAAAAAACAACAAAAAAACTACAAATATTGAAATTGGTAAGGATTTCATTGGATGTTGAGACATTGTCTCTCTGTGTGCCCAGCAGGTGTAAGTAGCTTTGTAACTGTGTACTTAATTTCATTGATTTCAGCCTATTGAAATCGTGTTGGATTTTAGTTTATAGAAGAGCTTCACTTTTAAACTCAGAAACTTAATTAACAAAGTTGCAAAATAGCAGATGGCAGGTATTTTCTTTTTTTTTCCTTCTTTATATTTTTCAGTACTATTTGGAGAGATTTGTGGTACACTGGTTTCCAGTCCCATGCGAATCCTGAAAAAGCAATGTGAATCCTTTGGAGACTGACACACAGTAACTGTAACTTTACATTCTTTAGACACAATGGAATGGCCTGTTGGACTGAGAGAAAAGGAGACTACAGCTACCCATAGCTATTAACATCTGTTTCCTTAATGAACAAAAGACAGAGCAAATTAAAGTTATTTCCCAGGAGTTTCTGAGTTTGGGCTATATGTTTGGAAGTTTATTTGAATCTTATGCATATATCATAAATACATATCATGCATAGTTGTAAAAACCAATAAAATACAAATCTAGAACTATAAAATTCCCATGGCACTTCCAAATCTTTTTATCTCAAAATGCCCAGCGTTTGACAAAGATTATTTAGGGAGTAAATAAGCTAAGAACAGGAGCTAGAATACTGTCACTAACGTGCATGTCTGTGATAAATCCTAATGATGGCTGGAAATAACCAAGTGCCAAAAAGTTAGTTCTCCATCATGGATATATACTGCCAAAATTTCAGTGACCCCATCATGACAAGTACTTTCCCTTCTAAGCTTGGAAAATATAATAAGTTGCACCTGTTAGCCAGAGGTACAAATTTCACTTGGGGCATCATGACTTTTAAGGGATGTTAAGAACTTAGCACTCAGAGAACCATGAAAATAATCAAAATGTTGGAAAAAAGACCTAACAGAACCCTGAAAAGAATTAGGAATAAAAGACAATTATGAAATAACCCATCAGAGATTTGGATAATTGCCCCATATCAACAGAGAACAGAGTAAAAAGGGAGTAATCTTTAACTTAAGTGGAAGGTGTGTGTCATATTTCATGTGTAATCAAGAGAAGCTATTTAATCTCTATCCCTGAACCTTTACAAATTTGGCTACTCACCCTTCTAGAGATATAGGCATGGGCTATATGAACTCTGAAGGTCATGGACAGTTCTCAGATCCTATGAATGGATTTAGGGGTTAGAGAAAGGGTCCATTTTTTGTTTGCTTTAGAGAGATTTTGACTTGTGATTTCATAAGTGTACTAACTCCCTAATGCAGATCCACGACTCATCTGTACCAGATTTGAAGTTGTCCGGAACACTGAGAAGTTAATTTACCCAGAGTCATAGCCGGTTCAGGTCAGTTGTAGGACTTGATCCCAAGATCTCCTGATTGCAGAACTGGCCCCCATCCCTCTACCCTAGTTCCCACTGCCAGTCTAGATTACTTAGTATCTGTCAATAACTAAGCACCCCAGCCCTGCTATTGAAACAGTGTATGCTGAAGCCGGAATCAGACCAGTTTTGACCAAAGGCAGATGTGTGAGTTTAGGTGTTCTATCCAATGCATTCTTGGACCAGGTTTCTACTCAATCAGACATTTTTGTTTTATCTATTTCAGGACTTCATTTCCAGTGAGAACTTTGTAATATGCCATCAATTATTTCTTGAAAGAAATAGAGGCACAGATTAGGAGGTCATCCATGGGAATTTTTGAATGTGAGAATAATTTAACCCTGGCATTCACTTTACCAGTAAATAACATGGTTTCCACTTGCAGGAGGAAGAGGATAACTTTCTTAAAAAAAAACAAAAAAACTTCAAATACTGATATATCTTTAAATTTTATCTGTAAATTGACCAACCAAAAGAAGAACTATGCATGATGTCTTTTTAGAATAAGTTATTTGCAATGTTTAATATACATCTGAAATAAATTTAATTAAATAGTGATTATATATTTTATTTCTACAATAACACACGGCAAATAGGGAGCATTTGTAAGACTGTGGCTATCCACTAGACATCTTACACGAAGAGTATACACATTCTTTAAACATTGTTTTTGCAATTTCAGCAAATGCTGTGTCAGTGTCTTAGAACTAATACCAGTAAACTTCTACATGATGTATAACTAAGATCAAGAAGCAATTTAGTCAGTGCACAAAGTGTGCATTTTTGTGTAATCTTATTTAGTCACTTGACATTTTACTATTAATTATGTGAACTTATGGAGCTAAAAACAATTATATCTATGTCATAATGGTAGATAAATGATTAACTTTGTTATTGTGTATAATGGTAACAATTAAAAGAGAAAACCTTGCCTTCATAGACAAACATTTAAAATGGTAAAAGACACACGCAAAACCCACCAATTTGCATTTCTAAATTATTCTTATAAAGGAAACCTATCCTGCCTTACTTTTGAAGAAATTGATTGGTTTCAATTCATGCAGATTTCAGCCTAAGTTGTTTTTTAAAGTTAAGGATGTATACATGTATATTTAACCACATATATATGTATACCATACTGTTCAATTTTTTTCATTAAATTTACTCAAGTTTGACCTGAATTATACTTTCAAGTAAAGATGTCATTTTGCAACTTGATTTTTCTTAAGTCTTTTCTTGCATAAGAAAAGTTATTTTAAAATTTTCATTAGGATGTTAAAAAAATACATTTTTATTTCAAGCTAGCACAAGAGGTCCAGAAAACATGGAAGCAAAGAGCAGTACAAAACCTGGGCAGGAATGTTAATTACATTATACACCAACGACGATATCAGAGGATTTTAGTATGACAGTCTCAAACAGGGTTTCTCATTTACAATAGTTTTTGAATACTAACCATCAATTGATTCATAGTAGGTATAATATTACAACAAAATCTGACAACCAACATTTACCAGCATAAACAACTTCAAAGAGGTTGGTGTTACGTGTGTACAAAAATAGATGTTAAATAACAATTTGAAGGCAAAGAATTTACATGATAACTTACAAAACTGTTGTGTGTGAATTATGTTATACATAAGTATTATATTTGAGAAAAATTTAAAATATATATTTATGTTTGTATTTTGGGCAAATTCTTTGTGATAGATATCTTACAGGATCTGAAAGCGAACAGTGTGTGTATTGAAGCCCTTCTAACCACACTTTGGAAGGGATAAAGATGGATACTGTATGGCCTAGGCTAGCAGTGTAGAGTCTTGAAGTAACTCTGTAGTAGTAGTTCTATTTCAGGTTCTGTATAGCATGATGTCTTATGATTAATATGATTATTAATAAACTCATTCCATACAATAAAAACTCAAATCTTTGGTTCGTTGTTTTTCAAGTCAAACTGAAAGATTTTACTGTAATCAATGAAATGCTATGAAATGATTTTGTGCAAACAAAATGTCTTCTTCCCCTTTGGATTAGTCTTCTACCTAACCACTGACTTGACCTACACTTAAATCTTTTTGAAAATTTAAATTGTATCACATTAAATAACATTGGTCAGCTTTGACACTAACCCATTGTCTTTAAAACTGAGTAATTGTTCCAGTAAATTTAGGAAATATCATTTAAAAAAATCTAAGTTAACTGTCCCTTCATGCCAGCCCCTTAAGTATACGTACATTGAATCTTCTCTAAACCTCATCCTCAAAATATTTTCTGTACTATAACAAGCCCCCTGTATGCATGGTCTGCTAATGTTACCATTAATTTCATATAGCAAACTAAAAATTCAGAAAACAGTAAAGCACTAATCAGGACTGTGTAACAGTGAAACACTTAGAATATAGTCTTGTTTAAATTTTATGAACTTAGGAACAAAGAAATAAAAAGGATGATGGTTAGGTTGTTTTTTAAATTTCTAATGAATGGGGGGAACCCTATTTCTACACTTTACTAATGTTCTTGTCCAAGGGTAATATTAAAATACCGTCAATGCCCATTGACTTGCACTCCCAAACAGATGCTCTGATGCCAATCACAACCCAGTCAGGCCTTCTACATTACTTTAATTCTTATTCAACCCCTTCTACATATAGCACCCCCTCTGACCCTGCTCCTACAAGCTGTACTAGCATGCACCTGAGGGTTAAATTCTGAGAAAGGTGGCCAGCTTGTTTAGCTCTGCAAGGAAGAGAAGAGAAACCTGAGATTTCTGTTATTTATTCTCCCATGCTTAATCGCTTTTTCAGATGGCTGTTCCATTGTTTTCTTTCTACTTCCTATTTTAGTTTTTCTTTTCCTCCAGGGCTGTTTATGGCAAGCTTCTTGCATTTCCAAAGTAAGGGCTATCCAACAGTTATTTAAGTAGTGGAAGTTACTCAGAAGCATCAAAGATACAGAGCTCCAAGTACTACCACCAGAACAAGATTAAATGTAATTGAGGAATATTTAATAGAATAAAAATACAACAAACCACAGAAAATATTACGTTGTAAAACTAAGTCAGTATGCCTCTGCAGGGATCTTTATGTATCTATTAGTGCCTTTCCCTGCACTTTTTTCTATTTGAGTTTGACACTTCTGCTTTCAAAGACCATTAGTCCCTGAAAACCAAGAAGTGGAGGGTGGTGGGGAAAATGTCCTAAAGCCAACCTACCCCTTCATACCCTGGTGCAAGTTAGGCTACTTTTTTTTTTTTTAAAGATATTCAAACTATTCTCAAGATTTTATCAGTTCAGGGGATTGAAGCTTGGGACATGGATGTACCTTCTTGGTGGCTTGGAGGCAAAATAGCTAGGCCAGGAGAGGCTGGACCTTGTACTTGAGGCTTCTGACTAGACACCACCACAATGATCAAAACAAACACAGGAGAGTTGTGCTCAGCTGAAGTGAAGGAATATTCTTCCTCTGATGTGCCTAACTGCCAGGTTTGTTAACTGTTCCTTGGACTATAATTATCTTATTTCATTCCAATTTTGGACCTAACCTACCAGGGTACCAGTCCGAATCCGAACCAGCCCATGACACCAGGCTTTCTAGTGCCAAGGACAGTTCTCTACCACATGAAACATACTCTAAATCAGTAGTGTCAAAGAAGAGACAGAGAAAAACCACAAATTAACCTTATACTGTGTTGTATTTTTATTTATTTTAGCAAACATTTGCCAACCACTTTTTAAAAAAAATATATTTATTTGTTTTTTTCATTTTCAACATTCACTTCCATAAGATTTTTGAGTTCAAAATTTTCTCTCCCTCCCCAAGACAGTGTGCAATCTTCCCAATTACTTTTGAATCACACTTGGGAGTTTTGCAGGCCCTGTCCTCTACATTATTAAAAGTAAAGGAAATGCAAATTTTAAAACTCTGAGGTTCCACATCACAGCATGCAAATTTACAAAGGTGGCAAAAAAGAGTAACAGTATATGTTTGAGGGGCAGTGGGAAAAGAGGCACATTTATGTGATCTTGGTAAAGTTGAAGAGTAAAAACCATTTTGGTTGTCAATTTGGAATTATGCAAAAAAGTGTGATTAAACTATTCATTTCCTTTGATCCAAGAGATCACTTGTGGGCATCTACCCCAAGAAAGTCAAATATAGATACAGAAGTTGAATATATATTGAAATATTCATAGCAACATTGTGGTAGGAAATATCTGAAAATAAAATGGGTATTTATTGAATGACTAATAGATGGTGAAAAATTTCTGATGTAGGTATAGGTGTACATATGCATATATATAAATTTATGTGTATATATATATATATATGTACACAAATACATATACATACATCCTGAACTACCTCCTTAACTTACAGGTCGGGTCCCTTGGGTTTAGGATACCCTGAGAATTCGGATTCCTACCACTTTATCTTAAAAACCACAACTGATAGACACAATTAACTCTCAGCCAAGGTATTTACTAATGTAGCATAGTGGTAGTAGCCCCCCCTCATAAAACTAGAATGTTATTTGCCCATAAATACACACAATCCATGTGATAAGTAGGCACAAACTTAGCACACAAAAGTCACATGTAGCAACTCACTTCTCTAGTACTATAGGGCCTGGATGTTCTTATGCTTCTCACAGAGCCATCACAAAGTTCCCCACAGGGCACAGCTGCGTTCCCAGGGTCTACTCTCCTGCAAGGTTGCATCATTAATGGCCAGGGCCAGGTATTTCTTGAGTTCTTATCCAGGTACCCTCTTTACTGCTAGCAGTCCCTCATGAATACTGCTTCTCTGTGTCCATATCTGTCTGGAGAAAATATCTCTGCTTCCCACTGGATACTAGTGTCTTGTACTGTTTGAGCAGCTCTGTTTCAAGGCAACATGGTCAGTGTGGGGAAGGATGGAGAAAAATCTTCTGCTCTACAAGAACCATTCCCTCTCATGGTACAAGTTCTCCTTCCAGGACTAACTTTAGCCTGGACTGACTCCTAAGATGGAAGATTTAGTTTTTTAAGGGCCCCATCTGGGGCATGACCATTTTCTACCACCCAATGTCAAGTTACCTTCCTGCTTGGTAAATATTTCATAAATGTATGGCAGAGTGTAAACAAGGCTTCACACTTAGTTTCACACCCCATTATTTGTGAAAGTATCCTAGTGACTTAACACCTGGTTATACTGTGATTATATCAACTGAGCTGAGGGAAGGGGATGAAATCCCTGCTGGCTTACATATGAATGTAATGGAATATTATTCTGTAGTAAGAATTGAGTATGAGGAATTCAGAGAAATGTGGGGAAATTTTGTGTAAAACAATATAGAGCAAAATAAGCAGAACAAAGAGAGTAATCGCAACAATGATGGCAGAAATGCAAATGAAAAGATCATTACAAGGCAGATGAACTCCAAGAAATCAGAAAAAACAGAAAGTCCTAGAAAACAGATAATAAAACGATAACACATGATATTGTGTATATTGTCAAATGTTGTTACTTTATCAGATATTTTTGCTTTAAAGTGTCATCTTTGTCACAAAAGAGAATTCAATGGGAAGAGAAGAGGAGTCAAATGATGAAGATCTAAAAATGCAAGGCATTAAAATAACATTTAAAAAAATAAGCATCTAAAACATAAAGACTCACAGAAAATGAAAATGAGAGACTGGAAAAACCTTCACTGTGCATCAGGGGATTCCATAAAAGAAATTATAATCATGGCATCAGAAAAGACAAAAACAAAAATTCACATCAAGAGATAAACAGGGAAACTACATTTTGATTAAAGGCACTGTAAACATTGAAACAACCAGTCATTAAGCATAGTGAGCCAACTTGATTTCAGTGGAAGAATGAACTTCCATGGAAAAACACTATCATTGTCAGTCAGCACCTTCTTGACAATTTATATTCTTGGAACTGAGTAGGACACGGGGATTCGCCCAGGATTACACAGCCAGAATGTGCCAGATGTTGTACCTCCTGGTTCCAAAGCCAGCTCTCTATTCACAATGCTACACTTTCTCACACTATTAGCATTATTAAACCTATACATACCTAAATGACATAGAATCTAAATTCGTAAAGAGCTAAATGAATCACCAAAGATAAATAGCAGAACAATACTTACAGAAGTCTTTAATGTTCCTTTCTCAGAGCTAAATAAATCTCAAAAAGATAAGCAAAAATGAAAACAAAAAGTTGAACAGACTGTTGGAAAAGTTAGACATGAACGACCTATGATATCTTTTGAATAGAAACATTAAAGAATATGCAATTGATTCCCATCATTCACAGTAGTTAAGTTCTATAAAGTCACCAGGAACACGGAATTAGCAAATACTAAACCATTCTTCCTAGGGGAAATATAGAGAAAGATTCTTGCAAACATATTTACTTTAGCACTTTCCACAGTGACCTCATGTGGAGAGAGCAAAGTTCTTCCCTTCTCTGGACCATAACCCTATTATTGATTCATTAACACAAGTCATAGCACCCTCAGTGCTGTAATTCATGCCTGAATGAAGCTTATCTAACACAAGTATTTTTTCCATAAGGCACATGGCAACCTTCTTGTACTTACCTTGTTGACCTCAGCCAGGAAGGGCCACTCCAATTTTTTATCGCTCTGCGTGTGTCCATCGATGACCACTAAAATGCTAAGTGCATCGATTTCAGGGTTACAAATAAATTTTAGTTAGTAGGCAAATTTGCAAATACGGAATCCAAGAATAATGAGGATTGACTGTACATATTTCTTAGCATCACATACAAAACACGTTATGAAAACACACTGTATGCTAGGCACAGGGAAATTATAAATAAATGTAAAGAAAGGTACAACTCTTAGACATCTTTCAGGTCATAATTCAATAAAAATTACTACAAGAAACACCTGAAACAGATGCCACTTTCGATGGAGGATAATCATATCCTATATGAAAAGGCCAAAGATGGAAGCAGTCAACAAATATCAGGTGAGTCAAACCTTAGCTACCATTTCGTCTCAGACCCTGATGGAGACACTCAGGACTCTGAATCCAATAGCCTTGAGAATGGCAGTGTCCTTCAAACCAGCAGGCTTTCTTCCAGCCTAGCCTCCACGGTCACCACTGAGAAAAGGAATCTTTGTAGAAAGGAGACCCACCTTCCTCATCACCACCAGCAATGACTGCTGACCAACCAGTAAGCAGATAAGAATGGCAGGAACCCCAGACCAGAGTTCCCGCTTCTAGCTCAGCCCTCACAAGCATCACGTAGGGAAGCAACTTCCGTGGAGAAAAGGTCAGCCGTTCTCACCAAGTGCAAAGCAACTGACACCCACAAGTCAGGCAGCCCAGCCTGACTGAAGCAGTCATGCATCCTGAGGGAAAAAGAAGGGGCAGCATGTTCTAGGTAAGCCAAACCACTACCATCTTGACAACCATTTACCCTCAAACCTTAATAGACACAGTGCAGGACACTGAACCCAGGAATTTTGGAATTAGTGACATTAAATAAATGATAGCAAAGAAGATGAATTGACATCTGCTTTGTAGATGCACCCTGAAGACATCAAGGGTTTTTACATCTGACTTGTAGTTGAAGCCTTCCATATGTGGTTCCAATAGAATACTAACTTCTTGAGAGCAGGGATTATCTTACTTTGTGATCTGGATCCCCAAAGTTGAACACAGTGCTTTGCACAAAGTAAACGCTTAAATGCTTCATTTATTCATATTTACACACCTAGTTAGTGCCTTCTGGCCTTCCCAAATCACTTTGTAAATACTTTGTACACACCTCTACGTCTATATCTGGTTTCTCTAACCTAGACTGTTTCTTGAGAGTCAGAGACCACTTACAACTGTATCTTTGTATCCACAGCACCTAGTACGCGGTAGGCGAAACATGAAATTTTGCTGATTGACTACTTAAAGCAAATATTAATGTAGTCGGAAAAGTGACAAATAATAAACTGAGCATGTAACTAAGAAAAACCTAAATTAAATAACAAATTAAACATCCAAAATAAATAGAATTCTTAAAATTAGAGAAGTGGAGCAATATAAAGTATAATGATTACAAAAACAATCTGCAAAACCAAGAGTTCACTTTTTTAAACTAACAAAACTGATAAAAATTCTAGCTAACCTAATAAGGTGAATTTGTAATAAATTTATATTTATTATCTGTAAGGAGATGAAATGATAATGGAGAGAATAAAAAGAATAATCAGAACATACTATAACTGTATGTTAGCAAAACCAGAAATTGAAAGGAAAGTGATATTGACCTATAGGAATATTAAATACTCTGATTAATGAAACAATGGATAGAGATCTTAACCTGTTCTCAAAAAGTGAAACCGAAGAAATAATAAGGCAACTGCCAAGAAGATATAAACAACTTTACTCCAGACAGACTTATAGATAAATCCTATTTACAGTTCAAAGATCAAGTGATACCCATACCAGAACAGATATCTCAAAAAAAGTCTGCATATATATACCCAGTAGCAGCACTTTCCGTGATGACAAAGAGTTGGAAACAAAGTGGATGTCCACCAGTTGCGTAATGGCTACATAAATTATGGTAATGTAATGTAATGGAAGAGAAGGGGAGAGGGAATAATATACAGTACGTACTATGTGCTAGGCACTTCATTTTTTTTTTAACAGATACTTTCTGTTGATCCTCACAACAACTCTGTAAGGTAGGTGCTGTTATTATTCCCATTTTCCAGTTGAGGAAACTGAGGCATTCAGTGGTTAAGTGACTTGCCCTGGGTAATACAGCATGTCTGAGACTTGAATTCAAACTTGGGTGTTTCCGACTCCAGTTCCAGCACCCTGAGGCAAAATGAAGTAAGTAGATCTAAGGAAACAATATATGCAGTGACTACGGCAACGTAAAGGGAATCAAAATGCAACAAAAATGAATGTTCCAAAGTTGCAAGAAAAGACATGATTTCGAAAAAGAATTAAGGGAAGATATCTCTGTTCTACTTGTCTTCTGAGGTGGGAGCTATACAAGTATATACAGTGCACATAATGACAAACTTTTTCCCAGTTTTTGATCTGGTTTGCTATTTTTTCTCTCCTTTTTCTTTATGAGTTTAATTTTTAAATTTTCATTTTTATTAGTGTCTTTTTTCACTTTCAAGTTTTCCATTTTGATGTTTCATTGGTAATTTTTAATTTGTTCTTTAATATTTTTTAGCTGCATGTCCAATTTGTTGATCTGTTCTTTCTCTGATTTGTTGAGGTATGCTTTAGAAGTACTGTATAAATTTTCCCTTAAATTCTGCTTTGGCTACACCTCACAAATTTTATATCTGTGTTTCCATTTGGTCAGTTCAGTTTTTAAGGTGTTATGTTTTTAAGGTGCGTGTGTATGTGTGTACGTTTGTGCGTGTTTGTCCTTCATTGCTAAAGAAGACCACGCCCTCAGAGAAATGATCACATGACACCAGATAGTCATCAGGGTGACCG
The DNA here is from genome assembly GCA_023548195.1 of Bettongia penicillata ogilbyi. NCBI lineage: Eukaryota > Metazoa > Chordata > Mammalia > Diprotodontia > Potoroidae > Bettongia > Bettongia penicillata. The sequence continues at coordinate 12,556,569 of JAJHZJ010000153.1, forward strand.
GAGATGGCCCATGATGAGGCAACTGGGGTTAAGCGACTTGCCCAAGGTCACACAGCTAGGTCAGAGGTGAGATTCGAACTCAGGTCCTCCTGACTCCTGAACTGGGGCTCTATCCGCGGCACCACCTCACTGCCCCCGTTTAGCATTAGTATCACCCTGAGTGGAGGTTTGTTCCAAACAGTATTACCCAACAATCCTAAACCTTTCAGGTTTTGTGAGAAATTGCTGGCCACTCTCAGGGATTCTGATCTGCTCCTGAGTCTGTCGTTGAGAAGAGTAGGCCCAGAACTTAGAGGATACAAATGAAATTCTGTTAAAAGACCAACAACTCTATAGTAAAAGAAGGAAAAACAAGCGCAGGACGGGGGAGATGGGGGACACCTAGCCAACGCAGATGGGCGGTAGGAGCAATCATGAACCGGGCTCGCTTCAGGGCCTAACGGAAGCAAGAAGCCTTTAGCTAACCAGGCCATGATGACCCCCTGGCGCGCAGGAAGTTACGTGGAGGCAGTGCGCCGTGGAGACCGCGTCAGACACCAGGGCCTTGGCTCGGCGCCCCTGCCTGTGCCACGTGCCGGCTCCACCCTCGCTCCTTCGGCCTCCCCTCCCAGCGGGCGCCTCGGCTCCTCGACCTTCAGACGCTGCTCAGCAGCCTCCTCGCATGCGCACTGGGGCCGTCCCGCCCTCTGGGGCCGTCCCGCCCTCTCCCCTTGATCTCTCATTGGCCTCCGGCCGGCCCCGCCCCTTCACGGACCAGTAGCCACGCCCCTGTCTCCGCGCTCGCTCCTCGCACCTCCGGCTCTCCCTCCAGGAGTCCCGCTCCCGGCATCCCCCTCTCAGCGTGCCACTCCCTAGTCCGCTCCTGGCGTCCTGCTCCCGGCATCCCCCTGGGGAAGCCTGTCCCGTGAGTCTGGCCAGGATGTTCTGTTCCCAAGGGGGGAAAGCGTAGCCAGCCTTGCCCCCTAGCTTGGGCGCCCAGGGTCCCGTTGGAGCCAGCCCCCGAGGGAGACACCGTAGAGGAGGCCTTTGTAGAGGAGGCCTTTCCAGGGGAGGCCCTTTGGCCGCCCGCCCTCGCGGGTGCCTTCCGTTGGCGGCCGGATGACCACCTCAGGGTATGTTCCAGAACGGGGTCAGAGGGCATGGGGTCTTTCGGTCCCATGGTGCTGGGACGCCGCAGAAGAGAAGGGCTGCGGACCGTGGGCCGGGCTGCGGACCGTGGGCCGGCTGCGGACCGTGGGCCGGGCGTCCGGCCTCACCTTCGCGGGAGGGGGCAGCCTCCGCATCAGCCTGGGGCGTTGGCGGGAGCACAAGTGTGAACCCCGGGGAAGCGGGGAGGGCCGGGGAGGGGCGGGGGATGGCTTTAAACGTGGCCAACGGGTCACCTTCCCTGGAAGACAGGGAGTGCGCCGTCCTTGTTCCTCGGCCTTCAGTTTGCCTGCCGGGGAAAGAAGAGCGCTGCCCTCAGAGGCGCTGCTACCAAGGGACCTTACCTTATGTGTCTGTTCGCCCAGGCAACGTGCGTATCCTTGGGTAAGCTTTTTGTGCTGGGAGATGTGAGGCGTGGTCAGCTGTATACATAGAGAGTGAGGATTTGGCTGTACTGACTCCGTGTGACTGGGTAAGTGTAAGTTAAATCTTTGAAAACACTTTTGGACCACTTTATGTCAGCGTGTTGTCTACGTAGTCTTTGGTAGAGCCGTCTTGATGAGCTGGGGCAAAATAACTCGCTCCTGGAAAGATTTCAGATGAGAACTTAAGGGTACTCTAGAGTGAGATGAGGGAAGTTTTGCGATTCCAGTCGATCTGGTTGACCAGTCAGTGGAGAACCAGTAGGTGTTTCAGCTGTGCTGGGGAGCTGACTGAATCATCAAAGTTACGTAGGGCCAAATCACTCAGCTTGTCTAGGCCTCAGTTTCCTCATTCGTGCAATAAGAGAGCGGAGAGGAAGGGTTAAGTAAAGTGACCAGAAGGTTGGGAAGTTTAGAGCTAGAAGGAATCTTAAAAGGGGTCACTTTACTCAATCCCTCCTCTCCATTACCACGTCCCCTCCCCTTATCTTTGGATACCCAGTGCCATGCAAGATGCTTTCCTTGAACAAAGAAAGTGGTACTGTTCTGGTTCTGTAGAGTCTCTGCTTGCCTGTCAAAGTGATCTTCCTCAAGTGAAAGTCTCACTATATCCTTCTGCTCCCCAACTCCAGTGGCTCCCTCTTAGCTCCGGGATCAGTGATAAAATCCTTTCTTTCTGTATTCATAACCTCAATAGCCTGCCCTTCTCCGGACCTTTCCAGGCTTCTTAAATTTTGCCCACCCCATTCACGTCCTCCGTCATCCAGTCTCACTGACTTCCTTGCTGTTCTTGGAACAAGGCACTCTGTCTCCCTACTGTGGTCATTTTAACGGACTAGACCCCTGACTAGAAGGTTCCCATCTTCATCTCTGCTTCCTCACTTCCCTGGCTTACTTCAAGAAATACTTAAAATCCCATCTTCTACAGTAAGCTTTCCACTATCCTTCTTAATTCTAATGCCTTTTGTTGACTATTTCCAATTTATGCTGTATGTAGCATGTTGGAATATAGTTGTTTGCATGTTTTCTCCCCATTAGATTGTAAGTTGCTTGAGAGCAGGGGCTGTCTTTTACCTTCCTTTGTATCCCCAGCACTTAGAACAGTGCCTGGAACATAGTAGGAGGTCCAGAGATGTTTGCTGACTGACTTGTTGAATTTAATCAGTGTGTGTGTGTGTGTGTGTGTGTGTACATATATATATATATATATATATATATATATATATATATATATATATATATATCACTTAGTCATGCACCATAGCCCTTTGGTTTTTATTTATTTTTTTCTCAATTATCTGTGCAAACAATTTTTAACATTAATTTTTTTTTCATTTTGAGTTCCAGATTCTCTCCCTTCTTCCCTTGCCTCATTCCTCATTGAGAAGGTAAGAAATTTGATATAGATTACACATTTGCATATTTCCCTATTAGCCATATTACAAAAGAAACACCCCACCATACATACAGATGCCCCACCAAATAAAAGCAACAGGAAAAATAAAGTTGAAAAAGGTATGCTGCATTCTGCATTCAGATTCCATCAGTTCTTTCTCTGGAATTGGATAGTATTTTTTTATCTTAAGTCCTTCCAAAGTGTCTTGGATTATTGTATTGTTGAGAACATCCAAGTTGCTCACAGTTGATCATCGTAAACTTTTGTTACTGTACAGTGTTCTCCTGGTTCTGCTTTTTCACTCATTGCGTACTTTTTCTGAAATCCTCCTGCTCTTCATTTCTTAGAGCACAATAGTATTCTATCATAATCATATACCACAGTTTCTTCATCCATTCCTCAGGTGACGGGTGTCCCCTCAATTTCCAATTTTTTGCTACCCCGAAAAGCGGTGCTATCATTATTTTTTGTACATGTAGGTGATTTTTCCCTTTTTTATGATCTCTTTGGAATACAGCCCTAGTTGTGGTATTACTAGATCAAAGGATACGCACAGTTTTATAGCCCGTTGGGTATAGTTCCAAATTACTCTTCGGAATAGTTCAATTAGTTCACCACTCCACCAGTAGTACATCAGTGTCCCAATTTTCTAACATCCCCCTCTAACGTATGCCATTTTCCTTTTGGTCATAATAGCTAATTTGATAGGTATTGTTGTTTTAATTTGCATTTCTCTAATCAATAGTGATTTAGAGCACTTTTTCATATAACTATGTATAGCTTTGATTTTTTTCAACTGAAACTTGTCAGTTCCTATCTTTTGAGCATTTATCAGCTGGGCAGTGACTTGTATTTGACTCATTTCTCTTTATTTTTGAGGAGTGGGACCTTTATCGGAGAAACTTACTGTAAAAATTTCCCCCTGTTTTCTGCTTTCCTTCTTCTATAATCTTTCTGGTTTAGGTCTCACTACCACATTTGTATTGTAAAATGAGTGTGATAGGACTCCTTCTTTGTTTCTTTTCCCAAAGAGTTTGCATATTAGAATTAATTGGTTTTGTTTGTGCAAAACTTTTTCTTAAAAAAAAATTGAATGTAATCAAAATTATACATTTTATATCCCTATCTCTTGTTTGGTCATAATTTTTTCCCTTATCCAGAGGTCTGACAAGTAAAAATACCATGCCCCCCAATTACCTTTTATGTTCAAATCACATACTCATTTTGACCTTATCTTGGTATATATACTGTATGAGATGTTGATCCACATAGTTTCTGCCAAACTGTATTCCAGTTTTTCCAGCAGTTTTTGTCAAATAGTGAGTCCTTGTCCCCAAAGCTTGGATCTTTGTGTTTATCAAACAGCTCAGATTACTATGGTCGTTTACTACCGTGTATCATGTACCTAATCTATGCCACTGGTCCATCACTCTATCTCTTAGCCACATTGTTTTGATGATTACTGCTTTGCATTACAGTTTGAAATTTGATCCTACCAGGCCACCTTTTTCACATTTTTTTCTTTGATTCCCTCCATACTCCAACTTTTTTCTTCCAGATGAATTTTTAAATTATTTTCCCTAACTCTATAAAATAATTTTTGGTAGTTTGATTTGTACAGCATTGAGTAAGTAAATCAACATAGATGTAATTGTCATTTTCGTTTTGTTGACTCAGCCTATTCATGAACCATTCGTCTTTCTCTAATTGTTTAGACCTGACTTTATTTGAATGACAAGTATTATATAATCTTGTTAATATGATTCCTGGGTTTGTCTTTGTCAGGTAGACTCAGAAGTCTGTCTCTTCCTGCTGGAATTTGTTGGTAATGTATAGATATGCTGATGGTTTCTGTGAATTTATTTTATATCCTGCAACTTTGCTGAAGTTGTTAATTGTTTCGGTTGATTCACTAAGATTCTCTAAGTATACCATTTTATTCAATCATATGCAAAGAGTGATAATTTTGTTTCCTCATTGCCTATTTTAATTCCTTTAATTTCTTTTAATTTTCTTATTGTTATAGCTTACACTTCTTGTACACTATTGAATCATAGTGGTGATAATGGGCATCCTTGTTTCACCCCTGATTTTAATTGAGGCTTCTAACTTATCCCCATTATATATTATGCTTGCTGTTAGTTTTAGATAGATTCTAATGATCATTTTAAGGGAAGGTCCATTTGTTCCTATGCTTTCTAGACCTTTTTAATAGAAAGAGGTGCTGTATTTTGTCAAAAGCTTTTGCTGCATCTCTTGTTGGTTTGTTATTGATATGGTCAATTATGCTGATAATTTTCCTAATATTGAACCAGCCCTGCATTCTTGGTGTAAATCCGACCTGATCATAGTCTTTCATCTTTGTGATATATTGCTCTAATCTCTTTGCAAGTATTTTATTTAAATTTTTGGGTCAATATTCACTAGGGAAATTAGTCTGTAGTTTTCTTTCTATGTTTTTGATCTTTCTGGTTTAGGTCTCACTACCACATTTGTATTGTAAAATGAGTGTGATAGGACTCCTTCTTTGTTTCTTTTCCCAAAGAGTTTGCATATTAGAATTAATTGTTCTTTAAGTATTTGATAGAATTCACTTGGGCATTCATCTGGTTCTGGGGATTTTTTTCTTAGGGAGGTCATTAGTTGCTTTTTCAATTTATTTTTTCTAAGGTGGAGTTATTTAGGTATACTCTATTTCCTCTCCTGTTAATCTGGACAGTTTATGTTTCTGTAAATATTCCTCCATTTCACTTAGACTGTCACATTTATTGGCATATAACTGGACATAATAGCCCTAAAAATTGCTTTAAATTCATCTTCACTGGTGATGAATTCACTTTTTTAATTTTTGAGACAGGTAATTTGGTTTTCTTCTTTCTTTTTTCATAAATTTTATTTATTAGTTCAGTGGTTTTCTTACTTTCAATTTTATTGATCCCCCCTTTGATGTTCAGGGTTTAAAATTTGGCATTTAATTTAGGATTTGAAATTTATTCTTTTGTTAGATATTTTTTAGTTTGCATGCCTATTTCATTGCCTTGCTTTTTCTCTGTTTTATTGATGTAAACATTTAGAGCAATGAAATTCCCTCTGAGTACTTCTTTTGCTGCATTCTATAAATTTTGTATGTTGTCTTATTGTTTTCGTTCTCTTATATTTATCATTTCTATGATTTGTTCTTTGATTTACTCATTCGTTAGCATTAGACTGTTTCGTTTCCAATTTATTTTTTTTTTAAAGTTGATATATACAATATGATCCAAAGCTAGTAAAAGACAAAAGCCAATATTCCATATTGTGTTTAACTTTTCTTTGAAGTTTTTTTCTTGGTCATGGAACAAGAGAAACCTCAGCCTCAGACTACTTACGATCCACAAATCAAGTCACCCAGGTGTCAGTATGATAATCTCTGATAGGATTTGTGTATTTGATGGTCTGAAGTAGGGAGAAGGAAGTAGATCAGGGAAATCTTTATATAGGGTGCCAACAGGCAACTGATACCCCAGGTAGAGGGAATGGCATAAGCAAAGAAGCTGGAATCAGAAAGGATGAACACTTTTGGGGAAATACTGAGTGTTCCAATTTGGCTGGAGCTTAGAGTATGTGAAGAAGGGCAAGGTTGGACAGAGCTGCCAAGTGAGGTTAGAGCCAGATCATGGCAGGCAGAGGAGTTTGTATTTTGTTCTGGGCCATGGAGAAGCACTGAGGAAATTTGAGCAGGAGAATTATGCGGCCAGAGCAACGCATTAAGCAGAGTAATCAGTCCACAGGATAAAGGAGGAATCAGACAAAGAAAAAGGAGTGGAGACTCTAGAGACAGTTGCAATAGGCCAAGTGTAAGCTGATAATGCCAGGGAAATGTTTTGTTTTGTTTTGTTTGCAAAGGTAGGTACACTTAACCTGGGTTTAACAATGGACTGGAAGTGGAAGAATAGGGAGCAGGAGTCAGCTATGATTGCAATGGCTCTAGTCTTAGTAACTCTGCTGATTGTTGGTGCTAGTACTAGAAATGAGAGGGAAAAGATGGATTCAGTTTGGGAATTGAGGTTGAGGTGTTGCTGGAATAGGTACATGAGGATGGCCAGGAGGCATATGGGCAAGGGGGTCTGCAGTTCTGGGGACAGAGATCAGCAAGTCCGTAATGCTGAACTAATGGAAGTTGATCAGCATGAGCTTAAGGCTGACAGGCGATCTTGTTTTCCACACGGCCTGAGGTACTGGGCTGCTTAGTCAGCCTAACTTCACATCTCCGTTTCATTTTGTCTTGGTATTACAGCCAAACATCACTACTGTTTGCTTCCTAATTTCTCTCAGCTTAAGCTGTCTTCCAATGCCTGGTATACCCTCTCTCCATACCCCTTCCTGTTGAAATTCTGCCCGTATTTCAAGGCTCTATTTCATGGAAATGTCCCACTTTTCCAGTTTTAAGGAAACTCCTTTCCTGAACACCTCAGCCCTGTCTGTTTCCATCCCTGTTTCTCCCACCTGCACTCGGTTTCTCACTTGTTCTTGCATCAGAAAGGCGATGTGAACATGGAGGCAGTGGGGTGAGAGCCAGCCTTGGAGTCCCCAGGAAAACCTGAGTGCAAGTTCTGCCTAGCTGTGGGACATTTGATCTGGCTGAGCCTCAGGTTTCTCCTCCGTAAAATGGAGATAATAATACTTGAGTACCAGCATTCCAAAGATGTTCTGAGGTTCAAAGTACCACTCTCTTCCACTCTCCCCTCCACCTTCCCCTCTACCCGTCAGAATCTAGCAATACATTCACCTATTATGTGCTCAAATGATAGTGATTGGATTGAACCAAGCTTTAGCATCGTAATCAGTACCATCAACATGCCTCATTATCTGACCTCTGCCTATTACAGGTTCACTTGAATTATAATGGGAGAGATCATCCGAGATTTGCCATTTCCCTTCTCCTTTTCTAAGCAATAAGAGCCTCTCAGAATATTAAAGCAGAGCACAGTTAGTGACAGTTCTCAAGGGTGACAGATAAAGACTAATAAATCTGGTGGGGTTTTTTTTTTTAAAACTTTCTAGCTGTTTTAGCATCTGTTAAGTAAATAAAGCACTGGACCTGAAGTCAGGAAGACCCAGTTCAAATACAGCTTCAGATACATAACTTTGTGACCCTGGGCAAGTGAATTAACCACTGTTTGCCTTAGTTTCCCTAACTGTAAAATAGTAATATTAATAGCACCTGTCTGCCAGGGTTGCTGTGAGAATTAAATGAGATAGTGTTTGTAAAGTCCTTGGCACAGTGCCTGACACACAGTAGGTTCTTAATAAATGTTTGTTTCCTTCCCTCTAAAACTACACAGGATTTAGAAAGTCTTTAAGAAAAGTCAGGTCATGGAAGAGGATACTTGTGCTTTTCTGAGTTTACTGTTTGCCATTATTTTTCTTAAGAAGCGACCTTTAGCATCAGAACAATGGTTTGGAAATGACCCAGTGTTAATTTGGGCAGCCAGGTGCTTTTGCACATGTTTTGATGGTGCTCTCTACTGGCTGTGCAGTAATGCTCTTGACCATCCTAGCTGTTCCATATAGATGTTCTTTGTCCAGCGGACAACCTAGATAAAACATAACATTTATTTTAGGATAGCACAAGAACAATTCTTTTTCCTAGTCATTGTTTCAAAATATCTCTTTCCCCTACCCCTTTACAAAAATGTATTCCCCCTTTTCCTCTATTCCTTTTAAATTCTATTGGCTGCTAGGGGGGATTCAGTTCAATGCAATAAACATTTATTAAGCACTTACTGGATTCTAGGCACCGTGCCAAGCACAGGGGATACAAAGAGGCAAAAGAGAGTTCCTGTTCTCGACTAGCTTGCAGTCTAAAGAGGGAGACAACACACAAATAAAAACAAAGCATGCTGTACACAGAATACATAGGAAGTAATTAATAGAGGGAAAGCACTGCAATTAAGAGGGCTTGGGGAAGGATTCTTTTAGAAGATGGAATTTGAGTCGGGACTTTAAGGAAACCAGGGAGGTCAGTAGTTGGAGCAGAGGGTGGAGATAGTTCCAGACACTGAGGACAGAGAGAGAAAATGCCTAGAGCTGTGAGAGCCAGAGTGTGGTGTTCTTGGAATAGCCAGGAGGCCAGTGTCACTGGATTGACCACTATGTGTAGGGTAAGTAAGGTGTAAAAAGACTGAAAGGTAGAGGGGCTGGACTAGGAAGGGTTTGGCATGCCAAACAGAGCATTTTGTATTTGCTCCTGGAGGCAGTAGTAACCACTGGAGGTTAGAGGAGGAGGAGGGGATGAAGCGATCAAAATAAGTTCTACTTTAGGAAAATCATTTTAGTGGCAGAATGGAGAAGATGGCTTGAACTGGGGAGAGAATTGAGGTAGGCAGACCCATCAGCAAATATTGAGATAAGCTAGGAGGGAGGTGGTGAGGACCTGTGGTGGTGTTGGGGGAGAGCAGTATCAGAGGAGAGAAGGGAGAGTATTCAAGAGATGCTCTAAAGGTGAAATTGATAGACTTTGGCACTAGGTTGGATTTAGGGGGTGAAAGAGAGGAATCCAGAATGTCTCCTAGTTTGCAAGTCTGAAGGACTGGAAGGATGGTATTGCTGATACTACAGTAATAAGGAAGTTAAGAGTTGAAGGGTGTTTAGGGGAAAAGATAATGGGCTCTGTTTTAGATATATTGACTTTAAGATGTATACTGGACATCCACTTTGATATGTTTGAGACAACTGTGAGATTGGGGGTCAGGAGAGAAATTGGGGTAGTAAAGGTAGTTTTGAGAGTCATCAGTATAAAGATAGTAATAAAAGCTAATGAGATCAAGTGTAGAGGGAGAAGAGAACAGGACTCAGGACAGAACCCTGGGGGACACCCATGGTTAGGGAGCGTGATCTGGGAGAGGATCTAACAAAGGAGACAGAGGGGGAGTGGTCAGAAAGGTAGAAGAGAAACAGAGGAGAGTAGTGTCCCCCAAACCTAACTTTATCTTTCTGTCTTTTGGTTCAACTTGTTGGGTTGTATTTTATTTTCTGCCATTTATGTCTGAGTTTCTTTGTTCGTTCTCAAAGAAGAAATTGATCTTGTTAGTCCTTGAGTTTTCTTTTGTCCCAACTCATATACCCCACCCCCCATACAAGTTGCTGTACTACTCAAAATTAATTTAAAAAAAAAACTATACTATTTGCCTTTTGCCTATTTTGCAGTCATTTATCTACCCTTATATGAAGAATTCTTAACTTTTTGGTGGTCATGAACCTCTTTGGCATCTGGGTGAAGCCTATGGACCTGTTCTCAAAAATAACATCGTTAAATGCTTAAAATAAACTACATAGTATAAAAGGAAGCCACACATAATGAACTACACCTATAAATATATATGTGTATGTATATATATATGTGAATATATGTAAATATGTGTGTGTATATATATATGTATGTATGTATGTATGTATGTATATATATATTTTAAAAACCAAGTCCATGGACCCCAAGTTAAGAATCCCAGCATGATACCTTCACTTGGCCTTTCCCCAAATTTATTTAATTTTTCTTTTTGTTCCCCATTTTTTCCTACCCATATTTGGATTTTCTCAACATTACCCTTCTATGTCCTGCTTCTTTATCTGGCCTCAGTGCTGTAAACCCAAGTTTTCAATGGCCAGATTGGTCCATGCAGGGGTGGGGAACCTCTGGCCTCAAGGCGTCTAGGTCCTCAGTTATGGCCTTTTGACTGAGTTCAAGTTTGATAGCACAAATCCTTTTTTTCAGGGGTTTTTTTCTGTGAAGTCTGGATTCAGTCAAAGGGCCTCACTTGAGGACCTAGACAGCCACATGTGGCCTCAAAGCCGCAAGTTTCCCACCCTTGCATGGAATTCAGCAGTCCTTTTCAAAAGAACCAGCAACAAAACTATTTGTTCTGGAAAAACTAGGAGAACAAACAGTCAAGAATAGCTGAGAGTTGAGTAATGGATATAACATCTCTTTCCACCCATAGCCTTTCTTTTCTTACCCTTGCCTTTACTAAGAATCCACCCCCTCATAGGGGCAGCTTGGTGGTGCAGTGAATAGAGCACCAGTGCAGGAGTCAGGAGGACCTGAGTTCAAATCTCACTTCAGACATTTGACACTCACTAGGTGTGTGACCTTGGGAAAGTCACTGAACCCCAAATGCCTCATCTCCAGTCATTCTGATGAACATCTGGTCACTGGATTCAGATGGCTCTGGAGGAGAAGTGAGGCTGGTGACCTGCCCAGCCCTCCCTCACTCAAAACAAAGTCAAGTGCAAGTCGTGTCATCATTTCCCTGATGGCATGGCTTTCTTTGGCAACGAAGGACCAATACACACTTCCTCATATCATACTACAGTAAACTGCCTTTGGATCCCATTAATTCAGATTTGTTAACGATTTGCAGAGGAGTAGCTTGAGTTTAGCATGACAAAACCTTCCCTAAGCAGCTTAGTAGAGTAAATGATCAAGGTTACAAGGGATTGTTTCTCTGCCTAAGAGATAATATTTTGAAACCTTTTTTTTGGTATTCAACTTAGCAAATCCTATGACAAATTTAGATAATTTCCATTGAAGTGTGGAAGTTATGGATGTGTACTTGACTGCATTTCATTAGCTTAGTTAGATTTCATTAAATAATAAAATTTCATTTCTTTAAAAACAAACCATAATTTGTAGTTGGTGCTTATTTGCACTTTATTTCTCCCTAGCTTTTAGATTCTCTGAATTACCCTTTAAATAAAAGAGACTCCGAAAGCTCAAAGGATCTAGAGGCCAGCTGTTCCCTTGTGTTCAAATAACCTTGGCTAGAAGACCTCCTGTGTTTGGAAGCTTTTCCTTCTATGGAATCCAGATCAGCCCCCTAGCCTCTTCCTTCCCATTGTTCTAGGGTCACCCTTAAAGATTCTGTGAACGAAATAAATTAAATAAAAGAGAGTGGAGATCACTAGAGGAAAAACTTTCTTTACTTCAAATGATTTTACTTCTAAAGTTCCTACTACTTTCACTTTTCATGAAGAGGAACTCATCACATCTCTTCTCCCTAGTCCTCCATGTCTGATCTGTTTCATTTGTTTTTAAATAGATGCCTCGTTTAAGTAGAAATGTGAAGGAACACTGACTTTATGTCTGCCTTTAGTAGTAAGGTGATAGGTTTTGTTTTTTTTTAATGTGTGTGCATATTATAACACAAATATTCTTTTTCTCATGTAATCACATCTCAGAGTTTTTTCTTGGAATGTAGGATTTATTTAGATATGATGAAAATTGGAGAACTAGAACAATATTGATACAATGTGTCCCCAGCTTTGCCTTGGTATTTCTCTTTATTCTGCTCGCATAGTTTTCTATTGTAGCTTTCCTAATCGCCTAATGGAAGGATTATGTATTATCTGCGTTTCCTTTGTGCCAGGGACTGAACTAGGTTCTGGCAACACAAGCTCCCAAAATATCTGACCTCAAAGATTTTACCCACATTGTGGAGATGATCTGGTTCAAGGACTGACTCCGTGGGACCCTGGCTGTGGGACCGTGGACAAGTAATTTGAAACTCTGAATGCCCAACAGCCTTTCTTTAAGACTCTGAGCTGTACAATAGTTGCCAATATGCATTGGTAGAGGAAGGTTCCTCTCTTTGGAGTTCCCTACATAATGCAAAAGACACAAAGTGTGAGTCAGCTGAGACACATCTCCAGCCATCATAATTTCATAAGGGACACGTATGACCAGAATGCTGGCATGAGTGATACACTGATCCCCACAAATTGTTCAAATAACTGGGCAGGACCCCTAGCATGTTGGATGTCCCTTGAATAGAATAGTTACAGAAGGACATGGATGAGCATCATTCATAATAAAAGATCAAGAAGGGGGCTTAGTCTCAGTGGACAAAATACTCATACTGATGGACACTATCCTATCCAAGCTTGGAAGCAGGTTGTTTCAAATGTAACAAGGGGCAGCTAGGTAGCATGGAGGATAGAGTAGTAGGCTTGGAGTCAGGAGGATGAGTGTTCAAACTCAGCCTCAGACACTTGACACCAGCTGTGTGACCCTGGACAAGTCACTTAACTCTGATTCTCTCTCCCCCACCGTTTAACACAAATGCTTATTTTTCTGCTTTGTGTCATAAATATATTTCTATCACATTTTAAAGCTTTCTGTAATTGTTTGGGCTTATTTTGTATGTAACATAAGAACACCAATACCCTATTGACTCTGATCAACAGACCTTCCTGTCCAGTATTCTCCCTGTGCTATTGGTCCCAATGAAAATTTTGTTGGGTCTCCTGATGCCACGTTTTAAGTCTCACAAGATTCTCACTCTGAAATAAGGGGATTAGATTGGATCAAAGGTTCTTCACTTTTTTGTGTTGTGGAGCCCTTTGGCAGAATGGTGAGGCCTATAGCCCTCAGAATAATATTTTTAAGAGTATTAAAATACTAAATATTTTTAAATGTTAACATATTTTTTAAAAATTAAACTTTGCAAACCCTAAAGCACTATATAAATGTTAGATATTCTTATTACCTACTTTTCTAAAAAGTTCATAGACTCTAGATTAGGGATAGCCTCTAGGTCCTCAAGTACTGCCCTTTGAATCCAAACTTCGCAGAACAAATTCCTGGATTCATTCAAAGAGTCATACTTGAGGACGTAGAGGGCCACGTGTGGCCTCAAGGCCACAGGTTTCCCCCCCCACACCCTAGGTTAAGAACCTCTGAATCGTATTATCTCTAAAGTTCTGAAAATTAAAAGATCTTGTAACCTAATTATTGGAATATTTTCTATTTAACTACTTCTCTGAATTATATCATCTTAATGCTGGGAACATTTTGAAAGCAAGAAGAGCCTTTTTTAGAATATTGCTTTCTCCAAAATCTAGTTAAGGAGCTCTAATATGAAGCTTCCTAACCATTAGACATCTACCATCTATAAATTTATCAAAACCATTCTCACACATAGGACTGAAGTCATAGAATGCTAGAGTTGGAGGGATCCAATTTCTAGACTATTCCCACTTCCACGGGTCTCTTAACACTAAGGTCAAGAGAAGTGGTACCTTTTCCAAGGTCTCATAGTGGCAGAACTGGATCTAGAACCTGTCACTATTACACAGGGTAAAAATGTACATGTTTCCTACTCAAAATTAGGAAGCAACCTAAATCTCATCATATATTTGACTGTGAGAGTCAAATAAAGCTATTGAATCTGAAGTATTTCTTAAATTATTCTCCAAACCTTTTCTACCCAACAAATAAAAATATTTTTCTCCTTGAGTAAAATTATCTAATGATCATAGAACTCGTTTAAAGGAGAGCAATTAAATTAAGCATTAACCATGAAAATGATTAGGGTGTCAGTTGTAATATGTCTAGACTTTCCCCAAATTTCCGATTTGTAATATGGATAAGATAATAATGGCAACATTTTTCAAATATTAAAGGACACTAAGGTCAAGGAATCTCATTTATTGCCCAAAGCATCAATTTATTTTTATCTAAATTCATCACTTTGGTGAAAGGTGAACTCTAATAAAGTTTTCCTTATGACTTTGCAGTTAAAGAAATGAACAGCCTGCTTTTTTCTTTGTTGAATTCCTTGGAAGGCAGCAAGGAGAGAAAGTCCACAAGGGGATTGGACTAATTTTTTTTAACTTGCTACAAGGCGCCCTCTATGCAAAGAGACTATACAGTATTATTCTCTTGAGCCTCAGGCTCAGTGACAGTCTGATCAAGGAAACTTTCCAAGGAGGGCTAAAGAAAGTTATGATCTTCTTGACAAGAACTGATGGAAATAGTTACCAGATTACTGACCTAAAGAGTTATCAAGGAGCATCTGGAAACCTGAGAGATACTGAGGACCAGCAGTTAGCCTGGAAAAACAGATAAGGCGCTGGAAAAATGTGGGGTCCTCTAAAGTGTAAACATCTCCATGGTCCCCTATTTACTCATTGCATCAGTGTTATGACAATTAAATCAGGTAGCATGGTGAAGTGAAAAGAACATGGGATTGGGAGCTAAGGAGTATGAGTTCCACTTCTAGCTCTGCCATAGACTAGCAGTTTGATCTCCAATAAGTCTTTTCGTCTCTCTGGGGCTCAGTTTCCTATCTTGTAGAAAAAAGAGGTTGGAATAGCATATCTTCTCCACATTTAGTTCTAACCCTGTCTCCTGCCCTCTCCTCCCCAAAGGTCATCCAAGAAACAATCTACCAAAAGATCAAAATGGATTAATTGACTTTAAAAAACCAAACAGAACTTGCTGGGATAAGGGATGATATGGTCTTCCTCATAAGACAGGCAAAAAAGGTTTAATTATCATTACTTTTTGGAAATATATTTGCTTTGCTTCTAAAATTGCAATATCCAAAAACTTGGTGCAATGGGTACTCTTAGGCCTCCAAGGTCCTGAGTTTTCAAACAGAGGGGTAGAAGCCAAGCTTGATTAAATAACATGTTTTTGGATGACCTTTTTGGGGAGAGAGGACAACACACAGGGTCAGAACCAAGTTGTGGAAAAGATATTTTCTTCTAAGTACCATGCTATCTCAGTTACATTAAAACATCATTACGTTTAACCTTTTCTTGAAGGCCCCTCAGATCAATTTTCTTGCAATTCAACGTATACTACCACCTTCTTTAAAGTGACCACATGGATAGTCAGAGTGAAATAACCCCTACCAATTTGTTTCTAATAGACTAATTTATGAATTGACTTTTCCATTGATGGAATAGAGAGCTTTGAGCTAGAAGAGAGCTTAATGATCATTTAGTCTACCCTCCTCATCCTAGAGGATGAGAAGGCTAGAGCAGCTTAAATGACTTACTATTTCACTCCCTCACTGGGACCTGGCAGGCTCCAACTACCTTTCAATCTATTACAAATTACCCTCCTTCATACACCCTGTGATCCAGTCAGACTGACCTCCATGTAGATCCCTATTCATGATATTTGATTTCCCATGTCTTTGCTTTTGCATAAGTTGCCCTTCTTGCTCAAAATATACTCCCTCCTTACTTCCATCTCTTGGAATCCTCAATTTCTTTCAGAGCCCAGCTTAAGTTTCATCTCTTACTTGAAGCATACGTAATCAGTCAGCAAACATATATATAGATATAGATATAGATATTTATAGATATGTGTATATACATTGTATATCTATCTGTATATATATATATATATATATATGTGTGTGTGTGTGTGTGTGTGTGTGTACATATACAAACACACAGTTGTTTGTATATTGGTCATGTTTGACTCTCTTATGACCCCATCTGGGATTTTCTTGGCAACGACAATGAAGTGATTTGCTATTTCTTTCTCTAGTTCATTTTACTGATGAGGAAACTGAAGCAAACAGTAAAGTGACTTGCCCAAGGTTGCATAGCTAGTAAGTGTCTTAGAGCAGATTGGAACTCAGGAAGATGAGTCTTCTTGACTTTAGGCCCAGCAATCTGTG
Source organism: Bettongia penicillata ogilbyi (assembly GCA_023548195.1). NCBI lineage: Eukaryota > Metazoa > Chordata > Mammalia > Diprotodontia > Potoroidae > Bettongia > Bettongia penicillata. The sequence continues at coordinate 12,572,987 of JAJHZJ010000153.1, forward strand.
TACTGCACCCCCTAGCTGCCTGCATATGTATCTATTCATATATATTTCCTAATAAGTAAATTGTTGTTTGATTATTGCCTCCTGACTGTCTAAGATCAGATAATTGGTCAAAAGAAGGAAGGAAACAAGAATTTACATAGCACTTACTGTGTCCAAGATACTGTGCTAAGCACTGTACAAACATTAGCTCATGTGCTCCTGATGATAGCCCTGGAAGGGGAGATACTATTATTATCCTCACTTTCCTTGCACAGGGTCACTCAACTAGTAAGTCTAACAATTTACTTGGTGTCTGAGGTTGAATTTGAACTTGGATCTTTCTGACTCTAGGTCCAGCTCTGCATCCACTACACACGTAGAGACAACCAGCGTAGCCGGCAAAGTGGAAACTCTGGTCTGCTGACTCATAATCGAGGACTAAGGTATATTTCCCATACTTCTAGTATTTTTGAAAGTTAAAAGAAAAGTCCATTCACTATTGAAGATGTAATTATAGTATAGAACTATAAGTATATTAATATTTCCATTTTTTCATAAAATAGACAGATCATGTAAAAACTAATGGGCAAAGTACATGATGACCAGACAAAGGGGAAATTAAATCCTACACCCTCTTACTGGGAATCATTTCAGTATTTACTTAATCCTTATTATGGGCCTAGCTCTGTAATAGGTTCCATGGAAGATGGACATGGTATATCTATATAGATCTATAGAGTCTTTCTATATCAGTATAGTCTGCATATATAGAATGGAGTCCCTTTTCTGTTTGATGAACAAAGGTCAACATACACAAACCAAAACAAATGTAGGGTGGTATGTAATAAAGTGATCCAAAGGGTAATGAAGAGATACCTGGCATAAATAGTCAAGTGCTGAATGGTATTACTAGATGACTAATAGCTGTATTGTAGGTGACGTTATGGGCCAACGTGTACAGGAGATTAGACTCTATGGAATAGATAGATTCCCTTCAGAATGGAAAGCTTCTGTAGATGAAGATCAACCTTTCCCCCCAAATTCCCAAAATCCTTAACATAAGTTAAATCATTTTTAAATGATTCCTTTTGAGATTCTTGACATTTTCTTCCTCTATGTCAATTTTCTTATTATTTTTTCTAGCTGTACAAAGTATTCTTTTGGGACATTAATTTAGGTGGTGTCATTTTTATCATATTGACTTCACCTACCCATGACCAATTAATGTTGCCCAATTATTTAGCTCTAGTTACTTAGCTTAATTAGGTCTGTTTATTTCTGCTAAAAGTCTTTTATATTTAGTTTCCTATAGTCCCTTTTTTATCTCAAAAGAGACACATCTCCAATTTTGGTAAATTTGCCTAAATATTGGATATTGATGTTTCTATAAAGGATCTAGCTCTTGCACTATATCAGTTGGACCTTCATTTGTTCATTCAGCAAATAACTTTCTCTGTGCAAAGTACTGGGCTAGGTAATGTAGAGATTACAGAGAAAAAGTAAAGTGCCTGCTTTTGAAGAGCTTTTAACCTCTTGGTGGAAACAGCATTAATGGACTTATGATAACACATACATCATAAATGTGATAAATATCTATAAGCACCTAACTTTTGTGGTACAAGCAAAATAAGTCCTGAGGTTTAGAGAAAGGAATGAACCCTTCCGGCTGGAACATCGGTGAAGGTTTCATGAACGCGATAGCATTTGAACTGGGTTGAATGATGGGGTACGGTTGCAGTAGGAAAAGACGTAGAGGAAAAGCATTCCAAACTGAGGGAAATAGCATAAGCAAATGTATGGGGGCAGGAAACTACAAGGCATGCCCAGAGACTACTAAATTGGTTTTGTAGGAGAGGAAAAAGTGATGTACAGATGGAAAATCAGTAGCATTCTGGTTGTTGACAGCCTTTAATGTTCAGGTAAAGAGTTTGATCTGTTAAACTGGCAAAGAGAAGCCACAGGAGGGGGGGACTCCAAGAGAATGAAGGGGGACCTTAAGAGATTAATTGAGCCAAACTGGAGGACTCACTGTTCCCAGAAGATGCTGTGCTCTCTCCCTACTCTTTTCTCAGGTCATCCTCCACCCTGGAGTAGGTCTCCCACTCCTTCCCCCATTTTCTCCAGTCAAATTCCAGTCCTTCCGAGCTCTGCCTCCTCTGGGGGGTCTGGCAGGACCGATAGCAGCAGGTGAGCAGGGAGGGAGGTGTCTGTGTGCACACCACACAGGTGCACGGTGTCACGTTGCCCCTCCCCCCGTCAGGGCTCCCCTGCCCCCATGACAAGAACCCAGTCTTGTCGCAAGTTCCCTCTGACCTCTCCACCCCCAGCACCTCACAATCACCCACCTAAAATCACTGAGAGATTAAGGAAAATCTGTCTGCTTCATGGAACGGTATGAAATTATTTCAGATGGAAGTAGTGGATGAGATGGAGAAACATTGGGGTAGGGGCTGGGATTGGGTGGGTTGAGGGTGGGGTGGTGACACACTCTTCCACGCTCTTATACCTCTTGGAGCATTGGGCAGGGTAGTTAGTGGGAAGAGCAGGCATTGGATAGACCTAGTTATCTCCGGATCATGTATGGTTCTTACTGGTAGAATAGACTGAGAAGTCATGTGGTGTTGAGGGCTGAGTAGGCCATTTTAGTAAGAGCTTCACAACTAACAAGGCTACACTTTCCATGGGCAGGTCCTTTCAAGAGATCCGATCCTGGTCAGTTTCCATCACCCAAATCTGAGATTGCAGACGGTCTTCCTAGCTGCACGGACTGAGACACGGAGAGGTAGAGGCGAGGCTCAAGGTGATGGCAGACAGCAGCAGCCAGGTGGAGAGCCTTGGCTTAAGAAAAGTGACCCCAAAGAAGGATGGCAGAAAGTACCCCAGGAAGCCCAGATTCCAACAGGGTGATCATGTGCTGTGCTTCCATGGGCCTTTCTTGTACAAAGCTGAGTGTATGAGTGTGTCTGTAAAATACAGGAAAGTGAAATATCAAGTCCGTTACTTTGGGGTTAAAGAAAGGCATTTACTCAAGTCCACAGTTACCAAGCAGCTTTTGAATCTCCAGGCCCCTGATGTCTGTGAGCCAAGCACCAGTGAGGCCAGCAACAGTGTAGTCCTCAAAGGTGCTGATGAGTGGGATGCTTATGTGGCGTTGAGAGGATGCCCCCCACCCCAAGCTGACTGGGAAGATGAATGGCTTCCACAAAGCAAATTACTCAAATACAACAAGGCCAATCTGAGGAAACTTCAAGAACTTAACAGAGCAAAGCAGGAAGAGGCTGCAGAAAGGACTGGAGCAGGGCCAGTTACCAGAGAAAAGTCCTCTTCTTTCCAAAGGATAAATGATGAAGCCTCAGCCGGAACAATGCAAGATGAACCCAAAACTGTCCGAAGGCAAATTATTCAAATTGCAGAGACTCCCAGTCCCATTATCGGAAGTGGTTGTGGAAGAGGAAGGCCACCTGGCAGCGGAAGAGGAAGGCCTCCTGGCCGTGGAATTGGAAGTCCGCCTGGCAGCGGAATTGGAAGTCCGCCTGGCAGCGGAATTGGAAGTCCGCCTGGCAGCGGAAGAGGAAGGCCGCCTGGCCGTGGAAGAGGAAGGCCGCCTGGCCGTGGAAGAGGAAGGCCGCCTGGCCGTGGAAGAGGAAGGCCTCCTGGCCGTGGAAGAGGAAGGCCGCCTGGCCGTGGAAGAGGAAGGCCGCCTGGCCGTGGAAGAGGAAGTCCTCCTGGCGGTGGAATAGGAAGGCCGCCTGGCGGTGGAATAGGAAGGCCGCCTGGCGGTGGAATAGGAAGGCCGCCTGGCGGTGGAATAGGAAGTCCGCCTGGCGGTGGAATAGGAAGTCCGCCTGGCGGTGGAATTGGAAGTCCGCCTGGTGGCGGAATTGGAAGTCCTCCTGGCGGCGGAAGAGGAAGGCCACCTGGCCGTGGAAGAGGAAGGCCTGGCCGTGGAATTGGAAGTCCGCCTGGCGGCGGAATTGGAAGGCCGCCTGGCGGCGGAAGAGGAAGGCCGCCTGGCGGCGGAATAGGAAGGCCGCCTGGCGGTGCAATAGGAAGTCCTCCTGGCGGTGCAATAGGAAGTCCTCCTGGCGGTGGAATAGGAAGTCCTCCTGGCGGTGGAATAGGAAGGCCGCCTGGCGGTGGAATTGGAAGGCCGCCTGGCGGTGGAATTGGAAGGCCGCCTGGCGGTGGAATTGGAAGGCCGCCTGGCGGTGGAATAGGAAGTCCTCCTGGCGGTGGAATAGGAAGTCCTCCTGGCAGTGGAATAGGAAGTCCACCTGGCAGTGGAATAGGAAGACCGCCTGGCAGCGGAAGAGGAAGGCCGCCTGGCAGCGGAATAGGAAGTCCTCCTGGCGGTGCAATAGGAAGGCCGCCTGGTGGTGCAATAGGAAGTCCTCCTGGCGGTGCAATAGGAAGGCCGCCTGGCGGTGGAATAGGAAGGCCGCCTGGCGGTGGAATTGGAAGGCCGCCTGGCGGTGGAATTGGAAGGCCGCCTGGCGGTGGAATTGGAAGTCCGCCTGGCGGTGGAATAGGAAGTCCTCCTGGCGGTGCAATAGGAAGTCCTCCTGGCGGTGGAATTGGAAGGCCGCCTGGCGGTGGAATTGGAAGTCCGCCTGGCGGCGGAATAGGAAGTCCTCCTGGCGGCGGAATTGGAAGTCCGCCTGGTGGCGGAAGAGGAAGGCCGCCTGGCTGTGGAAGAGGATGGCCTCCTGGCCGTGGAAGAGGAAGTCCGCCTGGCAGTGGAAGAGGAAGGCTGCCTGGCAGTGGAATAGGAAGTCCTCCTGGCAGTGGAATAGGAAGTCCGCCTGGCAGTGGAATAGGAAGTCCTCCTGGCAGTGGAAGAGGAAGTCCGCCTGGCAGTGGAAGAGGAAGTCCTCCTGGCAGTGGAATAGGACGTCCGCCTGGCAGTGGAAGAGGAAGTCCGCCTGGCAGTGGAATAGGAAGGCCTCCTGGCAGTGGAATAGGAAGGCCGCCTGGCAGTGGAATAGGAAGTCTGCCTGGCAGTGGAAGAGGAAGGGCCTCCTGGCAGTGGAAGATGAAGGCTGCCTGGCAGTGGAAGAGGCAAGCGTCGTCGGAAGAGTCTGCTGCTACCTAGGAAAAGACGGGCCCCTGTGACCTATGCTGCTTATAGTGACAGTGAACCCTCGCAAAGCTTCCTCAAAAAAGCTGCAATAAAAGTACATATTCCTGAGAAACTGAAACCGTGGCTTTGGGATGACTGGGACATGATTGTTAAACAAGACGAGCTGTTTTATCTCCCTGCAAATAAGAACATAGATTCAATTCTAGCGGACTATGAACATTACGAGAGAGTCTCTGGAAATGCAGATGCTAAGTGGTTGAGGGATGTTAGGGACTTTGTGGAAGGAACCAAAGCCTACTTCAATGTTTTGCTGGGCTCTCAGCTGCTTTATAAATATGAGAGACCCCAGTATGCTGATATCCTGGAAAATATGCCTGGTGTTCCTCTGTCCCAGATTTATGGAGCGCCCCATCTCTTGAGATTATTTGTAAAAGTTGAAAAATTCCTGGCCGCTACACCTCTTGAGGAACAGAGTTTGGCTTTATTTTTACAGCATTCACATAATTTCTTAGATTACTTATTAGATAATTTTTCAGTTTTGTTTAAATCTGCTGAGTATGGGTTTGCTACTGCTGAGTATTATCGTAGAACTTTGTAAGAGTCTGATGATATTTGTGTAAGAGTGATAGCATTTGTTATATTTAAATTTTGATAAATGAAGATTCTGTATAGCAGATAACACAAATATTTGTGTTAAACGTGACCAGTGTTTCTTAAAAATTTTATTTTGTTTCAGTTAAAGATAAAAAGAGTTTTTGTTGCTTCTCTCCATTTGAAGCTGCTACTCATTTATGTACTAGTTAGCTATGTAGGATGTTTTATTTTATATTGACAAAAATGCCTTAATTCCGTTGGACTTCTTTTACAATAAGCACTTCAACAATCTGTTTTCCTGGGTAATGACAAAGCATCTTGTGACAAAGGTTTAGCTTCTTGTATATATATTCATTCATTTATGTTAATTTTTTTTGTCCTGTTGAAGTAAATAGCCCCTCTTTGAAATTTGGCTGTGTCATTCTGGGGCAACATTTTCTTTTCCAGATAGTTGAAGATGATGATTTATTAGTATTAAGGTTATCTAGGAAGCTTGAGTTGTTTTATAAGTCCTACAAATAAATCTTTATTGAAAATGCAATTGTTTTGAAATTTATTTATCACTGTTTTTAAACCTAGTGCCCACAGAAACTTAGCTGACTTCAGATTAGAGCTGGGGTGGAGATTCTGTGGTCTCAAGGTCACATGTGGCCCTCTGGGTTCTTGGATGTGGTCATCTGACTGAGTCCAGATTTTACAGAACAAATTCTTTTATTAAGGGGATTTGTTCTGTGAAGTTTGGATTCAGTCAAAGGGCCACACTTGAGGACCTAAAGGACCACGTGTGACCTCGAGGCCACAAGTTCTCCATCCCTGGGGTAGAGTTTGTAAGCAATAAAGTAAAATAATTGATCATTTCTGGAGTCAGCATTGTGAACATTTTAAAATTCACTATCTTTAGAAATACAGAAATGAGTATTCTTTTCCCCCAATTTAGCTCTTTCTTAGAAAGAATTCCTTGGACTTACTGAACAGATAAGTGGGCCATCTGTCATCCTGTGTATGTGCATTTTGTGTTTATTTGTTTTTTCTTTCGTTCTGTGGGATTGTAAATGAACTGCTGTACTTTGAAACACCTGTGTCTGAATTAAGAGTAGTAATACTAATAATTATATATATATATGCTTAACAGTATATGATCTGCCATACCTAAAATCATTCCTCCTTAGCTCATTTTAGAACAAGTGAATGAAATTTTTCTTCAGATTGATTTGCTCCTCTGACTCAACAAAAATGTCTTTCTTCTCTAACTGGGTGTATATATGGTCTTTGGATGATACAAAAAGAGACTGAGTTTTGGTCACAAGACCCGTTATACAATTACAAGTATTAATATTTTAAGCCTAAAATAGGAGACATTTTAAAAATTAGGATTTTGACCAAGATCTGAAAATACTGATTTGAAATATTTTAAGGATAGAAAATTTGAAGAATAGGAACTACACATACAAAGAATATGAGTTAGGAATGAAATGGTTTGTTATTTCTTTATAATGCTTAAATCTGTACTTTAAGGATTCATGAGTTAATTTGGGTGAGTAGTCTCTCCAGCACAAATTGCAATTGCTCTTGGCCCTAATAAGTGATCTTATAAACTGCACTGAGCAAGAAAAGCAATCAGGCATTCTCCGGTGATGCTGGGTAGAAGTTTTTCTCTGTACTTTTGTAGGTTACTCCCCAGCAGGTAGTCTGTTACTGGGCTTATATTTGAAACATTCCTAGAGGAGGAAGACTTGCCTCCAAGAAGCCCAAGGCCACCTTCACATGACAATGAGGTATCCTTAGCAAAGGGGAATAAAAGTCATTGTTTAAGTACCATTCCTTTCTGCGTAGGATCTTCATGAATGTGAAAGATTCTGATTTTTCCCTTTTTTCACCCTTAAATTGAGCCAATAATATGTCTCTGAAACTTTTTAAGCCAGAAGAATGGTTTTTTAGTAAAAATATTTTTTTCTTACACAAAAAGACATTCCCAAAGTTATTTGCTTTATAGATGTACATCTGTCTTACATGTAAGAGTCTGATTTCCTCCATTTGGGAAAGTGTTCAGATAATTGTCTTTTGAAAAAGAAATCTGGAAGGTTTACTCTTTGGAAGTTAGTATGTTCATGTCAGGCCTTTCTGTATTGGAGAGATTAGGAGATGAAGTGTAGCGTTAGGGGATAAGGAGCTGAACTTTTAATTTGGGAAAATCTGGATTCAAATCTTGCTTCTTAGACAAACTGTGACCCTGAGTAAATCACTTAACCTCTCAGTGGTGTTTCTAGGTTGCTTCCTAGTACTTGTAAGTTGTAGAGCAGGTCTGACTCTGGGTTCCTAAGACCAGTGAAATCACAGGTCTTGTTCTCATCGCTTGCATTACTGTGGGCTAGCTTTGACAGTGTTTTATATGGCTTTCTGCCTTTGGTTTATTGAGAAGAATGAAATACATATTTTTTAATACTAGCAAAGAAAATAAGTTTTAGTAAATGAGAAACTAGATCTATGATCTTCCAAAAGCACCCCAGTGAGATGAGTGCTCAAATAGGTTTGACTGGGAAAAATCCATTGCCTCTCTATCCAAATTAACTCCACAAGATCTTTGCTAAGGGTAGAACTTCTTGGTTCTTCCCTGAAAATGGGTAAGAAATTTTTCAGTGATGTTGGATGTTGAGATCCCTAAAATTCAATCATAAATCACTACCAACCTTATTAGGTCTAGTGACTTCTTCCTTGGCTCACCTCTTAAATACACATAAAGATCAGCTTTCTCAAAACTCCAAGCGTTTCATCATTGTAGAGATGTGACTAGACTAGCGATTTCATTGATCGAGGGGCCCTAGACCCCACATGTGGTTTGTAGCCTATTTTAAGAAGCACTCTTCCAGGTTGCAAGTGGAAAAAGTTTAAGAAGCCCTTGTCTAGGCAACTCTTGAATGAGGAAATTCCCTTTACCAGTACAGGTCAGAACATTCTCTGCAACTGATCGTCTTAGTTAACTTTGCTAGTAAGGAAAGGACCAAGGGTCCTAGCCAGTAGGCTTCAGAGGCAAGACTTGAACTTCAGTCTTTGTGTCTTTAAAGTTGGCTCTCTCTCCAATATGCTATGCTACCTCTCAGTCCAGTGCCACTCAAATGGAGGACCACAGACCAGTGAGAATATTTCCTTGGTTTTTGAAAAGCCTCAGTGCAACATCATGCCATGTGTTATTGTTATCCAGTTGCTTGGCCAATTGGTACAAAATTTTGACCACTATTTCTCTGATAGGCGTGGTGTTTCTTAATGGTCATTTGCTGTCTAGTCTGTCCTTTACAGATGCTCAACTGTGTTGAACTGAGGAAATATTCAGTGGCATTTGGGCTTTCTCTTCTTATCTATAGAGTAGAAAATGTTAGTAGGAAAAACATCTTAGTGCATCAGAAAGAAAAATAAATGTGTTTTTTTAATCTAAGTCCAGGGCCAAGACAAAAGTCAATATGACTGGGGGTGGTCTGGAATGTAGTAGATGATCTTGGTGGCTTTGATGCCTGACCAATCTCTAAGTACTTCACAGCACTTGCTTCAGCTGCCTTTGTGACCTTCATGGCCCTTGGAACAAATTGTTCTCCTCTGCCCATTCTGCCGAAAAAGTCTTCACAGGCTTGGTTGAAGACACCCCCTAACTCACTGAAGGGTTTGAGGTCTGTGGGTTATCCTCAACCTGGTTTAGCCTGTCTCTCCAGATGGTTTTTTTTACAGAGGAATGGCTAATGCACATGCTACAGCTTCTGGAGCCCAGGTGAGAGTTGAGTGTCACTCCCTGAACACCTCACGCATCCAGATTATTGGCAAAGCTGTTGTTTTTAGCTAGCCAAGTGTTTTCATACTTTTAGATCTTTTAGGACAGTTACCAAAGTGCGCTCAAAGCTTCCCAATAAAATATATGTAAAGAGGCTTAGCTTTTCTTTCTATATGAGTTAGAATTCTCTATCACAGATGCATGATCACCTCTAATAAAGAGGACAGATAACCTATTAGGAAAATTATGATACGGTCATTTTATTTGTGCCCAATAAATAACATAGCCTTTAAGAGCAATGTATTTCTTATATTAAAGCAATACCTTTCATTTCTTTGGTAATCTGACTGAATGTCTGACTTAATGGTCAGAATAAGAAAGCTGACTGAATAGCGTTCCCAACTCACAAAACTATTTAGCTTACAACTGGGGGCAAGTTGTCTAACACGTTGACCTTAAAATGTGGAGAGCAAAACTTGAGCCAGAAGTCGTTAATAAAATTACCTCCTGAATAAGACAAATTAACTTTCCGGAACTCCTCCAGCTCTTTTTTTGGCTCCAGACCTAACAGCAATATGCTCATATTTTTAAAGAGGAGCTCATTAGAGTAAATGACCTGCCATACTTATCAGCACAAGTTGTCTTTCTGCTTCCCTTTTTGGATACCACCTCAGATAGCTCGGGTATAAATCGAGAAATGAAGTGGAATTCTATGTGTATTGATAACTTATTGCAAATGTAGAAACTTTTGAAAAAACATGTGAGCCTTAAAATGGACACATTTTGCTTGTCATACCTTCAGGGGTACAGTTTAATTGGCAAAATGTTCTTCCTCTGCATGTGTACAGAGCTATCGCTATTGAATTTCTGATTTTTAAAATTTCCAAATCTATGCAATGTGACTTGGAATCTCTTTTTTCCAAGTTTTTCTATCTATTATGAACAAAAACCACTCCGTTCTGTTTAGAACAGGTTCTACTGGAGTGTGGCCCAGGTTGTTTATTCTCCATAAGGGAGGGAAGGTAAGTTATGTTTGTTACTTTTGAAATTTCAAGGATATATTTTCCATTTAGTAATTTACATCCAGGACTTCATAATAGCTAACACAGATAGCACATCCTGCGTACCAGGCCCTGTGCTAAGCCCTTGATGATTATTATCTCATTTGATACTTGTGACAGCCCCTACAAGGTAGGTGCTATTATCCCCATTTTATAGATGAACAAACTGAGGCAAACATGGGTTAAGTGACTTGCCCCGAGTCACACAGCCAGCAAGCATCTGAAGCCACATTTGAATTTAGATTTTTTTGACCCCGGGCCCCACTCTATCTGTGGCCACAGTGCCACCTAATGATAGCTTCTTAAAGACTAGCAGTGGGTCGGAGATCAAGTACAAGTTTGGTGATGTCTTACGTTTATGTTGCCTGAAGATGAACCTGGCTTCGTTCAAAGGCTCATCATATAGAATGAAGACTGATGAGCTTTTCAGTTACCATTGAGGAACGTTAAGTGCCTACTATGTTTCAGTCATCATGTTAAGCCTTGGGGATCCAAAGTTAGGTGAAAACACAGTCCTCATCCTTATGGAGCTCACCTTCAGCCTGCAAAGAACGATGTGTACCAGCACACGCAGTTTGAATGAAAGGTAATCTGGGGAGGAAGGGGAAACACGAGGAGTGTCTGAGGAAGACGTCGTGTAGAAGGTGAGATTTGAACTGAGTCCCTGAGGAGACCAGGGAAGCTGGAAGAGGGAGGTGAGCCGGAGAGTATCCCTGGCATGGGGGACAGCCAACGAGAAAGCATGGGAGTTGGAGACAAGCATCTTGTTTGAGGAACATCAAGAAGGCCAATGTTACTGGACTGTTTTAAAAATGAATAAACCTGGAAAGGTAGGATGGGACCAGGTTGGGAAGGATTTGAAATGTCCAAGCTGTTTATGTTTAGTCATAGTGATAGGGAGCCACTGGGTTTTATTCAACAGGGAGGTGACATTCATGCATGTGCTAGAGGACACTCACTTGGGCAGCTGAGTCAGGGATAGATAAGAGTGGGAGTAGAGAAGAGGTAGTGAGACCAGCCAGAAGGCTGTTGTGATCGTTCAGGTATGAGGTATTGAAGACCTGTATCAGGTGGCTGTGTGAGTGTGGATAAGGGCAGTGGTCCTGTATGAGAGGTGTAAAGGTGAAAATGACAAGATTTGAGAACAGATTGAATATGTGAACTGAGTCGTTCAACATTAATAGGAAATTTAGGAAGTGGTGGGGGGGACGGAGGAGGGGAGGGAGAGAGAGAGAGAGAGAGAGAGAGAGAGAATGAGAATGAGTTTGGACATGTTGAGTTCAAGAGGTTGATGGAACAACCATTTTGAAATACAGCACTCAGGAGAGAGCTCAGGGCTGGACACATGGATCTCAGAGTCATTTGCTTAGAGATGATTTTTAAACTCATGGAGACTGAGGACACCAGGTTAGACGATGTAATAATTCTCAGTGGTTAACTATTACCTTTACCATGTAGTAAAGGAATTAGAATCAGCATGAATGCAGAGTGGGGAATACCTGCCCTCAAGGAAGCACAGATCGCTCAGATAAGGAGTGGGGATGCTGTGGAGCACTGGATAGAGAAGAACCTCTTCTTGCCCTGCTGCACAACTTCTCCCAGGGCACCTGACCCAACCTCCATAGGCCTCTCTCTGTGTCCTTACTCCAACCTGGGCTGGACAAATGACTCACTGACTTTTTCTGAACTTCTCCATCAGGACTTGGTTAGGTACGTTTTGTAGGGTTAGGGTTAGGTTATCTTTTCTGTCTTTTGTGATCACCTTTCTCTTTTGTATGATTAACAGTTATCTCTCAGCCATATCTGTGCAAGGTATTAGCTTTGGTTCTCTTTTAATTTTTTATGCTGTGAACTTTAGTATTCAAGTTGAATAGGTACTCTGAGTTTCCTGTAGTATGTTTGACTAAATGTAATTTCTACCAAACCACTTTCAAGCTTCCCTACCAAAATTTGTCAGATAGGGAGTTCTTTTCCAAATAATTTGTGTTCTTGATTTTATCAAACAAGTTAGTCATTGAATGCAATTAGTTCTGATTCTTCCTTATCTGGTCTGCTTTACTTCCCTACTTCTCTCTTCATCAACCAGTACTCAGTGGTTTTGATGATTACTACTTTGTTGTATACTTTGAAATCTGAAAGTGCTCATCTTTACTTATTACAATTTTTTAAATTTATTTACCTTAAAATGATTTTTGCTGTTATTTCCTAAAGTATGTTCTTGGTAATTTATTATAGTACTAAGTCAAAAAGTCCATCAAGGTAGAATGATCATTTTTAGTATATTTGAATGGCCCAGTTATGATCATTGAATATCTTTCTAATCTTTGAAGCATATTTTGTAACTGTGTGTGTGTAAAGTAAGTCTTGAATGTATCCTGGTGGATAAACTCCCATTTTGTAGTTATTTTGAATGAGACTTCCATTTCTATTATTTCTGAATTTTGTTATTATCTTATAAAATGTTATTAACTTTATGCTGTACATATCTTCTTAAAAACTTAAGTTGTTTGGTGAATTATGTATACACTTCATTTTCTTTACCTAATAGACACTATACTTCTCTTTCCCCTTCATTCTCATTAGAGTCCCTTCTGTCTGTATCTTCAGAATTTCATTCTCAAGAACTTTATATATCTTGATTGTTGACTTTCCTTAGAGAATTTTAATCCATAGGGTCATACCTATTCTTTCTCTAAACTCTTTGAAGATCTAGCGTGTGTGTCAATTTGTGCTGAGCTTTCCTCTCCTTTCAAAAAGCTGTGCTAAATGGTTATTTCTCCCACTGCCGGACATCTGATTCCTTAAATATCAAACAAATTGGTTGGACCATATATATGGTCTATTAGGTCCCTTCTATCTTGAAGCTCCTATTTAAAAACGTTGGCTGTCCTCTTACTCCAGGGTCAAAAAAAGGGAGTCCACTGTGTTTACTACCTCCCTGTATTTTTTCCCTTGTCCAGGTGACTTAATTTAAATTTTTCTTCCAGTTCTCACATTTCTTTTTATGCATGCAAAGAAGCTGATTAAAGATTGAGACTCTCCTCAACACTGGTATGAATTTAGAACTGGGACAGAAGGTGGGAGGTGGTAGCAGGAGACATTTAGGGACTGTATGTTCTCTAGAGACAGTGGGGAGAAGTAAGCATATTTTCTTAGGAATCTGAATTGCCATAATTTACATGTTATTTCATGACAGCTATGTTTATCATCCAGGGAATTATGAGGCAAGTGTGTTTGCATGTATGTGTGTCTGTTCATGTCAAAGTGAAATATATTTAATGGCCTAAAGAAAAAAAAAATGTTGCGTTGGGGGTGGGGTGGAGTACTTAAATTCATTTGAACAGTGATCTTTCCTGTCTTGCCAACGGTTGGAATTTTTGGAGCCATGAGCATATGGAAGAGCTACTGCATGAACATGAGCTTATCTGTGTGGGTGTGTTGTGTGAGTAGGGCCACTGACATTCACAGAGCATCTGTGAGTTTTGTTTATTTTGGCAAAAGACACCTTTTTGTTTTTAAAGCAAATGAGCTTTTAAAAATTCTTGACTCCTTATGAAATTCCCTTACGATAGATGATTCCCAATGACCTCAGTTAAATATCTCTTAGCCTAAAGTCTGCATACCTATATCAATACAAGGTTCTCTTAGTCCCATTGTACAACAAAAGAAAATTCCTCTCAGCCAGGAGATAACACCTCAACACTCATGCACATAGAGTTTTGGTAGAAACTGAATATAATTTGTCAATTCAACAAAAGACTCAGTACACATTTTAATTGAATAATTTTAACACCAGGTTTAGAGAATTGAGAAAACACTTTGTGACTGAAAACAACATCCTGTTTCTTATTCACACAGTATATTCTATTGGCCTCCAAAAGGATGTCTTCTAGGAACTGAATGTTGGAAATTCATGAAAGAATAAACTGTTAGCATGAAGGACATTTCAAACGAAAGGTTTCAAGGACTATCATGAATTTAGTCTATGCAGGACTTTGAGGGGAGATTGGGATTGGTCTAGAATGATCATCACTAAGAAAAACCCATATTAAGGCTTATTCAAGTTTCCCAATGACACTAGAAAATGCATATGACTTTCTAGAAAGTTAAATAGAATGCAATTTGCTTCAAATGTTGGAAACCTGGATTTTTATGGAGTCAAGGTAATTATAGATATCAGTAAAAAATTACCCAAGAAGACAATGTTCTGACCAGTCCATCAATAAGCATTCATTAAACAACTTCTACACAGACTATTTGCTATATGTTGGAGACATGAAGAAAGGTTTCCTGTATAAGATAGGATTGTAGCTGGATTTGAGGTAAGCCAGGAGAAAGAGATGAAGAGGCAAAGGAATAAGCCCTTGTATAGCTCGTACTATCTGCCAGGTGCTATGCTAAATGATTTTATAAATATCTCATTTGATCCTTACAACAACCCCATGAGTTGTTATTATTAGCCCCATTTTACAGTTGAGGAAACTGAGACAAACAGGTTAAGAGACCTTCCTGGGGCCACAGAGCTAGAAGGCGTATAAGGTCATATTTGAATTCAGGAGAATCTAGGCCCAGTTCTCCTTTCCTTGTGCCATCAGCTGCCTCAAATAGGGAGAAAGAGCATTCGAGGCATGGGGGCAGCCAGAGAAAATGCCTGGTGCCAAAAGATGTAATGTCTTATACATGGAACAACAAGGAGGCAGTGCTCCTGAATTGAAGAGTATTTGTGGAGCAGGAGGTGTAAGACTGGAAATGGAAAAAGACAGGCTATAAGAGACTGTGAATGTCAAATAAAGGATTTTATATTTGATTCTGGTGGTAATACAGGAACCACTGGAATTTGCTAAGTATGAGGGTGACCTGATCAAACTTGTACTTTAGGAAATTCGCTGGCGACTGGAGGATTGACTAGAGTAGGGAGAGATCTGGCAGACAGACCAAGCAGCAGACCACTACAGTAGTAAAACCACGTGAGGTGATTGGGGACCGCACCAGGGTGGCAGCATTGTAAGAGGAGAAAAGGGGGCTATAAGACAGATTAACACAGCACGCTTGAGGACTGCTAACACGGTTCACTCTTGATGTGGTCAGATAGGAAAGATGCTGAGAAGAAGTTAATAATCTTATTTTATTCTAGTCTATTCTTCTCACAAGAGTATTGCTGATAATGGGAGCACCAACTCCTACAGCATTCCCTCATCCCCCTTCTTGCAGGGGCCGGTGAGAAGGGGAGCGGGGCGACCATCCTACGTTTCAGTGGGGTCAGTTTACATAGGCATAGCTTGTACGCTCACCTAAATCCCCTCAAGCCTCAATGGGGACCGGTAGAGGCAAGCACAGATTCCCTCCAGCCTTGATGGGAGCCAGTCAAGGCACACACAGCTTTTCAGCTTGTGCATTGAACCCTAAATATTCCCCACTCACTGACCAGTGCCCTACCTGCTTTATAGGGCAACATACAAAGAAGGCATCTTGCCAACAATAGCTTCCTAAGTTTACATTGTCTCACCTTTATAACTCATTATGCAGTTGCAGTAGATATTTACAATTTAAGCACAAATGTTTATGTTATCACCATATAATGCTGTGCAATCATGGTGGAGATGTTTACAAGTCATGAGCCTGGGAAATAGAGATTGTTATGGCTATAGATCTGGAGACACTAAACTCTAAGAAAGAATAACAAAAATCTACCTTGCAAACATTAAAATCCACCTTACTTAGAGGGCCACAGCACTCCTTCAGACTCTGGAGGTATCCGTGTCGATGGGGAGGAGGAAGATTTAGGTCAAAGCAATTAGTGTACCGTAGTGGATAAAATGCTGGACGTGAATTCGGGAAGACCTGGATTCATTTTACTATTCTGATTCTCAGTTTCTTCGATTTGGAAGTGTGTGATAATTACAGTTGTGGTACACACCCCATAAAACTATTATGAGGGTCATATGAAGTCTTTTGTATAAAGTGCTTTACAAACTAAAGTTCTATATAAATGTCAGTTATTATTATTATTATGAAATAGGACAGGAAGGGGAGGAAGGATGGGGAAAATAATTTCAAATAGTTGAGGTGAGCAAATAGATACATGATTAGCTCATTTGATTTTAAAAGAAAGAGGTATACCAAATTATGAGTATAGCAGAGGAAAATTTACAATGAATGAAGAAATTAAGCAAAGCACTAGAAAATATTTTGCCTGACTGTATGTCATTAAAACTAACAACCTAACTGAAATTGATGAATATTGATAAAAATATGAGATTCCTTAATTAACAGAATAAGAAATTGAGAATTTAAATAATCTATTCTCAGAAAAAGAAGTTGAATAAACCATAAATTAGCTCCCAAAGGAAAATAAAATCCAGATAGCAGATGAATTTAAAAGCAAATTGTATGAAATGTTTAAGGAACAGTTGATTCCAATATATTTTAACATAAAAGGTTTGAAAATTAGAAAAAGAAGGGGTTCTACAAAGTTCCTCTATGACAGAAATATGTTTCTTATACCTACAAAAGGGAGCATCAAAATAGAAAAAAGAAAACTATAGACCTGGCTTTCTAATGAATATGGATTAAAAATTTAAATAAATTATTACCAAAGAGGCTTCAGCAATATATTACAAAGGCAATATGTCATTATAACCGGATTGTATTTATACCAGAAAAGCAGAGTTATCAACATTAGAAAAATTTTTGATATAATATACTATATTAATTGGAATTTTAAAAAAATTAATTATATAAATAGATCAGGAAAAAGCTTTTGACAAGATACGACAGCCATTCCTGTCCAAGAATAGCGACAAAGCGACAAATGCACCTTTCCTTAACGTAAGTAGTATCTATCTAAGGGACAGCTAGTTGGTACAGTGGATAGAGTTCTGGGTTTGGAATCAGGAAGACTTCTCTTCCTGAGTTCAAATGTGGCCTCAGTTACTGGCTGTGTGGGCAAGTCACTTCACCCTACTTGCCTCAGTTTCCTCATCTGTAAAATGAGCTGGAGAAGGAAATGCAAACTGCTCCTGTATTTTTGCCAAGAAAACCCCAGATAGGGTCACAAAGAGTCAGACAGAAATGCACAACACATCTATTTAAAACAGAGGGAGGGGAAAGGGAAGGGAATAAGCATTTATTTAGCAACTACTATATGGCAGGCACTATTCTAAATGTTTTACAAATGTTATCTCATTGGATTCTCACAACAGCTCTAAAGTAGTTGCTATTACTATTTTTATTTAACAGTTGAAGACACTAAGGCAAAGAGAGGTTAGGTGTCCTGCCCAGAATCACATAGCAAGTAAGTGTCGGAGACTAGATTTCAATTCCAGGTCTTCATGACTCAAGGCCCAGCACTCTATACCTTGCTGCAGCATTCTATGTGATGGAGATTAACAAGAGGCTTCCCCAGTAAGATCTGGTATTACGTAAAGATGTTCATTATCATGAGTACTATTTGCTGTAGTGCTATAGCAATAAGATAAGAAAAAAATTTGAAAGAATAAGCACAGGGAAAGAGGAAACAAAATTGTTGCTTTTTGCACATACTTAGAGAACCCTAGAGAGTCAAATGAAATTAATTAAAAGAATCAGTTCTGCAAAATTGTAGATAAATTCATGTAAATCATTAGTCTTTCTGAATGTTATCAATACTTCCAAGCAGAAAGAAATACAAAGAGAAATTCTATTTAAAATAACTACTGAATATGTAAAAGTAGGAATCTACCTACCAAGACACATGCACAGGAACTCTGTGAATACATTTACAAAGTAATTTTTACCCAAATAAAGACAAATCTGAATAACTGGATAAGTATTGTTTATGAGTAGGCCAACTCAGCGTAATAAAAATTATAATATTACTTAAATTAATTTTCTTATGCAGTAGCATACTAATCAAACTATTGAAAGATAGAAAAAATAAATAACATAGAAAAAATAACAGTTCCTCAAGAGGAACAACATGGCAATTGTCACACAGAAAATAATGAAACAGAATAGGAATGAAGAGGGCCTAACTGTACCAAATCTCCAACTGTACTACAAATCATAAGAACAGTTTGGTCCTGGACAATCAGTGGAACAGATTAGAACTGCAGCACAGAGAAGTAAGCCAATACGGTAGCCTCATGTTTAATAAACCTAAAGACCTCAGATGCTAGGGTAACAATTGATTGTTCAACAAAAATTGCTGAGAAAACTGAAAAGCAATCTGATGGAAAGACACATAAAACAGCATCTCACACCACATATGAGAATAAGCTCCAAATGGATACATGACTTAGCCTTGGTTGTTGTCCTTCCTTCTTGAAGAAGACCAAAATAACATCACCATGATAAAGTGAAGTGTCAGTGTGTCCAACTGTGGCTGATCAGACCAATTCGAGCTCAGAATGCTCTACCACAGGTTGGGCACAGATAGTCCATGTGAATATTTGGGATGGATATTCAGAATTTGCATATCCTGCGTTTATTTTGTGCTTTGCCTTGCTCTGCTTTGCTCAAAGAGCACAGCACCTGTTCTTACGTGGGCACACCATGCTGAGCAGTCCTGTGCTAGTGTTTCCCATGTTGCACAGTCAAATCCAAAGTTCTTGAGAGGGACCTTGAGCGTGTACTTGTATCGCTTCTTCTGGCCACCATGTGATCACCTGCCCCATGTGAGTTCTTCATAAAATAGTCTTTTTGGCAAGCGTACTTTTTGCATTCAAACAACAGGGCCAGTCCACTGGAGTTGCGCTCTCTGAAGCATAGTTTGAGTACTTGGCAGTTCAGCTTGAGCAAGGACTCTCAGTGCCCGGGACTTTATCCTGCCAGGTGATCCTCAGAATCTCCCTAAGACAGTTGAAATGGAAGCGATTCAGTTTCCTGGCATGGCGCTGGTAGAATGTCCATGTTTCACAAGCATCTAACATTGAGGTCAGCACAACAGCTCTGGAGACCTTCAGTTTGGTGGTCAGTCTAATACCTCTTCTCTTCCAAACCTTTCTTCAGAATATCCCAAACACTAAGCTAGCTCTGGCAATGCACACATCAACCTCATTGTCAATGCAAGTACACTACCAAGGTAAGTGAAGTTATCCAGAGCATTCAAAACTTCTCCATTTGTTATAACTGATAATTCCACATATGGATGGTGTGGTAGTGGCTAATAGAGCACCTGTGTTTTTTTGGTGTCAATTATTAGGCCAAAATGAACACAGGCAGCAGAGACTTGATCCATATTTTATGGCATCTCAGCTTCAGAGGCTGTATGATTTAGTCTTAAAGGGTGTTACAATAGACAAATTAAAGAAGCAAGGAAGAAATTACCTTTCGGTTCTATGGGGAAGGGGGTGACAGTTCATGACCAAAGAAAGGATAAATATTACTGAAGTTAAATGGACAATTTTAATTACATAAAATCAAAAAAAGTTTTATAGAAGTGAGAAAGAGGTAGGTAAAATTAGAAAAGAAGCAGGCACTGGAAAAAATATTCACAAGTTTCTCTGATAAGGGTCTGTCTCATTTCTTTTTTTTAGTGGTCTAATCCTTTTACATGATAGATGAAGAAATTGATACTCAAAATTTATAACTTGCTGATGGTTAGAAGAGGACTAGTGCCAAAAACAAGGTTTTTAAAAGCTTTTTTTAATTTTCATTTTTTTTATATTATAAGCATTTTTACGAGAATGATATTTGAACCCAAGCTTTCTGGTTCTGAACCTACTGAAATGCTATTAACATAATAGTTCACTATTCAGTAAAATGTGTGTTCATCCTTGATTGCCGAAGAAGACCATGCCATCAGAGAAATGATGACATGACTTGCACTTGACTTTGTTTTGAGGGAGGGAGGGCTGTGCAGGTCACCAGCCTCACTTCTCCTTCAGAGCAATCTGAATCCAGTGACCAGATATTCATCAGGATGACTGGAGATGAACCAGGATGAGGCATTTGGGGTTAAGTGATTTTCCCAGGGTCACACAGCTAGTGAGTGTCAAGTGTCTGAGGTGAGATTTGAACTCAGGTTCTCCTGCACTGGTGCTCTATCCACTGCACCACCTAGCTGCCTATAGGGTAAGATGAAAAGCAGTCTGGCAGAAATTTGGTTTAGACAAATACTGCATATGATATACTATAACAGGCTTCATATGAATTCATGACCTAATCAAATTAGGGGATCAGGGAAAGAGAAATGTTTCACAGCTATTGTTAGGAGAATAGTTCTTTTTTTTTTTTTTTTTTTTACCTTTTTAAAAAGTTATTTATTTTTAGTTTTCAACATTCATTTCCACAACATTTTGAGTTTCAAATTTTCTCCCCATCTCTCCCCTCCTCCCACTCCCAAAACACCATGCATTCTGCTCACCCCTTCCCCCAATACGCCCTCCCTTCTATCACTTATCCCCATCTTCTCTCTTTTCTTGTATGGCAAGACAGATTTCTGTGCCACATTACCTGTATTTCTTTTTTCTCAGTTGCATGTAAAAGCAATTCTCAAATTTTGTTCCTAAAACTTTGAATTCCAATTTCTCTCCCTTCCTGCCTACCCACCCATCCCCACTGAGAAGGCAAGCAATTCAGTATAGGCTATATATGTGGAGTTTTGCAGAAGACTTCCATAATAGTCATGTTGTGAAAGATTATATTTCCCTCCATCCTTTTCTGTCCCCTATTTATCATATTCTCTCTTTTGACCTTATCCCTCCCCTAAAATGTTTACTTCTAATTATTTCCTCCTCCCATTTGCCCTCCCTTCTATCATCCCCCCCACCCCTCTTATCCCCTGTAGTGTAACATAGATTTTCATACCAAATGTGAGTGTGCAGGTTGTTCCTTCCTTAAGCCAATTGTGACGAGAGTAAGCTTCATTTTTTCCCTCTCACCACCTCCCTTTACCCCTCCATTGTAAAAGCTTTTTCTTGTCTCTTTTATGAGAGATAATTTGCCCCATTCTATTTTTCCCTTTCTCCTCCCAATATATTCCTTTCTCACTCCTTAATTTTATTTTTCAGGTATCATCCCTTCCTATTTAACTCACCCTATGCCCTCTGTCTATATCTGTGTGTGATCTGTGAGTGTGTGTGTGTGTGTGTGTATAATCTCTCCAACTACCCAAATACTGAGAAAAGTTTGAAGAGTTACAAGTATTATCTTTCCATGTAGAAATGTAAACAGTTCAACTTTATTAAGTCCCTTATTTCTCTTTCTTGTTTACCTTTTCAGGCTTCTATTCATTCTTGTGTTTGAAAGTCAAAATTTCAATTCAGCTCTGGTCTTTTCATCAAGAATGCTTGAAAGTCCTCTATTTCATTGAATGATCATTTTTCCCCTGAAGTATTATACTCAGTTTTGCTGGGTAGGTGATTCTTGGTTTTAATCCTAGTTCCTTTGACTTCTGGACTATCATATCCCAAGTCCTTCTATCCCTTAATGTAGAAGCTGCTAGATCTTGTGTTATACTGATTGTATTTCCATAATACACAATACCACAATACTTTGTTCCTGGCTACTTGCAATATATTCTCCTTGACCTGGGAACTATGGAATTTGGCTACAATATTCCTAGGAGTTTTTCTTTTGGGATCACTTTCAGGAAGCGATTGGTGGATTCTTTCAAAATTTATTTTACCCTCTGGTTCTAGAATATCAGGGCAGTTTTCCTTGATAATTTCATGAGAGATGATGTCTGGGCTCTTTTTTTGATCATGGCTTTCAGGGAGTCCCATAATTTCTAAACTGTCTCTCCTGGATCTACTTTCCAGGTCAGTTATTTTTCCAATGAGATATTTCACAGTCTTCTATTTTTTCATTCTTTTGGTTTTGTTTTGTAATTTCTTGGTTTCTCATAAAGTCATTAGCTTCCTTCTGCTCCATTCTAATTTTTAAAGAACTATTTTCTTCAGTGAACTTTTGAACCTCCATTTCCATTTGGCTAATTCTGCTTTTTAAAGCGTTCTTCTCCTCATTGGCTTTTTGGACTTCTTCTGCCATTTCAGTTAGTCTGTTTTTAAAGGTGTAATTTTCTTCAGCTTTTTGTTTTGATCCAATGAGTCTAGAAAGACAGTTTGAAGACAGGTTGTGTAGGACTTTGCCAGCTATTTGATTTTAGAGGCAACAGGCAGCCACTGGATGTAAATGAGTAGAGAAATAACATGGTCCTATTTGCATTTGTGGAAAATCACCTTGACTTTGGAGGGTGAACTAAATTAAAGAAAGACTTGAAATAGAGAGACCAGTTAGACTTGCCATTGCAATAATCTTGGGTAGGGTTGATGAAGACTTGAATTAGGATGGTGGCTGTGTGGATAGCACAAATCAGCCAGATGTTAGAAATGTTATGGCAGTAGAAACAGTAAGATTTCAGCACTGTTTGGATGTGTGGATAAATGAAGAATAAAGAGTCCAGGATAATTGTTTGGAGAGGCAACAGATAATGAGTTCTCTTTTTAACATGTTAAATATGGGATGTTCTTAGTATATCTAACTTGAAATGTTTAGTGATGGATAAGGAAGTGAAGCCCAGGAAAGAGACAAGAGCAATGGGTAGATAAATTGATCAGTCAATCTAGAAGTTATCAGTATAGAGATGATAATTAAACCCATGGAAGCTGAGGAGTGTAGCAAAAGAGAATATAGAGAAAGAAGAGTAGGGAGCCTTGGACAGAACTTTGAGGATTAGTTACAGCTAAGAGATATTTGAATGACTAACAAAAAAGACTCAAAAGGAGTACTTGGATAGGAGTTAGAAGTAAAGAGTGTCATGAAGACTCAGACAGGAAAGAATATGTAGGAAGAGATAGTGATTAATAGTGTTAGATGACTAAGAAGAGACTCTTAGATTTAACAATTAGAATATCATTGGTAACTTTGGAGAAGGCTGCTTCAGTCAAATGATAACCTTTGAAGTCAGATTTCAAAAAGTTGAGGATCAGGTAAGAGGAAAGGAAGCAAAGACAAGAAACTGAGACAGCTCTTTCTAAGAGTTTGCTTTTGAAAGGGAAGGAAGACATAGAATAAATGTTTAAAGGAATGGTAAGTTCTAATGAAAGTTGTTTTTTTTTTTAAAGATGGGAGGACGTGCTTGGAGATGTTTGAATGCAATGGAAAAGGACCCAGTAAATTCTAAGAGACTGAAGATTAGAAAGGGGAGACATGACTGAGGGATCAATTTGCTAGAAAAGGTAGGAGGGGATGTGATCAAGTGCCCATGTAAACGAATTGGCCTTAGAAAAGAGAACAGCCACTTCTGTGCCAGGGACTGGGGGGAACAAGAGTCAGAGATGATATCAAGGAGTTTTGAGCTGAAGGTAAAGACATAAGAGGGAGCACATGTTGAAAGGACACACTGTTCTTATAACAAAGTAGAAATGAGGGGGGTGGAGCCAAGATGATGGAGTAAAGGCCAGGGCTCATCTGAGTGCTACCAAATTTCCCTCCAAATAACTTTTTAAATAACTCCTCAAAATGAATTCTGGAATAGCAAAACCAACAAGAGGACAGTGAAAGAATTTTCTATCCCAAGACAACTTAAAAGTTTTAAAATTAGAAAAAATAGGAAAAAGACCTATATATACAAAAATATTTATAGGAACTCTTTTTGTGGTGGCAAAGAATTGGAAATGAAGGGGATGCCCATCAATTGGGGAATGGCTGAACAAGCTCTGGTATAAGATTTTGATGGAGTACTATTGTGCTCTAAGAAACAAGGAGCAGGATGCTTTTAGAAAAACCTGGACAGACTTGCATAAATTGATGCAAAGTAAAGTGAGCCGAAGAACAGTGCACGTAGTAAAAGCAATATTGTACGGTGATCAATTATGAACAATTTGAAAGGATTTAGGATTAAAAATACTAATTACCCCCAAAACTGATGGAGTCTGAATGTAGATCAAAGAACACTTTTTCTTGGTTTTTTTGAGGGGGAGATCTATATTCTCTTTCGTAACTAATATGGAAATACATTTTGTATTGCTGCATTTGTATAACCTATATAAAATTGCTTGCCTTCTCAAATGAGGGAGGAAGAGGTGGAGATGGAGAGAATTTGGAACTCACTGTTTTTTAAATGTTAAAAATTGTTTTTAAAAATAATTGAAAAATAAAATATTTGAGGAAAATAAGCTAAAGTGGAAATCGAAGTCCTAATCTTAGTGGAAAAAAATTTTGTGGTTTATAGTGTCATGTGTTAGTCTAAATTTAATTTTTGCCAAACTGCTGTACGTGTTTTCCAGCAGTTTCTGACAAATAGGGCTTTCTTCTCCAAATAAGTAATATTTTTATTTCAATGAACTCTAGATTTTAAGTTCAATCATTTCTGTTTCTTCATTATCTAGTCTATTCCACTGATCTTTTTTTTAAAGACTAGCAAATACTTTTAATAGTTGCTAATTTATGCTGTTTTGAGATTTAGAGGCAGTAGTCCCCATTCATTCTTTTATTTGTCTAGTATAGTTATTAATTGCTCTTTCAACATTTGAAAGAACGTTGCTAGCTTATAATTGTGTATGTAGAACAAATGTTGACTTTTATTAAGATGCACTGTTTTCTAGCCTTGTCTCTCTGATCATTTGCTTGTAGTAAGTGTGTCCCAAGAGTCTTAGCGCAGGTTTAAGCTTTAACAACTTAAACCTGCGACTAAAACTCTTGGGACACACTGTATATTTGTCTTTTTTGTACCACAGTGTAGAATTTATCTTTGTAAAATTGCATCCTATTAGCATAAATTCATTCTAGCTTTTTAAGATCCTTTTGGAGCCAAAATTTGGTCATCTAACAGAAGTTTTTTTCTGCTTTATGTGAAAATTTGATAGCTATGTCCTCATCCAAGGCAGTCATCAAAATGTTGAACAACACAGAGCCAAGGATGATTCCTAGTAGAATCTACCAAAGACGTCCATGCTGACGTCTTTGAAACATTCCTTTTTTAGATAGAAACAATCATTCATCCAGTTCTGAAGCCGCCTAGGTTTACTATCATTGCCCAAATCTCTTCGTTTTGTTCAGTAGAATATCGTGGGAAACTGTCAGATGCTTTGCTGACATCAAGGTATATTATGTCTGTGCCATTCCCTTGCTTCGTCAACAAAAATGAGGTGAAGCTGGCATGACCGTTTCTTGATTTCTGCCATTTACATATAAGCTCTTTGATGGCATGGGCTGTTTTATTTGTGTTTTGTATCCACACTGCCTACCATAGTGCCTGGCACCGATAAGTGTTTGTTGATTCTTGATTGACAGAACTGGCTCTTAGTGATGGCCCCCTTTTTGGGGAGGAGACAGTCAGGGTTAAGTGACTTGCCCAGGGTCTAACAGCTAGCTAGTAAGTGTCTGAGGCCAGATTTGAAGAAGTGTCAGGACCTCTTGACTCCAGGGCCAGTGATCTATCCACTACCCCACTAGTTGCCCCAACTGCCTTCTAAACCCATCTTTTAAAAATGGGATCTAGAACTTTGCCAAGAATGTCAAAGATACCAGCCTCTGAATATACCTTTCCATTTTTGAGAATAAGGACATTAACCAACTTCTAGTTTTGTAGCATGTCTCCTGTTCGCCATAATTTTTCAGACAAAAATTACTGTAGCTCATGAATCACACCTACTAGTTTTATCATTGCCCTGGAATATAGTTAATTCTGACCTAAAAGATCACTGTTTTGGATTTCTCCCACCATCTACTGACTACTTTTCTACACACATGATGCTGAACAAAACTGGAAAAAAATCACAAAACCATGCAGAATGTAATACCATTTATATTACATAATCTCAACTGGGCCCTTACTAAGGCAAGGTAATCATTTTCCACCTCTTTAATTGACTCACTTCCTTGCTCACCACAGGAGCAACTCCAAACCTCTTTATTCCTCCTCAAACCTCCCAGACTACCTTTCTCTCCCCCACTCAGGTGAGAACCTTGCCTGATGTTTCATTGAAAAAACTGAAGTCATTTGTAGAGAGCTTCCTCTTGTCCCCTCCTTTCCTCTTCACCTCACATCATCCAGATGCCTTCTACCACTGTCTCTTCCTTCGTAAGAGGAGGTGGCTCTTCTTGCAAGGTGAACCACCCCCTACATGTACAAGTGACCCAGTCCATCCCATCTTCTTGAAGAGATTGCCCTCTCTCTCACTCCAACTTGCTAACTTCTCTCTAGGCATTCCTGGACCCCAGGCTACTTCCTCACTGCACTGTCTATAAAAATGCACCCATGTTTCCTACCTCCCTTGATTCAGCCATCCACCCATTCCTCCCCTGCTAGCTCTCTTCCTAGAGCGCTCCTCCCTTTTCTGCAAACTCCTAGAGAGGGCTGTCTCCAATATCGACCACCACTTCGTTTCCTCTCACTCCCTTGTTAATTCTGCAGTCTGGCTTCTGATGTCACCACTCCGTTGAAACTACTTTCTCCAGAGTTATCAGCGATCTCTTATTTATCTAACCAAATAGTCTTTTCTCAGTTTGCGTCCTGCTTGTTGTCTCTGCATCCTTTGACACTGTCGACCATCCTTTTCTCTTAGGTAGCCTCTTCTCTCTCCAGCTTCTCCTCCTGCCTGTTTTCTCTCTCCTTTGTTGCTGTTATTGCTTTTGCATAGATCATCTCGCTAGCCATGAGTACCCTGAAAGGCTTTGTCCTGGGCCATCTTCTCCCCTCCCTCCCTTCCTCTTCCTTTTTCTCCCTTTTCCTCCCCACTTCCACTATTCTCTCCTTTCCCCCTTTTCCCTCCACTCCCCTCCCTTCCCTTTCCCTCCCCTTCTTTTCGCTCTACTTATCTATCTAATTGGATGTCTCCTAGACATGTTAAACTCAACATATAAAAAACTGAGTCCCTTCTTTTCCCCTGTTCCTAACTCCACATTCTGTTTAGTCACCTGAGCTTGCAGCCTGGGTGTCATCCTCCTCTCCTCACTCTTCCCTCCTGTCAATGTTTGGCCAAGTCCCTTCTTTCAGTATTTGCCTTTTCATTTTTCTCTTTAGTAATACTCCCACCCACGTGCAAACTCTCCTCACCTCTCACCTAGATTTGCAGGAGCCTGCTGCTTGGTCTCCTTGCTTCAAGTCTTTATCCACTCTACTGCAGCCTTCACTCAGCTGTCAAATGAATCTTCTTAAAGTACCTATCTGACCATATCATCCTCCTAGTCACTCAGCTCAAGTGGTTCTCTGTTGCCTCTAGGATCAGATAACAAATCATGTTTTGCTTTTAGAGTCCTTCATAAACTGTCTACTTCTTACCTTTCAAGTATTCTTCTTATTACAACCCCCCATATACTCTGTGATACAGTTACATTGGCCTCTTTGTTGTTCCTTGCACAATTCATTCCTTCTCCTAGCTCTGGACATCGCTGACCCTCCATGTCTGGATGTTCTTTCCCTCATCCTCTCTGTGTCCTGACTTGCATGGCTCCCTTCAAGTCTCAACTTAAGTCTCACCTTGTACAAAATATCTTTCCCATTCCTCCTCCCTTTTAGCGCCTTTCCTCCTAGAACTTGTCTGTATGTAGTTGTTTGCCAGTTGTTTCTCCTATTAGGCAGTGAGCTCCATGCAATGTAACTGATGTGAAAATGTGTTTAATAAGAATGTATGTGTAGAGCCCATATAAGTTTGCATGCCATCTTGAGGAGGAAGTGGGGAAAGAGGGGGTGAAAATTTGAAACTTATTGATGTGATTGTTGAAAATTGAAAACAAATAGATTAATAAATTTGAGGGGAAAGAATGAAAATTAAGCTCATTGCCCCAAGTTGTAGATTCTGTTCCCTTACCTTTTTAGAAAAGAAGGGTGATATTTGCCATTCTGAAGTCTTGAGGTTCTTCTCTTGGTTTCCACAATTTTTAATACATTGTTGATAGTGGCTCTGTAACTTATCCTTCCAATTCTTTCAGGATGTAAGGATGTAGTAAATATGGATGAGGTGACTTGAATTTGTCACAGGCAACTAGGTGCTCTCTTACCTTTTTCTCAGTACCAATCCCTCTTCAACCATTTTTGTTGTCATTTCCGGAGCAAAGGCAATTCTCATTGGCAGAGAAAACAGAAACAAAATCAGAATTGAGCAATCTGTCTTCTATCTGTTATCCACCCCAAATGTTCACATGGACTATTTGTGTCCACTCTGTAGTAGAGCATTCTGAGCTCCTATTGGTCTGATCAGTCACGGTTGGACACACTGAAACTTGACTTTATCGCAGTGATGTCATTTTGGTTCTCTTCTTTCAACTTTTCCAGTTTTCAGTAGCACGTTGTATCCTTTCTAATCTAAACCCTCTCTCCATTTTCCTGGGCATTCGTTGTCCCATCCCGTAGCATTCCTATTTCTTCTTTCATCTCTTCTCAAGTTCAGCTCTAACGATTGATCCCTTTGTGTTGTTAGAATTCATTGCCAAATTTAACTCATTGAGTCCCTTAAATACTGATAGTTGGTATAAAAGCTGTATGACCCAGAGTGAGTCACTTATCCAGTGACTGCCTCAGTTTTCTCAACTGTGAAATGGTGATAACAGGGTTATTGTGAGGAAGAATTGAAATAATCATTATAAAGCACATAGACAGTTGGTTAGCACTCCTCCTCCCTTCATTGTCTCTTCCTCCTTTATTAGCTGCCTTTTCTCAGACTTTAAGAGTCTAACAACCTTGTCCCCATTCTTAAAATCTACTGGTACACAATCCTTAGGTCTCTCTCACTTGAGGGTTGCCTAGGGTTGTAAAGTTTGTGAATTTTGATCGCAGTTTTCCTCAGCCTTTTTACCATTAATTTCCAGATTCTTGGTTATGTTTCTGACTGTAGAAATTGCTAGAAACCTGAACTATACGTAAGTGGATATTAATGTGTCTATTTTCCAACTGATTTGGCAAGAGTTCAGCACAACTGAACTGGGCAGCAGCATCCGTTGGGTTTCCAAACAAGAACTAATTATTTAATTTGGCTTCATCCTGGTATTTGCTTGTACCC
This sequence comes from Bettongia penicillata ogilbyi, assembly GCA_023548195.1. Lineage (NCBI taxonomy): Eukaryota > Metazoa > Chordata > Mammalia > Diprotodontia > Potoroidae > Bettongia > Bettongia penicillata. The sequence goes on from JAJHZJ010000153.1 coordinate 12,602,381, forward strand.
TGAGGTTTATCTTGAAAACTTGAATATTATATCACCAAAGTAATACATGGCATAGAAAAAGACAAAAAATGTACCATCCGGCTTGCCAAAACCTTGTAGGGAAATATCATAGGCCTCAGCTGGGAAAGTGGAAATAGCTATAGATGTTTTTCTCCTTCATGGAAAGTTTTGTTAGCTGTCATTAGTAGTTTAAACAGATAAACCCTAAAGCTAGTATGTTTTCTCTTTGCTTCTGTGGATATGTTAATTAATCAAAGCATATTTTATTAATAATCAACTTATCTGTCATTGAGTAAATGGAATTTTGTTGAAATTCCCAAATAAAGGATGAACATCTCACACACAGACACCCTTTCCCTAGTACCAGGTGTAGTTTTATTTTAATTTAGATTTGTGTCTTTCCTGTCCATAGGGCTTAATTTTCTATCGTAGTCAACATTACTTCAGTAATTTCCTAGTGACTCCTACCCTAGTTTACCGGTCAGGTAATATTCCTGATGATCTGTGGACTGTTAACTGTGTCTGGAAGAAGGGAGATGCTCTAGGCACTGTGCTAAGTGCTTTATAATTCTTATCTGTTTTGATCCTCACAATGATCCTGTGAGACAAGTGCTACTATTATCACCATTTCACAGTTGAGAAAACAGGCAGTCTTAATTAAGTGACTTGCTCAGGCTCATATAAGCTGGAGTCTGAGGTCTTATTTGAATTTGGGTCTTCCTGACTTGAGGCCCAGCACTGTATCTATTTTGTCACCTAGCGGCCCAACAAGTATCATGGTGTCGTTGTGCTATATTTCGTGAGATGTGTCCATACAATTCCTTTGCCTCTTCAGATCTTTTATGCTGTTGTGTCAGCAAGTAACTCATGCCCTGCCCTCTGATTTGTTGTGGATGTAGTAGTTTTAAAAAAGGATATTTCCTCCTTCAAATGTGACATTTTCTGTATTACCTGCATGTGCCATATTGTCTAGGGTATAGTTAAAGACCTATAATGCATTACCTGCTTGACTGAGTTTGGGGTTGTTTATCATGGATGACATATTTTTCTCCAGGAAACTACCATTTTCCTTGTCACTACTGTACAACTGTAAATGCTGAGATGAACCTAGAATTTTCCAGCAAATTGTTGAAAGAAATCAAAGCAATTACTTCACATTGACTGTGGTCCTAGAGGGAAAAGAAAACCTTTTGGAGTAGATTTCCTTTTTTATTGGAACAAATACCACAGTAAAAGAGAAAAAGTTCTGTCAGGAGCTAAAGTCCTTGTGAAGTTGTTGTCTTAGTAATCCTTTCCAGGGTTGCAAATTGTAAATTGCAATGAGAGGAATTCTTTGCAAACTGAGCCAAAGCCCTCCAGGTAGCTAAGGAACTGTATGCCTTTTGTAAAAGAAGCTCTTACCTTGTTGTCTAGATCACTTTAAATCTGTGTCATTGTCTTAAAAATACAAGCAATATTGCTTTATAACAAATTCTAGTTTCTTAGAGCCATTGGGGTAACACCCTCTACCTTCCCACTCTTGCTCATACGTGGGAATTTTCCTTTATTCATGGTTTGTCAATTTGCATCCATAAAAGTGAATCTGTTTTTATCAAGAATTGACTCTAAGTGCTCGTACCTTACAGTCTAAACTATTCTGCCTATTTTTTCCCATTTACGCGTTGATATAACTAAATGATGACTACCTCTGCATTTTCTGTTCGATTTTTGGACAGATTCCTAGAGGTTTGGTAGTTTACCAAATTGATAAGTGTCCAGATCTATTTAGTTCTTTCTTTCTGGGTCATTTGGACAAAGCAACACAAATTACAAAACTTATTTTGTGAATTACTGCAGACACTTTTCTGTTTTCCATAGGACACAGGAACAACATGGATAACTCATATCAGTCAGTCCAAATACTTCATTCTAAAATCGTTCACTATCCTCCATTAAACCTTTTATTGGAGTTATTACTACAAAATAGCAAAGTTGCCTGATGCGAGTTTCATATCCTTTCTATCTTTTGTGCACAGTAGCATCCTTCTATAGCCTTTCCTAGTGACAAAGGGTAAAGGGGTATAGAAAACTGCCTTTTTTCCTTCAATAATTGTAGAATTATTTTAACATTTAGTAGCTTCCCCAACTGTGCCTCTTTTCTGTCAGACTTTCCAGGACTGACTGACCTCATCTGTTTTTCCTCTTTGCCAGTTTGCACAGAATAAGGTAAAACCTTGGAGGTATTTTAATTTGTTTAATTTGTTTTTTATCATAAGTGCCCCCCTTGCTAACCTCTCTGCAGCCTTTGACACTGTTGCCTATCCCGTCCTTCCTGAAATTCTCTCTTTCCTGGGCTTCACTGTATTTCAGTGTTACCGCTAATCCAGCATGTCTTAAATTGAGCTCATCATGTGTTCCCCAAAGGTGTCTACCCCACAAAAATCTATATTTTGGTTACCGGTACCACCCTTTTTCCCATCTCATATTTTGAAATTTTGGTATTATCTTTGTAGCAGATATTTTGTAACCTCTGCCTAAAGTTCATCTCCCTAGTAAAAGTCTACATGCCAGTAATACATTTTCTAAAACCCAAACATTTTACTGGTACATTTTCCCTCTAAATCCCAGACATTTCCCACTTTCCTTAGTGACAAAGGGCAAAGGGGTATGGAAAACTGCCTTTTTTACTCCAATAATTTTAGAATTATTTTAGCATTTCATAGCTTCCCCAACTGGGCCTCTTTTCTGTCAGGCTTTCCAGGTCTGACTTTTCTCATCTGTTTTTCCTCTTTGCCAGTTTGCATATATAAGGTAAAACCTTAAATGTATTTTAATTTGTTTAATTTATTTTTTTCTTACTCATCCAGATTTAGAGCATGTCTTCTTGTGGTTATTTATAGTTTTCAAATGTTCTTTTGAAAACTATTTGTTCACATTGCAGGGGAGGACACATTTCAACTTGGGAATGGCTTGTGGTGTTAGAAAATTTTATCTATTCCTTTTCTAGTTTGGATATTATATTTTTATTAGTGGGATTTGATAAAAACCTTTTTTTCATTCTACTGTTTTGTCTTTTAATGATTTTAATGTTATGTAACTGAAATTGTGGTTTATATATAAGAATTATCCGCTCAGTATTTTCTTTTTGCATAGGATAAAATTGTTGGTTTAAATTTGTTTGTAGTCATTTTTATTATATTGAATTGGCCCTACCTTGAGAGTTTAATACCTCTGCAGTCTGTCCCCCTCTACCTGTCCAAAGCAAGAGTTTTTAAACTGGGGTTTCACAGACTCCCAAGGGGTCCACAGATAGGTTTCACGGGGTCCATGGACTTGATGGGAAAAATTGCATCTACATTTCAATATAGTTGATTTCCTTTGTAATCTTATATATTCTATTTCATATATTTAAAAACGTCATTCTGAAAAGGGCTCCACAGATTTTTCCATGTCGCCAAAAGTATTGGTGTCAGAAAAAAAGAGATTAAGAACTCCTGCTCTAAAGAATATTTCTTCATGTATTTTTCTTAAATTTGCATCTCTCTTGGTAGTCTGGATATTTAATGTATTTTGTAGTTATCTTGAGGGGAATTTCTCATCTTGTTTTTTGTTTTTACTTCATAGAAATGTTGATGAGTTTTGTAGATTTCTTTTGTATCTTGTTACCTTACTATAGTTTTTAATTATTCATTTATTTCTTTGAAAACTCTATGGTTTTCTATGTTCACCATCATGACATCTGCTAATAGGGATAATTTTGTCTCCTTTTTTGGCCAATATTTATACATGTGATTTTGTTCCCATTGCTGTAACTAATGTTTCTTTAAATGGGTTAGGGACATCCTTGCTTAATTCATTTTTATACAGCAAAGGCTTTTAGAGTTTCTCCACTATATGAAAAGCTGTCTTTTAAGATTTAAATGCCTGCTTCTTGTCATGTTAAAAAGGGCATTTTCCTGCCTATGCTTTTTAGCATTTTTAACATAAATGAATACTGTATTTTGACCAAAGCTTTTTCAGCATTTTTTGAAATAGTTGTGATTTTTGTTCTCTTTGTTTATATAATTAGTGAATACAGCACTTGGTATAAAGTCTGATACATAGTGAGGGCAGTGAGGTGGCACAGTGGATAGAGTGCCAGCCCTAAAGTCAGGATGATCTGAGTTCAAATGTGGCCTCAGACCCATACTGGTTGAGTGACCCTGGTCCTGAAAAGATGTAAACCTGTGTAGTGTCATCTCGACATAGATGATTCTCAGACCAATTTGTTTCTGTAGGGTGGGAGTTGGCAGAGGGGTGTTGAACAAGCTCAGGCTCAGTGAGCATTGGTACCTGGGTTGTTTTCTTTCCAAACCTTCTTTGGTATTCTGTCGTCCCAGACCACGGAAACAGCTGAAGTTGTTTATCTTTGATGCTTAGTTTCTGCTTTGCAGAAGTTGGAGAAGTTATAGGGATCAAAGAACACGTCTAGTCCTTCATCTGTTGCTCATGTGACCACAGTCCAGGCTTACTAATGCAAATGGAGGTTGGGGAGAGGAGATCTGGAGCATGTGCTACATATATTTTCTCTTGGAAGCAATAGGCAGCTACTGGAATGAGGGTCTGACATGAAATGGGTACTTAAAGATAATCTCTTTGACAGTTGGAGGTTGAATTGGAATTGGGGGAGACTAGGGGTAGGGACACCAGTTAGGAGGTCATTGAAGTAGACAAGAGGTGATGAGGCTGTGAACTGAGGTAGAGAGTATAAGTTGTTTGCAAAAGATGGTGTTGAGGTAGAAATGGCAAGATCTGTTAGTTGCTTGGATGTGTGGAGATGAGTGAGCAAAGAGTTGAAGGTATTTCTGAAGTTCTGAACCTGAGACACTGGAAAAATGGTAGTGCCTTGGACAGAAAGAAATAAAAGTTTGGAAGGAGGGATGGGTTTTGGGGGTGGGAGGAAAGAATAAATTCTGTTTTAGACATGCTAATAAAATCAAGTTAGAGTTTACATATCCACAAGCTTATTACTAAGCCAAGCACAGGGAGCTTGTTCAGGTCAAATAAAAGATGCCACATACACAAGTCCTTTTGTTCAGGTTTGATATTCCTTCTCGTATACGTAAGCCTGTTAACAAAGGTTAACAAGTTGGCAGATTGATTTGGGAAAGGTCAGAATAACAGCAGACCTCACATCAGAAGTTGTTTACTTGTAATCTCTATGGATAAATTTAAAAGCACTTTTGAACTTTTATGCAAAAAAAATCATGCTTTTTTCATATATTTGGTTTCCTTTGTGATCCTTTGTATTTTATTTTATGTGTGTAAAAGCACTGTGAGACAGGGCAGATAGACTTCTCCACACTGTCCAACATCTACATTGAGATGTCTTACTATGAACTCATGTTAAATTCATTTTCCCCAACAAGGAATTTCCCTTTTCCAAATTTATCTTTTCTTTTGATCATCTGTTCTTACAAGCTGGAAAGTTTGACTTGATACTTTCTGTTTGTTATGTCTAATTTCTTACCCTTAAATTTGGTTCAATGGAACAAGCATTTATCAAGTGTTTAGTGTTTGCCAAGTTGTTTGGTGCTTGGAACAATGACCAAAAAGAAAGCAAATTCCTTAAGCTGTAGCAGGATGGATGGAAGGGCATGGGTTAGTTTTCCTGTTTTCTTTGTTTCCCAAGCACCAAAAATGCTACCACAGTATCTTGTTTATACTCACATTTATATACATGTGTAAATTAGGACAGGATAAAGAAAATGTTTCTCAAACTTTCTGCTTCTTTACTACTGCTTTTCTATTCTCATTGCCACTACCTTGGTCCTGACTCTCCTCATCTCATGCCTGACTAACTACTCTAGCCATGCAGTTGATTCTTATGATCTCATTCCTGTCTCTCCTCTATTCCATTCATTCCATCCTACCCACTACTGTGCTGATTGAAATATTTTCATCCTGACACTCCTCTGCTGAAAACTATGATCTATAACATCAAATTGAGATTTCTCTGCCTGGATCTCATTTGACCTACCTTACGTACTCTACGTTTTTGTCTTTATTCTACAACATAGACTATGTACTCCTGTGAGACCACAAAGTCAGAATCGTGGAGTATCAGATTTATAAGGGCTTTCTCCAACTGTTCCAATTCATATTTGCCCTTTTCTGAATTTCTGTTGCATATATAACCAGCATCTCTTATTCAGATATTAAGATCATAGAAACTCCATCATTGACGCAATGATGAGAATGACTTTTAATAATTGTTTGAGTATCACTGTCAAGTTAGGTATAAAATGAGGAGATATATGCGTGATAAAGGAGTTTGCCATAGAAGATGTCAAGTGCAAAGGACAAATGGAAGACATCTTCTTTATAGATGATGATAACATCACTGTTCCTTACCTTTGTGGATAGCATTGGCCTGGTTGCATTAAGCCTCAGAATAATGATATCAGCTAGATACAGACACTCCGAAAAGTGGGTCTAGTAATCCATGTAGGAAAACTTGCCCAAATTATGTAATGCAGTATCATTAGCAACTCGTTGAGTGAGTTCTTCAGTACATTTATATTAGGCAAGGTCTACCTATGGATGTTGACCTGGATTGAGAAATAAAAAATGGGAGTAGATTTTCTTTCATTGCATCTGGGGAAATTGAACAGTATTTTCAGTGATTCCAAATTCCCTGCTGCTCTGGCCCACCTTTTTAATATCATTATTTTCCCACAGATGACATACGATAGTGAATCGTGGAACATCACAATTTCAGAAGAATCCAAAATCATATGTGACTCAAAGAGCAAAAGAATAGACGTGTAATGCATATGGCAGAGCTGCAGAATATCAACAATGCTAACTTCATTTGAGAAATGAGATGAAAGAAATCATCAAGGATATGTAGGACCACAAAAGAAGATGGGCCAGTCACATAGAAAAAAAAACAAGTCATAATATTTAAGCATGAAAACATGGAGATGAATTACTGCTTTCTATACTGAGTAACTATATTAGAGAGATCAGGAATCCAGCAAAGCATCAAGTCAGTCAGTATCATGCTGTTAACGTCACTGCTTATCACCATGGAAGTTCTTTTATATGTAATGCAATAGGAGTCTTATCATAGGATCATGGAATGGCAGAGAGATCTCCTAGTCCAGCCGCTTATTTAATAGATGAGGAAATTGAGGTCCAGAGAGGCACACTGAATTATACACTTTCACACAGCCAGTTAATCCAATTAAATGGCAGTTAATCTTAAATGTTGAACACCCAGAGTTTCCTATTAGAGTTCCTGTTGGGCTCCTTTTGCAGTTACTTAGTTTTGTTTCTCCAACTAGATCACAATCACCTTCTGCACAGGGATGATACCTTATGGAATCCAAGAGATCAGGTATTAAGAGCAGGTACAATATAGTTATTATTAATCTTGGGATCAAACTTAGCTTGTTCCATTATCTGGTATTGATGAACGAAATGCAGTGCGGTGCTAACTGGATCCCTTTTGATAATCTGAATGCTGCTGAATTAGATCATTCAGGATTAAAAATTCACTTATGTTCAAGTTATTTATAAATGAATGAATGAAAAAGCATCTATTAAGGGTTTACTGTGTTCCAAGTCATAGGGATACAATTACAAAAGCAGAGACAATCCCTGGCATCAAGGAACTTAAAGGTTTTATTTAAGGGTGAGACAACACACATAGGATAATGGTGGCCAGTAAGGTTCACTTTGGTACAAAAAGTTACAAGTTTGGTGAGGGAGGTTACGGTGGTGTAGATCAACATAGCTCTTGTGGCAATAATGGCAGAGGTGATTTGATTATTATTTTAAAACAGAGCACAAGTGTAGGTGAATATGGGGGTGAGGAGGAGAAGCAGTTAGGAGGGTATAAGCATTGCTGGGGAACAGGGAAGGAACTGGAGCATGACAGCCTGAGAGTAGGCTATGCTAGGCACTCACCAATCTGGATGGCAGGGTCCAAGATGGAAGTTCTAATTGTAAAAGAGGTAAAACCTTCAGGACATGGGCTTTGATCCCAGCTTGGAGGTGTTGGGGGAAGTTGTGCTTGAATTCCTCCCTCTAGGGGAGACTAATAGAGATTAAAATAGATTTCATGTGCCTATAAATACTACTTAATACATACTCCAACAAATACATGCTAATCATAAATCAATAGATTTCCTATACAAGGTGAGTAAGCTTCCAAAGAGACTCCTGTTTATTACGCAAATTGATTTTTCACAAACTTATTAACTCAAGAAGCAAATCAATATGTTTAAGAAATTAGTTCAATTAAAATACAAAACAGTCTATTCTTTAGCTCAGTCAATAGCATTAAAAGATGTCAGTATGCAAAACAGTAAACATTTGAGTTCTCAGTTGGTCACATTCTCATAGAATCGTAGAAACTCAGACTTGGAAAGATCAGAATCCCAGACTGACAACTCCAGTTCCTTCGCTCGATACTCAGCTTCAAATCCACAGTCTGGATCCCCCTGCCTTTCTAGGTAGCCTTCTCCTTAATGCATTTGATGTCCTAGCCACTCGCTGATCCCCCACACTCAAGTCTTCCAGCTCCACTCTAAGTGCCTTTACAGAAATTGTTCCTCATATCTATAATAAACTCTTTTCCTCACTTCTAAGTCTTAGGAATCCTCAGGTTCCCTCAGGCTTCACCTCAGTTGCTCCCCCCCAGCTGTTAGTGTTCTCCTTCCACCCTTGAGATTTTGTTTTATTTACTTAGTATATTCTTTCATTAGAGGATGTATTTTGCATTCTCCTAGTAGAATGTAAGTTCCTTGAGATGCCCTTTCTGGTTTCTCTGTGTATGCCTAGTGCCTCCACAAAGTTCTGATTTGGTATTTCTTCATGGTGTAGAGGTGACTCTGTGTTCTTTAAGACTATGTCAATAGAGTATGGGCTTTGGGCACTGGCTGGAGTGACTTCAAGTATAATTTCAGAAAAACTTAGCAGCAGTGTGCTGGGCATTTGATGATGACTTCTTTGATTATAGTGTAATCCAAGACCCAAAACCCATTGGTAGGGGGCTGTCTTCTCATTGGTGGAGATCAAAGCCATGTGCTTGTGTTCAGGGCAGGGTGGAAATGACAAGAGTGGGAGAAAAGAGAGATCTCAATTTTTTTCAGGGAGAAAAAGTCTCTGGGAAGAAGCCCACATGTAGACTTTTGATCATGTTCTCATTTTCAGGGAACTTTTCCCTTTGGGTGAGATCTAGGTCTGTCTGTCTGTCTGTCTGTCTGTCTGTCTGTCTGTCTCTCTCTCTCTCTCTCTCTCTCTCTCTCTCTCTCTCTCTCTCTCTCTCCTCTCTCCCTTTCTCCCCTTTCTGGAATTTTTTGCTCTTTTGGGGAGAGTTTCTTCAATCTATATTATCTGGCATATAGTCTCTTATGTATACTTTCTCGGATTTCTCTTTTGCTATTGACTTCGAAAAATGTTTTTCTTTGTTGTTTGCTATATATGATCATTGTGGAATTGGAATCTTATGGGAACAGCATGAAGCTTTGGATATATAGCTTGGGTCCCTCCTTTCCCTCTTTAAAAATAGCACTCAGGAGTTTAGCTTGGACCTGAAAATTATAGCTAGGTGGCACAGTGGATAGAGCACTGAACTTGGAGTCAGGGAGACCTGAATTAAAATTCAGCCTCAGATAATTATTACTTGTGTGACCCTGGGCAATTCACTTAACCCTGTTTGCTTCAGGTTCCTCATCTATAAAAGGAGCTGAAGAAGGAAATGGCAAACTACTCTAGTTTCTTTGCCAACAAAACCTGAAAGGTGTCACAAAGAGCCCGGATGTGACTGAAAAACAACTAAACATTACTAAAAATTACATTCCCTAGACTAATACTATTTAGTGGAGCAGTTAGATATAATTCTACAAAGAAGACAGCAAAGCCTCCAGTCTCTGGCACAGATATCCTATTTCCTCTCTTGGCAGGAATCAAAAGGTCCTTGGAGAAAGGTGGGAGGAAGAGATGCTGTAGATGTATATTTTAGTCTCCCCCATGAGCCACACATGACACCCTGTGCTACAGCAGCAACACATGAAACAGTGAAAAATTTAAAACAGCCTCTGTCCTGTGTGACCATACTCTTCTTTAGTGACTTTAAAGTGACTTCTTTAGTGGCAAGAATAGCAGAAAGTGGGGCAGAGGGCTCTAGGAAATACTTTGTTTTTAGGCCAATGAGAAATTTTACTTTTCTGTTGATGTTATAAATGTAAGATCTCTGTCCATTTAATGATGAGTAGATAGACTGCTAGGGGAACTGAAGCTAGGGGAATTTTTGCTAGGAAAAAAAATGAAAAGAAAGAGGTTATAATGAAATCAGAGTCCCAGGTATTCCTTTTAGAGGTGAAGAAAGGGGTTAATAGAATTGTTTTTATCATACTCCCAAAGGCAGCAAGAAACATTTTTCTGTAGGACATTTGACATTTCATATTGGACTACTACTGATAATGTGTTTATGAAAGGACCATCATGAAAAAAATTACCCATCAATTAATTATGATAACAGCTAATAAGGAGCTTGCATTCTGATGAGGAAGAAACACACACACACACACACACACATATACATACATAAAAGCTCTAAGAATAGGTTGAATGTAACTGAGATTACCTTCAGTGGACAGCTAGGTGGTACAGTAAATAGAGTCACGGGCTCTAGTTTCCTAGACTCAACTTCCTGAATTCAATACAGATCAGATACTTAAAAGCCGTATGATGTAGGACAAGTCCCTTCACCCTGTTTGCCTCAGTTTCCTCTTCCTTAAAATGCTTTGGAAAAGGAAATGGCAAACCACTCCAGTATCATTGCCAAGAAAACCCCAAATGGGGTCACAAAGAGTAGCATGACTGAACAGCAGCAACCAACCCTGACTGTGGAGTTGGAGACAGTTGTGGAGAGGGAATTCTATTCGTAGATTCTGGGCAGGAAAGTTTTCATTTGCTCCCAGACCAGTGCACAGACCAGGAGAGGAGTAAACTCCTCTCACTTGAGTGTGCCACCTTGAAGGAAGTGAGAACTTACAGGTCCCTAGAGTACACCTTCCTCTTGACAAAGGACTCAAAAGTCAAGTAACTGGCTGTGAAAATGCCCCAAAAAGGGGAAAAAATAAGACTATAGAAGGTTACTTTCTTGGTGAACAGGTATTTTCTTTCATCCTTTTGGATGAGGAAGAACAAAGCATAACATCAGAGGAAGTCGAGGCTTCTGCATCCAAAACCTCCAAAATAAATATCCAATAGTTTCAGGCCATGGAAGAGTTCAACAAGGATTTTGAAAATCAAGTCAGAGAGGTGGAAGAAAAATTGGGAAGAGAAATGAGAGAGATGCAAGAAAAGCATGAAATGTGAGTGAATACCTTGCTAAAGGTGACCCAAAAATGCTAAAGAAAATCACACCTTTAAAAATAGGCTAACTCAATTGGCAAAAGAGGTCCAAAAACCCAATGAGGAGAAGACTGCTTTAAAAAGCAGAATCAGCCAAATGGAAAAGGAATTTCAAAAGCTCACTGAAGAAAATAGTTCTTTAAAAATTAGAATGGAGCAGATGGAAGTTAATGACTTTATGAGAAACCAAGAAATTACAAAACAAAACCAAAGAATGAAAAGAATAGAAGATAATGTGAAATATCTCATTGGAAAAACAACTGACCTGGAAAATAGATCCAGGAGAGATAATTTAAAAATTATGGAACTCCCTGAAAGCCATGATCAAAAAAAGAGCCTAGACATCATCTTTCATGAAATTGTCAAGGAAAACTGCCCTGATATTCTAGAACCAGAGGACAAAATAAATATTCAAAGAATCCACCAGTCACCTCCTGAAGAGATCCCCCCCAAAAAAACTCCTAGGAATATTGTAGCCAAATTCCAGAGTTCTCTGGTCAAGGAGAAAATATTGCAAGTAGCTAGAAAGAAACAATTTGAGTATTGTGGAAATGCAATCAGTGTAACACAAGATATAGCAGCTTCTATGTTAAGGGATTGAAGGGCTTGGAATATGTTATTCCAGAAGTCAAAAGAACTAGTATTAAAACCAAGAATCACCTACCCAGCAAGACTGAGTATAATACTTCAGGGGAAAAAAATGGTCATTCAATGATATAGAGGACTTTCAAGCATTCTTGATGAAGAGACCAGAACTGAAGAGAAAATTTGACTTTCAAACACAAGAATCAAGAGAAGCATGAAAGGTAAACAGAAAAGAGAAATTATAAGGGACTTTCTAAAGATGAACTGTTTACATTCCTACATGGAAAGACAATACTTGTAACTCTTGAGACTTTTCTCAGTATTTCGGGAGTTGGAGGGACACACACACACACGCATACACCACACACACACACATACATAGCACAGGGTGAGTTGAATAAGAAGGGATGATATCTAAAAAGTAAAATTAAGGGGTGAGAGAGGAATATAATGAAAGGAGAAAGGAAGAAACAGAACGGGGCAAATTATCTCTCATAAAAGAGGCAATAAAAAGCTTTTTCAATGGAGTAGAAAAGGGAGGAGTGAGAAGGAAAAAGTGAAGTTTACTCTCATCACATTGTGCTTAAGGAGGGAATAACATGCTCAATCAACTTGGTATGAAAATCTATCTGACACTACAGGAAAGTAGGGGAGAAGGGGACACGTGTGGTAGGGAGGATGACAGAAGGGAGGGTAAATGGGAAGAGAGAGTAATTAGAAGTAAACTCTTTAGGGGATAGACAAGGTCAAAAGAGAGAATAGAATGAATGGGGGGCAGGATAGAATGGAGGAAATGTAATTATTCTTACACAACATGAATATTATGGAAGCCTTTTGCAAAACTCCATATATATATAGCCTATATTGAATTGTTTGCCTTCCCAGTGGTGATGGGTAGGGAAGGAAGAAGGGAGAGAAGTTGAAACTCAGAGTTTAAGGAATGAATATTAAGAATTGTTTTTGCATGCAACTGGGAAATAAGAAATACAGGTAATGGGGTATAGAAATCCATCTTTCCCTACAAGAAAAGAGAGAAAATGAGGATAAGGGAAGGGAGGAGCGTGAGAGACAAAAGGGTATATCGAGGGATGGTGTAATCAGAATGTAAGACATTTTTGGGTGGGGAGAAAATTTGGAACGCAAAATTTTGTGGAAATGAATGTTGAGAACTAAAAATAAATAAATAAACTTTAAAAAAAAGCATTTTTCTTGTGACTTTTCTTTATTTGCACAAAATTGTGGAAAATGATGCCTTGGCTGAAAAAAACTATGCTTTAAATAGATCCTTTTCTCCCCTGGGGCATCTGTTTTGAATTCTGGGGATTTGTAGCCTTGACCTTCAGGGCCTTACCACTGGAAACTTTGATTTTGACTTTCCTAGGAGTGATGGGCTTGGATTTATACTCATTGGTCTTGTGAGTCTGTCTTGGGAGCCTTGGAATCATGACGCTTAGTGACCTTAGAGGTAGACTCAATAAACTTGACTTTAGACTTGATGACTTTGGATCAGATTTAGTGACCTTGAAATCACATTTGGTGATATTAGGGTCAGTATGTTTCTGTTCAGTGAGCTTCACATCCTTATGGTCAGTGGTTCTGACAACTTTAGACTAAGGTTTGGTGAACTTGAGACCAGGATATTTAGTGCCAGCTTTAGGACATGGTCATTTGGTAGCTATCTTGGGGCCTTCAGGCCCATGGACTTGGTGATCTTGGGTCTGAGAAACTTGCAATTTAGGATCTTGGTACCTTGCTGGGATGGCCTCTGCTTATGCATCAATGACTTTGGCATTGTTGACCTGTATCTTCTTCATTCCTTTCCTGACATATTTCTTAGCAAAGTGCATGTTTCTCAGAAACTTAGCATCAGCCCCTTTCAGTCATGTCTCTGGAACCTGGGCTTCTTGGTGCCATTTCTGGGATGTTTGTGGGATCAATTTACTGGTGATACAGTTCTTAGATGTAGCCATATGTACCCTACGCTAGAGACAGTCACTGACTTCATTGCAACGCTGAGGACAAAGATGAGAATGGTGCTAAATAGATAGGAATATGTGGGTCAGAAAGGAGGAATGTGAGAGAGCAAAGCCATGTAACCTACTTTGAAATAGCATGCCTTTAAATCATAAACCCCTTCTTCAATAATTGGTAGGCACTGGATATAGCAAGCAACAAATAACATCAGAAAATCCAAATTAATTATATTTTAACTAACATAAAACTCATAATGGATATGGAAGTCACAAGTACCTAGCACTGTGCTTGGCCCGCAGTAGGCATTTAAGAAATTCTTGTTGCTTGATCCTTGAATCAACTGTGTACAGTCACATCACTGACATGGCAGAGTAAAGCTTTAGAATTAGTAACAAGCTAGAAGAAATCAGTCATCCAGCAAGCATTTCTTAAGGGCCTAGTCTGGGTCAGGTGTTGAGCTGGGTTCTAGGGCTACAAAAATAAAGCAAAAAATTAACACTCTTTTATTTGGAAACAGTCACTTTGGAGAGACTTACCACCATAGAGTCAATTCTGCTAATTAGTTTGGGGACTCATTTGGAGGAGCCCACATATGCATATATACATATATAAAGAAAACTTATGTGTGTGTGACACACACACACACACACACACATGCACAGAACAAATACATTATGCAAGACAGTTCAGTACAACATACTTAGGAAGAAGAGATTAGTAGTTGGAGACTAAAGAAAGGCTTTGTGTAGGTAGGTAATGGTCCTTGAGTTTGAACCTTCAAGGAAGCTAATGATACTATAGGGTAGAGTTAATGAGGAGAATATGTTCCAGGTGTGGGATCCAGCAAGTTCCCAAGGCATTGAGATGGGAGATGGAGTACGCTTTGTGAAAATTAGAGAAAAGGTAAGCTTATCTGGACATTGTAAAATGAGAGATGAAAGGGAAGCGGGGGCCAGAGGGACCATGAAACACTTCATTTAGAAGGTGTGGCTTGAGCTGAATCTGGAAGAAAACCTGGGCTCCTAAGAAGCAGAGATCAGGAGACAGTATGTGTAAAAAAGGGAGATGGGGAGTGGAGCACAAACATTACATTATGATTTTCAGGGTTTTTTTGGACTTTTTATGTTTCTCTATACATTGTTTCAGGCATAGATATGTTTGGTTTATATAGATTACATGCTCTTTTAAAATTATTGCTTTTTGCTTCTCTCCTTCTAGATTGTTATTTAGATTTGTTCATTATATTTTTCTTCCCAGTCACTTCTTCACTCTTTCACTTCTTTGAAGAGACTTACCACCATAGATTGTGTTCTTCTTAGTTTTGAAGTGTAGGCTATGAATTTTGCTATTTATTCTCCTCTGACTTCTTTCAAGATTCTCATTTCACTTTGGAAGCATTCTGAAACATCAGCTGTGGTTCCACAGCCTCTTGTCAAATCAAGGGGTTCTGTGTTTCATGAAATATTGGTTTAATTTCCTTTGTCTTGCAATATTTACATGAAGTATTTATGTGTGTAACTGAGGGATGCTGTGCCAGTTATCTTCCTTTCTAATTTTAGTATACTCCTTTTTGATTTATCAGCTCTAGGGTTTTTAGCTGAATTTTCTTCTTCCTGAGATCTTTGGTGGTTTTAGTAGGAACTCATTTCCTTCCCTTCATTTTACAGATAAAAAAACTGGGGTATGGGAAGGTTAAGTGACTTACTTGAGGTCAGTCATGTTCATTCTCATATTTCCATTCATTCTTTATTAAGTGCACTGACCAAAGATGATTCCAAAGGATAAATGGTGGAGCATGCCATCTACCTCCTGACAGAGAAGTTATTGACTCAGTTTGCAGACCCTGTTAATGTGAGAAATTTGTTTTTGTTTGATTATGTATTTGTCACAAAGATTTTGTTTTTCTTTTTTTCACTTTGGGAGGATGAAATTGGAATGGGTGCTGAAAAGGAAAGAAAAAGAAAAAAAGATTAATGGAAGGTTATTTTTAAGTGCAAGAAGGAGAACAGAAAGAACACCAGAAGGAATGACAAACAGAGCTTTGAAGGTTTCATTTTTAATTTATAATATACTTTTAAAAATGGTATACATAAAAAAGATGCTAGTTTCATGTGCACTCCTTTTTTGTGTTCTGTTGTATATATGGAAATGCTTATTTTATTTTGTTTTTAAGTTCAGAATTAAAAAAAAATACATTAAAAAGTTCTTCACTGAATCCTTAAATAACTCTTTGGGTTCCAAAACAAATAATAAATAAATTTTCAAAAGGGGGCAAAAACATAGCCTAAATACTTAGCCTTTTATGCAGTAGAATTATATGAATTTACAAATTGCAGCTAAGCAAAGAAAATCCTTTAGTTTTGCGTCCCTTTCCAGGCATGCCCTATATTCTGCCACCTTTTGCCCTATTTTCCTAATTTTTTTCTCTTTTGTTATATTTCTTACTATAATTGAAGTCAGTGTGAATCCAGTTATGGTTATTAAGATTTCAGTCCATCAACTAATATTTCTTTCCATATTTCCTTTTATCCTTCCCAGTTTAACATTTTATGACTCCATAATATTTCATTTTATTAATATACTTTAATTATTCTGCCATTCTCCAATTGTTAGACTTATTGGTTGTTTCTGAAATGTTTGTTGGCACAAAGCAGTTATGAAGGTTGTTGGACTTACAGGTCCTTTTGGGAAAATCTTTGTGGATTTATTTATTTTTTTTTTTATCACCTTTGTTTACAAGTATATTAAATGCATTGAATACATTAAGGTATAAAATTGGGCTAAGACGTTTGGGCCACCCTGTATATCCTCACTTTTGGGCCACCCTGTATATCCTCTTACTCATGGAGCCACCTTTAACAAAATCACTTATCAGGTACTTACTGTGTGCTAACCATTGTTCTAAGCACAATGGATATAAATATAAGCAAAAAGAAACCCAGCCTCTGCCCTCAGGGATCTTACATTCTAATGGGGGAAGACAATGCACAAAAAGGAGCTGAAAAGTTTCAAGGAAGGGAAGTGAAGGTACCTGGCTTGGGGGCATGATTTTTAAGTCCAGAAAGTCAGGAGCATGACCAGGAGGGGAATGAAACTAGGCCAACATAGACCTCATCGCAAAATAGAGGCTTCAAGAAGAACTTACTATTGAGAAAATTGGGGCATGCTTCATGGAGGAATGTTCCTTAGTAAGCAGGCCAGCTATGGTAGTAGGATGTTCCAGAGTGAGGAGATGCCAGGCACTGAGGGAAATTCCAGAATGAGACAGAAGATCAGGAACAGAACCAGGAGGGGAAAGGGGGCGGGGGTGGAGAAAGAGACAGGAGTAGAACTAGAGGAGGAATGAGGAAGTGAAGCATGGATAACTTGGACATACCCTCAAAATGGAAGTTCTGAGAGAAACTCACCAATAGGAGGAAGAGACTACAGGGTAGATTGGTCTTCCTGGGGGAGAAGGCTGCTAGGACCTGGTGGAGAAGTCTGGAGAGTCTAGAGTACAGCTAGAAGGGGAATGAAAGAAGGGGCAGTATAAAGTGATCCAAACACTTGAAATCTGAGCCCACTCTCTCCAGGGTCCCAAGAATTTGCAGAGGGAAAAGTATCTCTCTTAATTTGGGAGTATGCTTTTATACTTTAGTTCTTGATATGCTTTCTCAGTAAATATCCTTTTGCAATAGCTAATTAATACTCGCTGGATGACTGATATTGGGGAATTATTAACTGATCGATTAATTAATACTAGAGGACGTAGTGATTGGAGGCTCTCAAGTGACAGTACTAGCAAGTGCTCAGCCTCTTAGGCTTCCCTCTAGGACCTCTAGAGGAGAGGTTTTGTCATTGACATGTGTGGACCCAATCTACGCAGTCAGCTTGGAGATATAGGAAAATTCTGTTATATACATGTAGTACAATTTGTTTAGCCATTCTCCAGTTGATGGGCATCCACTTTATTTCCACTTTTTTTCTGCTGTAAAAATGTTGCCACAGCTGGGGTGGAGCCAAGATGGTGGGGTAGAAGCAGAGACTTGCTAGAGCTTTCCCCCCAAGCCCAGTCAACTACCTGTAAAAAGTGACTCTAAACAAATTCTGGAGCTGCACAGCCCACAGAAAGATGGAGTGAAGCAAATCTTCAGCCCAAGACAGCCTGGAAGGTTGACAGGAAGCATCTCTTGCTCCATGTTGGGAGCAAAGTGCAGTCCAGCGTGGGCTATGTTGGCGCAGACAGGACCTGTGCTGTCCTTGGATGGATTGAATCTCTGGCACCTGTGGCAGTTTCCAGACTTCACTGCCTCAAAATGCTGAAGAAATATTTAAAGATCAGTGGAAAAAACCTGTGGGACCTGTGTGAGAGAAGAGAGTGTTCTGGCCCCAGCCCCAAGGGGGTGGAGGATCCCATGGCAGCCACAACAGCAGCAGGGGCAGAGAAAGGAACTGTTTCTGGAGCCTAGGCCCACAGATTGTGAGGGGATTAAGTGGCTGACAGTATACACCTCCCCACCCCCACTGGAAGCAGAGAACTACCTTCACAAAGAACTCAAAAGTCGAGTAAATGGCTGGGGAAATGAGAAAAAACTGGAAAAAGAGTCAGACTATAGAATCTTATTTTGCTGACAAGGAAGGCCAAAATATATAAACAGAAAAAGACAACAAAGTCAAAGCTCCTACAAACAAAACCTTCCACAAAAATATGAATCGGTCTCAGGCCATGGAAGAGCTAAAAAGGATTTTGAAAGTCAAGTAAGAGAAGTAAAGCAAAAATTGGGAAGGAAAACGAGTTGATGAAAGAAAATCA
Organism: Bettongia penicillata ogilbyi; assembly: GCA_023548195.1. NCBI lineage: Eukaryota > Metazoa > Chordata > Mammalia > Diprotodontia > Potoroidae > Bettongia > Bettongia penicillata. The sequence goes on from JAJHZJ010000153.1 coordinate 12,621,120, forward strand.
TGAAAAATGAGTCAACTACTTGCTAAAGGGGACCCAAAAATACTGAAGAAAATAAAACTTTATAAAACAGACTAGCCCAAATGGCAAAAGCAATCCAAAAAACCAATGAGGAGGAAAATGCCTTAAAAAGCAGAATTGGCCAGATGGAAAAGGAGGTTCAAAAGCTCACTGAAGAAAATAATTGCTTAAAAATTAGAATGGAGCAGATAGAAATCAAGAAATTATAAAATAAAACCAAAGAATGGAAAAATAGCAGACAGTGCAAAATACCTCATTGGAAAGACAACTAACCAGGAAAATAGATCCAGGAGAGACAATTTAAAAATGATTGAACTACCTGAAATCCATGATCAATAAAAGTGTCTAGACATTATCTGTCAAGAAATGATGAAGGAAAATTGTCCTGATATTCTAGAACCAGAGGGTAAAATAAATATTGAAAGAATCCACCAATCACCTCCTCAAAGAGATCCCAAAAGGAAAACACCTAGGGATATTGTAGTCAAATTTCAGAGCTCCTAGGTCAAGGATAAAATATTGCAAGCAGCCAGAAAGAAACAATTTGAGTACGTGGAAACACAGTCAGGGAAAAAAGAGAACCTTACTCTCATCAGATTTGGCTTAAGGAGGGAATAGCATACGCACTCAACTTGGTATGAAAATCTATCTTACAATACAGAAAAGTAACAGGGAAGGGAATAAGTGGGAGGAGAGGGGATAGAAGGGAGGGCAAAGGAGAGGAGAGGGTGATTAGAAGCAAATACTTTTGAGGAGAGACAAGGTCAAAAGAGAGAATAGAATAAATGGGGAGTAGAATAGGATGGAGGGAAACATAATTAGTCTTTCACATCATGACTGCTGTGGGAGTGTTTTGCATGACCTCACATGTGTGTCCTGTATTGAATTGTATACCTACTCGGTGAGGATGGGTGGGAAAGGAGGAAGGGAGAGAAGTTGGAACTCAAAGTTTTAAAAGCAAATGTTAAAAATTGTTTTTACATGCACCTCTGAAATAAGACATACCGGCAATGGGGTAGAGAAATATATCTTTCCCTGCAAGAAAATAGAGGGAAAAGGAATGAGAGAAGGGAGAGGTGTGGGGGAAGGGTTAATTGTAACGCATAATCTCTTGGGGTGGCTGAAGGGGAGAGGTAGGGAGAAAATTTGGAACTCAAAATTTTGTGGATGTGAATGCTGAAAACGAAAAATAAATAAATAATTAGAAAAATGCAGTAAGACTGTCCTTTAAAAAATGTTGCCACAAATATTTTGTTTGTGTATAGACTTTTCTTCCTGTCTTTAACCTCCTTGTGTATATGACTAACAGTGATATCTCTGGATCAAACGGTATGGGCATATTAATCTCTTTCTTAGCATTATTCCTTAGCATAATTAGTAGGATAACTAATTCTTGAGCATAATTTGTATGACAATAATTATTTCTATGAAATTTTATCTTAATTGATTTTGTTTGTCATTCTGTTCTATCAAAGACAGCTTATCTACTCCCTAGTAGATTTCATCTTGATTACTATGTTCCCTTTCAATTTCACTCCCAATCTTTAGAATCCCTTCTCCCTTTAGGGGCAGCATAGCAGTTTCTGATGACCAGGTATGCTTCTTCTGCTATGTCTCTAAGTTATCAGATTTGGGAAATCATGTTAACATCATCGGTTTTGCTCCATTTAGAGAAGCCAAGCTATACCAAAGGGATACCTCTTAATTTAAAGATCATTCTTTAGAGAGTTAGGCAGAGAAGAATCTTGCGGTTAGACTCAATTCTTTCTAAAAAAAACAAAACGAAACAAAACAAAAACGTATACCTTTTATAAACTGAAATCACTTTGCTGCTTACATAAAAATCTAGATTCATATTTTCCCATAACATAAGATTCAAGGAAATAGGCTCAGATTCAGTCCAGCTCAGACTCTGTCTGTCTAGCTGAGATTTTATGTGGCCCGCTTGTGAATACAAGCATCACAAATGCTTAGGCTCCTTAAGAGGCAACCCAATTTGGCGAAATCTTTAATAAACTTTGTTTTCTTTGGCTTTAAGAAGGATTGAGTTAAATTCATTCGAGCACAACCCAGACTGTTGGTATTTTGGGGTCCCCGATCCCCCTTCAACCTCTTCATTTATGGTTTCCTGATCCGGAAAAGCTGCTAATCTCAAGTTCTTCTGCTCAAACTGGAAGAGTGCAAGCCATCAACTTCCAGATGACAGCCCATGCTGTATACCAACCTCCATCTGAATCCAGGGTCTCCAGCCCACTGGACCTGGCACCACCCAGGTTCTGAAGTCTGACCCCTTGAACAGGACCCATCAAGGCAGGGACAGCTCTATGCCCCTTGCCAGCAGGAAGAAGTTTCAGAAGCTGAGACCTTCGCCCTTTACCCCAAAAGAATTTGGGTTCAATGTGTTTGAGGGGGGAATGATGAGGTTCACACTATGGGAACTTCCTTGAGCTCCCCTGGAATCTCCTCACTTAACCTGGCTTTTCATACTCAAATTGAACTCTCACTGTGTCTCCCCACAGAATCTGACTTTTCATACTCAAATTGAGCTCTCTTTGTATCTCTCCACATAACCTGACTTTTCATAATCAAATCTGTGGCCATTGTCTGTTATCTCTTCATTGCCCTACCTGCTTCCCACCCAAAAGCTCCATTGTCTGATATCTCCTGATAGCCTCCAGCTTTTTCCAGCCTTTGACCCTCCTTGGACTTCTCCTCAAGACCTTTCCTAAACCCCTCCTCCCATCACCCTGGACTACCAGACCACCCCCACCCCCACCCCACCCCCAGATCGCTCCTATACTCTTTTCTGTATTTAAATTCCATCTTGCCTCCATGAAGGCCCTCAGATTCCATCCAGCTCAGACTGTCTAGCTGAGATTTTATCTGGCCCGCTTGTGAATACAAGCATCACAAATGCTTAGGCTCCTAAAGAGGCAACCCAATTAGAAGAATCTTTAATAAACTTTTGTTTTCTTTGGCTTTAAAAAAAAAGATTCAAGGAAATATATGTTATCTAGTGTACTCCTCCAGCACTACATCATTAAGAATGTTTTTTTTCCATGTATCTCCAGAAAACACAACTTGATTTACCAGCAGTTCATATTTCTTTACATTTCTGATTATCCAAAAAAAATTCATAGCCTGCTTTCTAGATTCATCAGTTATTTATATAATTTCACATTTCTGGAAATATTTGTGCTTGGACATTATACAACATTTATGTCTCCTAGGTACATTAGAAATTTTCAACTACTTCTAATGATTTCCTTACTATATCTTCCATTTCAATGATATTTTTAGTGTTGGTAAATTTACAGTTAGTTTTCCCCATCTAACTGGCATCATGCATGCAGATTATATAACTGCTTAGAATTGTCTTGAAGGCTCTCCAAAGATAATGATGCCGAAGGGGAATTTACTTCAAAATTAAATTATATTGTCAGAAAGAGAGATTGCATGAAGTTGTCAATTCTGAAGAGCAAAGCATTAAATCTCCTTTCTTTTAAGTTCACTCTCTTTGCCTTCTAGTCTCGTTGTCTAAGTTCAAAATGAGCTCAAAAATCACTTGCATTAATAATTGATTTTTGTAATTCCATGTAGGTCTTATCTATATCTGCAAAAGAGGTCCTTCCAAGGAAATCATGATGGAGGTTGTAGAGGAAGGTAATGATGATGATACTGATTAAGGCCCTGAAAGGAGAAAGAATACTGACTGAGAGATATATATGGAAGAAGCAACCAAAGCCAATATGGAAGGGAAAAATCCCTTCTTGTACTTTGGAATATTTTACTTCCCTTTAGATTCTTGCTGTCCATAAAAAAGTTTTAGAAGGAGGTACTGATAGCTTCGTGTTTTCAGATGCAGTTAGATATACATCCCAGTCATGAAAGAAGACAGATGAGAACTTAAAAGTATGATTACATTTTCTCTCTCCTAAAAAATACAGATGTGTAGGGATACCTTTCAGAGTTGTTTTTTTTTTTTAATTTATTCACAGGCTGAAATTGTAATTTACTATGATTCTGAAACTTACTATGACAAATTTAGCACATTTATACTTGAAGCACTGATAGGTCCATTACCATATCTTTATCTTTCTTTGTGTCCTTAGCTCTTAACGTAGTGCCTAGCAAATAATAAGTATCTAATAAATGCTTCATAATAGACTAAAATTATGTTTTCTCTTTACACTTTTTAATTTTTAAATTAATTTGTTTTCAGTTTTCAACAGTCATATAAGTTTTACATTTCCTCTCCCTTATTCCCCACTCCTTCCCCAAGACTGTATGCAATCTTAATGGGCTCTATACATACATTCTTACTAAACACATTTTCCTATTAGTCATGTTGCATAGAAGAACTGAAACAGATGGGAAAAACCATGAGAAAAGCCCCAACAAAACATAACAAAAGAGAAAATAGTCTTCTTTATTCTGCATGCTGACTCTATACTTCTTTCTATGGAATGGAGGGCATTTTGCCTCAAGAGTCCTTTAGGAATGTTTTAGGCCCTTGCATTGCTGTGAAGGGCTAAGTCCATCAGAAACAGTCCTCACACATTGTGGCTTTTACTGTGTATAATATTCTCCTGGTTCTGCTTATTTAGCACAGTATCAGTTCATATAAGTCTTTCCAGGTTTTTCTGAAATCCACCTGTTCATCATTTCTTATAGCACAATAGTATTTCGTTACAATCATATACCGCAGCTTGTTCAGCCATTCCTCAATTGATGAACATCCATTCAATTTCTAGTTCTTGGCCACTACAAAGAGAGTTTCTATAAATACTTTTGTGCATGTGAGTCCTTTTCCCATTTTTATGATCTCTTTGGGATACAGTCCTTGAAGTAGTATTGCTGACTCAAAGGCTATGCACATTTTTATAATCCTTTGGGCATAGTTTCAAATTGCTCTCCAGAATGGTTGGATCAGCCTCATAGCTCCACTAACAATGAATCAGTGTTCCAACTCTCCCACAGCTTGTCCAACATTTATCATCTTCCTTTTTTTATCATGTTAACCAATCTGGTAGGTGCAATGTGGTACCTCAGTTATTTTAATTTGCATCTCTTTAATCAATAGTGATTTAGAGTATTTTTTCATGTGACTATAGATAGCTATAATTTCTTCCTCTGAGAATTACCTGTTCATATCTTTGACCATTTATCAATTGGAGAATGACTTGTATTCAGTTCTCTATATATTTTAGAAATGAGGTCTTTATCACAGACACCAGTTTTAAAAATTATTTTCCAGTTTTCTGCTTCCCTCCAAATCTTGGTTGCATTGACTTTGCTTGTGCAAAAACTTATCAATATAATTTAATCAAAATTATCCATTTTGCATTTCATAATATTCTAGATCTCTTGTTTGGCCACAAATTTCTCCATTCTCCATTAATCTGACAAATAAACTATTCCTCACTCCCCAAATTTCTTTATAGTATCAGCCTTTATACATAGATTATACACCCATTTGGGCTTTATTCTGCAATATGGTGTCAGACATTGGTCTATGCCCAGTTTTCCCAACAGTTTTTGTCCGTGAGTTCTTATCTCAGAAGTTCTTATCTCAGTAGTCTGAGACTCTATCTCAGAGTCCTTGGGTTTGTCAAACAGTAGACTGCTATAGTCATTGACTACTGTGTCCTGTGTACCTTACCTATTTCACTGATCTACCCCTCTATTTCTTAGACATTATAAAGTGGTTTTGATGATTGGTGCTTTGTAATACAATTTAAGATTTGGTATGACTTGACCACCTTCCCTAGCATGTATTTTCATTAATTCCCTTGATATTCTGGACCTTTTGTTCTTTCAGCATCTCTCTAAGCTTTGCTTGTACTTTGCTTTTGATGGAATTAAATGCTGCCTTCTTAGAGGTGGATGAACTATCCTGCTGGTAAATCCTGTGCAGTTCTCAGTTTTCATTTAACAGCTTCTGAATTTCCCCATCATTTTCATCAAACCAGTCTTGGTGTTTGCGAGTGTTCTGACCCAGATGAGTAAAACCAGTTCTGTACACCAAATCTGAAAGCTGCCCACTCCTTTTCTGCTCCACTGTTGCCAACACTGTGTATTGGCTCAACTTTCCCTCCAAGTCAGCAACAAACTATTCATGTTCACAGAAGAGCTTTAATTTGTTGACATTAATTCTTCTGGTAATCATTTTGCCTTGGGGGTTGCGCTTTTCATGAATGTGAATATTTAGCTTGGAAAGGATAAGTCTATGATCAGTCTGCACCACACATTGCCTCTGTCACTCTCACATCTTATCTTTCTCTTCTCTTTACAATCACATAGTCTATCAGATGCCAGTGTTTGCTGTGAGCATGCATCCTTGATGTTTTATTGGGTTTAGGTAAATGGAAGACATTGTTGGTGATGAGAGGGTCATGTGATGTACAAGTCTTCAGCAGTAAATGACCATTGTTGTTGCTGCTTCCAACTCCATTCCTCCCTAGGACTCCCTGCCAAGTCTGGTAGTCTGAGCCTACTCTAGCATTAAAATCACCCAGAATTATAAGCTTGTCCACTTTTGGCACATTGAAGATAAGGGTCTCTAGGTCTTCATAACATTTTTCTTTGACTTCTTTAGGGTTTGTTATGGTGGGAGCATAGGCACTGATATTGGTGGCATGGTGTTTTCCTGCAAGTGGCAACCACATTGTCATGAACCTGCCATTTCATCCTTTTGGCAGGAATACCAGCTTGCTGACTAGATTAGTTTTGATTGCAAAACCTATGCCAGCTTCATTGCACTCCCTTTCACTGTGCCCACTCCAGAAAAAGGTGTATCCAGCTCCAACTTCAGTAAGCTGGCTTGCATTTGCCAACCTTGTTTCACTCAAGTCTGCTATTTGGTTGCAATACCTGTTGAGTTCTCTTGCAACAAGAGCAGTTCTACTGGGTTTTGTGTTGTCTACTAGTGTCTGCATGTTCCATCTGCCAATGGTCAGTGGAATCATCTTTGCAAATGTTTTCGTACATTTTGTAAATTATTTTGTGTTTCGACTGCATAGTGGGATTCCCTGCCTGCTGTGGTAATCAGGCCAGGGTTGGGTAAGCAGGCAATGTTTAGGGCATCTTTTCTAGCCCCCTTCCTCACACCAGGAGGTGATTAGTGTGATCCTTAAAAGGCTGCTCAGATACCCAGGGGGCTGCCCAGTCTCACTGCTGCTTCCAGTGAGAAACAACCCTATGGCCTGGGCCACCTGTGTGCAGGGTTATGACTACAGCTCCCAGTGTATCCTCACCTGCTGCTTCATCAATGCTTGTCTCCACAGGACTTTGAGGCATAATAGTGAAATGGTATAGGTGATGTCTTTTGATTCGTGTGTAAATTGGATTTAAGTGAGGCAGAATTGCAAGAAGTCATCAGCCTCACTCTGTCCTCCAGAGTCATCATAGTCCAATGGCAGGACAGAGTTAAGATGACTGGCAATGGCTCGGGATGCAGTGGATGACTTTAGTGTCTTTGGTGTCTAACCAAGCTCTAAGCGCTCCACATTGTCTGCTTCATCTGTCTTCATGGCCATTAGAACAAATTGTTCTCCTCCGCCCATTCCACTAGAGAAAGTCTTCACATGCTTGGGGTAGATGCCCCACTAACTCACCAGTGGGTTTGAGACCCCTTGGTTTCCCTCAACCCAGCTTGGCCCGTCTGCCAAAACAGTTTACCAGGTGTGGCCACTGTGCATGCTGCAGCTCCTTGGAGCAACAGATTAGAGTTAGGTGGAATAGGTGGACACTGAATATTGGAAAGAGCCCCAAAAAAGGCTCAGCAGTCATCACACCAAAGGTACGGATCCTCCCTGAACACACTCTACACCCCAATACTATTATTTACAAATAGAAAGAATAACTTTTGGGGGCATGATACTGTCAGAGATGGAGATGAATAATTTCCTACAAGATTCCTATCATTTACAATGTACAGATAGACCCAGGAGTCATGGACTTGCTTCAGGCCCACCCCTTGAAGAAGTCTGTGGAGAGAAGAAGCCAGAAATCCTCACCAAATGCCCCAGACATGGAAAGCAAACCAGTCTTGCTGAAGCAGCAAGACACCCAGAGGTAGAAACCAGGGAAGTAGTTTGTATACCAGCCACATCAAACTATCATCACCATCTCCCTTCATGCCTTGATATAGAGAGGCTCAGACTCCGAATTCAAGGGCTACCAGGCCAGGACTCACAGTTACCCTCCTGGAAAACTGCTTCTGTGGAGACTCAGCCCAGCCACTGCTCCTGCAGCAACTACAGCCACAGATACGAAAGACCCAGAAAAGAAAAATGTTAAGTTCTTGGCAGTGCTAAATGCTCCAACATTAGAACTGACATGACTTTTACCAGTGGAAATAACATTAACGATGAGGCATTATCATATGTTTTGCATCTACACCTGAAAGAGTGTTGTCTCTTCCATTGCCCAACTTTTGTATTCATGTCCCCAGTGCTTAAAACAGTGCTAAACACGTACGCATCCCTCACTTTTTTATTCATTATAGTCACAGTTTTGAACATAGTAAATGCTTAAGAAATGCTTTATCCATTCATTCCTGTGAAGACTTAAAATATGTTCATTGAAACTTATTACATTTTTAGTGTGTGGATGTAAGTTCAAGAATGTCATTAAAAGGATGGTTGATAAACCTCTAAAATGGGAAATGATTTCAGAGCCAGCAAGGTTTCATTAGTAACAGGTTGTGCCAGATCAGTCTCATTTCCTTTTCTTAAAGAGTTGCTAAACTAACAGGTAAGAGGAAAGTTGTGGAAATATTTTATTTAAATTTCAGTAAATGCTTTGCTTTATTGAAAGAATCCATTATTCCTGTGAAGTACATTCATACTCAAGTTCATTAGATAAACCAAATGTACACGCATGATCAGAAAAGGATGTCGTTTAGTCTCATAATAATACAATTTGGCTAAATTGAGAATATGTTAGACCATTTTTAGTGTGTGGATGTAAAAGATGAAAAGAGAAATGATTTAGATAATAATACAATTTGCTAAATTGAGAATATGTTGGAATGTCATGTTTTAAAAATAGTTGTTAACACTTGAGTATTGACTCTGCAAAAAGTCACCAGTGGGTTAACCTAGGGATTAGTGCTTCTTCCTGTGCTTCAGGCCTTGGAGTCTGGAAGCTCTGAATTCTAATCCTGCCTCAAACACTTAGTAACTGTAACCCTAGAAAAGTCATTCTGAATCAATTTTAATTTCCTTCTCTGTAAAAGGGGATGATAACAATACCATCCACATCCCAGAATTATTCTGAAGGTTAAATGAGATAGTATCTGTCAATTTGCAAGGATTTATTAAACCCTAAATATGTTCTGCACCTTATGCTAAGTGTTAGGGTTACCAAAAAGCAAAGACATTGACCTTACTCTCTAGGAGCTAACATTGTAGCGGGGAAAAGAATATTTCAGTAATATAAACATACTAAATATATAAAGTGTGATAGAAAGTGATGTTAGACGGAAGGGACTAGCAGAAGAGGGGAATTTCTCCTGCATAAGGACAGATTTAAGCTGAGTCCGGAAGGAAGCTTGGGGTAAGGAGGGAGAGAAGAAGAGCATTTCCAGCATGAGGCCAGCCAACACAAAAGCAAGAAGTTAGATGTGTCCTGGATAAAACTCCACAAGTAGGGCAGTATAGCTGAATTACAGAGTATCTAGAAGCAAATGGAGCATAAGATTATGGCAAGGTAGGAAGGACGCTGTTTTCAAAGGCTCTGAGTGCTGCACCAAGCAGTCTTACTTTCTGAATTTGGACTTTATGGTTCAGATTCCGCTCCCTTCCATACTCTTGGATGGTATAATCAGATGTTGCTTGGTCTTCCATGAATTTGCTAAGACTAGACCCAAACTTCTACAGGAATTACTGGATTTTCACTCCATCTCCTATTGTCTTCACTGAAGTGTTTGCTTTAGATCTTTCTATTTCCATCTTGCTCACATCTGAACGTCAATCAATCTCTGCCCCTTGCTACGAGCCTGAGAGTCTCTACCATGTTGATGAAGATGTAGCAGGTCTCCTGGGAGATTCTAAGTGCTTGCCCTGACCCTTTCTCCTTCTGTGGTTGGGACATGGACTGGTTGAATGTTGTGCTATTTAGGTTGGGGAACTGGGATGCCTGGGTGCTAGTTTGTCTCTGGCCTTAGCCCTTATTTTAAGTCATACTGCCAGGGTATTGAACAGTTGGGGCTCTGGGCACTATGTTGGTTGGGTGCTGAGCACTGCACATTGGATGCTTTCTCCTGCTAAGCCTCTGGTAGCTTATCTAGGTACTGAGCAGTATGGGCTCTGGTCTGGCCCTGGCTTCTGTCTTCTTGGGTTTGTCTCCACTCCTGCCATCCGTAGGATTCTGGCAGATTTGTTCGTTTTGTTGTGCAGTACTAGTCTGGGTAGAGTTGCTTATAGCTGCTTCTCTTGGGTTTTATTTCTTGCCATTGCTTCTGGTGCATTTGTAAAGATTTTATGGAGTATTTGTGGTGGATCTGAGCTCCTCCAGTTCCTAACTCTCGGCCATCTTCCCACCAATTAAGTTTATAAGTCATAATGTTTAAGTTTGATGTCAGGAAAGGATATAATCTAACAGCAAATGAGTTCTGTGACTACTGTTCATTCTCAATAGCCTGCATTTCTCCATCTGAACACAAACACAGAAGCAATGCCCATTACCCCTCTGTTTTCTTAGAAGTTTCCTCACTAGTCTGCTCTCTGATGGGAATACACAGGTTTGTCCCCTTCTTATGAGCAATTGTCCTCAAGGCCCAGGTATTTTGGAAAATATAGTCCTTTCCTACCTCAGCCATGCCTGGTACATTTGTTTATAAAGCCTAGATCATAAAATGGAGAAGACCATTTTTGCACCTTACTAATTGGAGCAACTTAAAATGGTCATAACTGAGACCGTGTATTAATTAATGTAGAATGGCCACTGGTGGTGCTCACTAACTCAGGGAATCATAAAGCTCTCAGTAGCAAGGAAGTAAATTCAGTTGGACTCAGTGAAGCTTTCCATCTTATTTGACTAATCATACTATGCATGCAAAATTGCCTTGAGTGCTTTTCCAGGTCATCTCCATTTTAGTTGTAAATAGTCTGCCAGTAAAAATTAATTGTAGCTGATTCTAGTTCTTGGCAATAACTTTCCAGTTCCTTGGTTTTACATTTAGCTTCACTGTCTCTTACCAGTCGTACATTTAGTTTTCCTTCATTTTCAAGAAGTGGTCACTATAAAACCTTCATGAATAGATTTACATTTTTAATATGTCTCACCTGTAACTCAATCTCTCAGGTCTTTTATAATTGCCTTTGTTACATGCAGCAGAGAAACATCTGCCTGGAATACTTCTCCATTTCAGTTTTCCCCTACAGCAATAAAAATACTGTTGTCTCAAATATTTGTGGATCATCAAATGCTTAATTATCAATATCTCTGAAAATATATTTATTTATGGTTGTTCTGGAAATGTTTATATAGTGGAACTTGTGTATTCACAGCTGCTGTGGAAGGAGATTTCAATGACATATCTGTTTATGACCCCATTGTGAGCCACCTAAAACTTAATGATACAGTTCTAGGGGAGATATGCAGCAAAACTACCTAATAATTTAATGTGGGAATCTGTGGTTTATTAATGTGTTGAAACTTTTCTTCCTGTTAATATCACCAAAGAAGGAGTAACTTTCTTTTTATTTCCTGATTCCCACAAGAATTATTCAGAAGGTCAAAAGGGGACAACTTAGACTCTTTGGATGTTTTTGGCAGTGAAGAATGTAAACGGGTATCATCCAAACTAGTGGAAAAAACATAGTTATCATAATATTAGAAAAGTTTTAGAGAGGCAGTGTGGACTAAAGAATCTGTCAGTCTGTAAGCATTTATTATTTGCTGATTTATGTTTCAAGCACTCTACAAGGGCCTAGGAATACAAATAGGAAACAATCCCTGTGCCCAAGGAGCTTATTTTCTATCAGAGGAGCCAACAAATACATACATAATTACCTACAGCATAAGTAAACATATTTCTTTTCTTCTCCCTCTATACTATTTGAGTTGTTTACTATCCTCGACCTTCTTCTCTTCTTCCTCTATGGTTTTCACTTAGTGATCTCATAAACTGCCATAGATTCAATTATTATTTCCATGAAAATGATTCTCAGATCTATTTATGCAACCCTAACCTCTCTAGATCTTTGATCTCACATCTCTGCCTGTATATTGGATATCCCGAACCTGATGTCTCATGGACATCTTAAGTTCAGTATGTCAACAACTGGACTCATTATTATTTCTACAAACTCTCCCCACTTTCCAAATTTTCCTCTTACCTTTGAGTGTACCACTATCTACTTAATCCCTCAGGCTCCCAACCTAGGCTTCCCCCTCAACTCACACTCTCCCATGCTCTTCCTATCTTTTGCTATGGCCTATCAATTATGTTCGCCCCTTCTCCTCTGACACTGCCATGGCCCAAATGCAGGCCCTCATCACCTCATTCCCTGACTATACTGCAATAGTGTGCTGGTTGGTCTCCCTGCTTCAAGTCTCTCCCCACCCAAATTCATCATACACTCACCTCTCAAATCAATCTTCCTAAAATGCAGGTCTTACCATGTTGCTCTGCTATTCAGGAAACTCCAGGGGCTCTCTATAACCTCTACTATCAAATATAAAAAATCTTTTATTGGGCTTTAAAATCCTTCATAATCTGGTTTCTCCCTATCTTTCAAGTCTTCTTAAAACTCACTCTTGTCTACATAACCTGTGATCTAGTGACTGACGTCTTTGCCATTCCTTAAGCAGGATACTCCATCTCTCCATTCCAGGTATTTTCCACTGTTTACCCTGTGCCTAGGTATCACTCACTCCTTACCTCTGCTACTTTGCATCCCTGACTTTCTTCAAGTCTCACCTAATGCCCCATTTTCTTCAAGAAGCCTTTTCCACTATTCCTTAATCTTTGTGCTGGTACTCTGAGGTTACCTTCAGTTTATAGATTTAGAGCTCACATCTAGTCCAACCCCTTGTGTCACAGAGGAGGAAACTGAGGCTCACAAAGGTTAAATCCTTTGCCCAACGTCACACAGGTACTAAGTGTCAGAGTTGGCATGAGAACCTAGGTACTCTGGATCTGAATTCAGTAACGACTTTTTCTCTTGTTCCATACTACTTCCCAATCCGGGCAGCTAGGTGGTACAGTGGATAGAGCACCAGTGCAGGAGTCAGGAGGACCTGAGTTCAAATCTCACCTCAGACACTTGACACTCACTAGCTGTGTGACCTTGGGCAAGTCACTTAACCCCAACTGCCTCATCCTGGCTCATCTCCAGTCATCCTGATGAACATCTGGTCACTGGATTCAGATGGCTCTGGAGGAGAAGTGAGGCTGGTGACCTGCACAGCCCTGCCTCACTCAAAACAAAATCAAGTGGAAGTTATGTCATCATTTCTCTGATGACATGGTCGTCTTTGGCAACGAAAGACAAACACACTCCTTCCCAATATTCCTGAAGAATAGGAATTCTTCTGATAGGTCTTCTATACTAAATACCAAGCATTGATACATTTAGTTTAATCTGCCACCAACTAGCTTTAAAAGATTCTTTTTCAAATAGCAGCACATTAGCAAGATTCTCTTCTTTGTTCGGTTGGATGGCCCTTTCTCAGTCCTCCATTTTATTGATCTTTTGGCAGATTTTGTCGTTTTGTCCAGCCCTCTCTCTTTCTGCCAGATACTTGCTCCTTTGACTTGTATTGACCTTGCTTTCTCCTGGTGACCTTACTACGTGTCTGACTATTACTTTGAAATCTCCTTTCTTAGATCCACATCAATATCTCACAACTATCTTTAAAGCATTGCCATGAACCATCTTCTCCTTCCTAATTATACTCTTTCCTTTAGTGATCTCATTCTTCCCATGTGTTCAGTTTATTATCTCTAAGAAAATGATTCCTAAATATAGACATACGTATGTGTGCATGCCTGTCCTCCATGCCTGGAATGCTTTCCTTTCCCTTACCAGATGCTGACTTCCCTGGTTTCCTTTAAGTCCTGAATAAAATCTTACCTTATACAGCAAGGTTTTCCCAACTGCTCCTAATTCTAGTGTCTTCTCTCTTTTAATTATTTCCTATTTATCTTGGATATAGTTTGTCTGTATATATGCCTTTACTTGTCTCCCCTGTTAGCATAGTGCCTGGAAATAGCAGGTGCTCAATAAATATTTATTGACTCAGGTGTGTGTGTGTGTGTGTATGCGCACACATATATATGTTTATATGTATATATACAGAATTAATGTAAAGATAATGATATAATCATCCCCATATCAGTTTATACTTCTGTATGTAGAAGAGATCTGCTTTCTGGGCAGGGAAGTTGAGGGAGAATAGTAGACCTTCTTTTGTGCTGCCCAAACCTACAGAGGACTTTATCATGTCCTGCATGATATGTGTTTTATCATCACAGATCAAGCATAACATCACAAAATCATTTTAATATGCCAATGTAATATGATTTTTGTAGTTTTTAATTGATCATAGAGGATTAAATCTAATTTTCTTGAATTATGTTTATGAAATTCTACTTTTAGTACTAACTAGAAAATAGGATATAGTTGAGTTCTAAAACCTGTTATCAAAATTTTTCTTTAGATTCCAATTATAATCTCCAAGTAAAATCAAATTCTATTACTGATTTTGGCCTCTATAATTTCTTACGAGCAAGTTTCTTTATCTCTGTCTCACTAACAGTATGACCTACCGAGAGGAGCTATGTCGTTACTTTACAGTGTGACCTCTTTAAGTCACTTCTTTGTCTCTGTTTTGTTTTTGGCTATGAAATTGATCTACGCACACTACTTACCTCATAGGAAAGCTCTGAATATCATGTGAACTAATGTCTATGAAAATACTTTGTAAGCCCTAAACTGCTTTTTAGTGAATTCAAATGCTAAACCGTTTTATAAGTGAAAGTCAGATTCAAATACTTGTTGAATTAATTTGAAAAAAATTAAGCTCATAATCTTTTCACATTTTTTCTCTTTTACTAAAATTCTTTATTTTTATATGCAGTTCATTGAATATTTCTTAGCAAAAAAGGGATCTCTTTCTAAGCATGCCACAAATAAATGTTATGAAACCATTATTCATGACACTTAAAAATGTGATGAATGAAAAGTAAGTCTTTTTGCAAAAAAAACTCACAGTTGTGATTTTGATGGACATGTAAACACAAATCAAATCCTGATGTTTAGTAAGGGCAAGACATACATAGTTGATAGAATATTACTGGGGTTCACATTAATTTAGTAGTAATAATAGCTACTATTTATACAGTTCTTTATAATCATTATCTCATTTGATCCTCATACATCATGTTTTGAAAATTATCATTCTGCAGACTTTGATGCTTAAATAAATCTATGATCCTATTAGTGTAGAGTACTCCCTTCACTATTGCAGATTGCAACTGATGAATGCCTTTGTATCCTGTGTGATTCCTGTTTATATCCCTCCGTAGATCCTCAAAAGGGTAGTTACCCAACACACTGAAGGCCTTCCTCTAGTTCCTTACTATTTTGTTGGTAACACTGTAAGACTTGACTTGTCCATCTGTTACTTCTTGCTCTAGCTACATGACTAGCCTATATCCTTTTGGTTCATATGTGTCTTTGAGTCATAATATACATGCAAGTGATAATTAGTAATATATCGCAGCCTGCTGACACATCTTGACATTGCTTTGTAATTCATTTTGATTGTTGAGATGGATCCTTTGAACTAGATAATTTACCAGATCTCTAGACCACTCAGTATAGCCTAGGATATGATATTTAAACGGGGACAAATTGCATAGTAAAACTAAGGAATTTTTCTCTGTCTCCAGGTCCCATAGTGTTACTCCCAAGTAATATTCTTCAGTCACCATGTCTCTGTTGTATTCATTCTCTTACGTGTCTAATGGCCCTATATATTTTATAAGCAATTACCAAATGCATGACTATTGAAGGAAAAGAGAGCATTGTTTATTATCTTCATAAAGCATGGATATTCATCCTTAAAGGTAAGTATGCATTTCTTGAATGCACATGCACATATGTATGTGTATCTGCATACTTATGCGTGTATGCATGTTTATAATGTACACACATACACCACATTTATGTAAATATATACTTATAAGTCCCTCCCTGATCTCTCTCTGTCTCTGTCTCTCTCTCTCTACATACACAAACACATGAAAATTGATTGCATGTTGAAAGTTGTAGCACAAAAAAAATAAGTTGGTCTTTGAATGTGCCCCCAAACAGCACAACATGGTGCTGATATAACACCTATACTAGCATGTTTAAAGATGTATGCAAACTGGGGAGGTTCTTTGTAATATTCTCAAATCAGTGGGTGGCAACTTTGATTTAATGTATAATATATTAGATTCAGCAGCTGATATATCTAATTCAGCAGGTGATGTTTCTAGTTCAAGAGGTGATATATCTGATTCAGCAAGTCATACATCTCATTCAGCAAGTGATGTACTTTATTCAGTGTGTGATGTATATGATACAGAAAGTTGTATATCTCAATCAGTAGCTAATATTACATCATATTCAGAATGTGATCCATTTTTTCCAGTAAGTAATTATTTTGCACTATAAATGATTTATCTATTTTAGCATGTACAGTAAGTTATTTATTTCATGACATGGTGTATGAATTTCCTTGATATGGTATATGAATTTTCATTGAAAAATAGTTGAAAAATTTCAGGGTTAGTCAAATCATAGTTTTTACCTACACTGTCATATTTAAAGATATATGCAAAGCATGGAGATTCTTTGTGATGTGAAGATGCTAGTTAAAACACCTTGATACCTCCAAAGCACCTTTGACTGAAACATAAAGAAGAATGGAAAGTACTAGGTCCTATTACAAATTTAACAAGGAATTCATCACATTTGTTACACTTACCAATCTTGACTGTTCCCTGCTATAGTCATTTTACCCTATCTTTACCTTACTTCACAGTAAAACTAGGAATTCCAGCACATGGAGCAGATTCATTGGGGTTGAAGGGAATCTAAATTTTGTACATGATTACAGTACACTAGAGACAGAGGTTGTGGGCAGCAAGGAAGTTGAGCAACTTGGAGGTCAAAATGTTTGTTCAAAAGGGGCAGGGATTGGAGTGAAGACTGTGGACCATGTGCTTTTGGGAAAAGACCATAGATGATAGCAGCAAGGATATAGACAGAGTTGAAAGAACCTCCAAGAAATAGAAGTGTGTGGTTTTTTTTTAAATAACTATATGAGAAAGGAATATGCCTATTCTTCTTCTATACCTCTGTGGGTGTGAAAGAGGAGTTTCCAATCTTGGAGAGAATGCCAAGTGATGTAGTGTCTGCTGCAAGCTAAATTTCAGTAAACACCAGAAGAAGTAAAGAATGTGAGAGGAATAGACATAGCATTTGAAAAACCTGTGATTCTTGAACCCAATACAAATTCCAACTCCTTCTGGATTTAGTGGGCAGTGAGTTGTTAGGGGTGAATAATTCATTACCCTGTGACCCAACTAGTGATGAAATTCTCTGTACTTAAGTAGCTAGTCTTTAGAATAAAGTCATGCAATTGATTGCCTGGCCCATATTCCATGTTCTTCCAACTGGTAGTCTGCTTACCTTAATCTTTGGGAAACAAGGGTAGCATTTATTCAGAGAAGAAGCAAAAAGTAGGACTTCAGTGGAGGGATAGGAGTCATATAGATGAATATATGGATCATAAATATATATGTATATACATTAGATATATGCATATATAAATAAATATGAAAGCATAGTGTTTTCCTCAACATTTCTTAATTTGTTTACAGTTTTCAACAATCACTTCCATGAGTTCAACATTTTCTCCCCCTCCCTCCTCAAAATGGCATGCAATCATATATGGGCTCTATACATACATTCTTATTAAACATATTTTCACATTAGTCGTAATACATAGAAGAATTAAAATGAATGAGAGAGACCATGAGAAAAAAAAAAACCCAAATCCAACATAGCAAAAGAGAAAATAGTCTGCTTCGTCCTGCGTTCTGACTCCATAGTTCTTTCTCTGGACATCATGAGTCCTTGGGAAACCTTTCAGCATTGCTGTGAAGGGCTAAGTCTATCCAAAACAGTCCGTCCTCACACTCTATGGCTGTCACTAGGTATAATTTTCTCTTGGTTCTGCTCACTTCACTCAGCATCAGTTCATAAGTTTTACCAGGTTTCCCTGAAATCCTCCTGCTCATCATTTCTTACAGCACAATTGTATTCCATTACATTCATCTACCACAGCTTGTTCAGACATTCCCCAATTGATGGGCATCCACTCAATTTCGAGTTCTTGCCAGCACAAAAGAACTGCTGTAAATATTTTTGTACTTGTGTATGATCTCTTTGGAATATAAGCCTAGAATTGGTATTGCTAGGTCAAATGGTATGGACATTTCTATAGCTCTTTGGGCATAGTTCCAACTTGTTCTCTAGAATGATTGGATCAGCCCACAGCTACACCAACAGTAATTAGTGTTCCAACTCTCCCACATCTTCTCCAACATTTATCATCTTCCTTTTTTTTTATCACATTAGCCAATAGTAGTTTTTAAAATTAATTTTAAAAACAATTAATCATTAAACATTTATTAAGTGTTTACTATATGCCAGGTACTGTGCTCAGCCCTGGGGATATAAAAAGAGACAAAAGACAATCCTCTCCATTAAGGAGTTCATAATCTAATGAAAGTATTGTAACATCATTCCAGGGTATCACCACCATATTGCTTTATGCTTTATGTTTATACTTTAAGATTTCTCCACAAATCATCATGGTTGTCCTTTTAAGTTCTGTGTTTCAAGTTTCTGAACAACAGTCTAACTATTTCTGGAGTGTAATGTTTAGTTCTAGGCATCATCTTTTAGTAAGGATATAAAGTGTCTTGAGAACATGTTATGTGAAAATTAATCAAGTGAACTAGAAATGTTTAGCCTGTGGAAGACAAGACTTGACTGGAGGGTTGGGTATGATAGCTATCTTCAAATATTTGAAGGGATGACTTGTGGAATAGTGATTAGACTTGTGTTGCTTGGTCACAGAAGGCAGAACCAGGAATCATAGGTGGACTTTGGAGAAGAAGAAACTTTAGCCTTGAAATAAAGAAATCCTTCTTAATAATTTGATTTGTCCAAAAGTGACACAGGATGCTTCAGAAAGTGGTGGGCATCCATTCTATGAACATCTTCAAGTTGAGGGGGAATGACTGATTGCTTGTGCTGCTCTGTTATAGAGAGAATTCTTCAGGTATAGGTTTGCTTCTGATTGCTTCTGAGGTGTCTTCCAGCTCTGAGACTCTATAATTTTGATTGGGAACAACTGGTTGTTGTCCTTTGTTCTTGAAGAGGACCAAAATGATATCATCAGAACAAAGTGAAGTTTCAATGTGTAGGACTATGGCTGATCAGATCAATATGAGCTCAGAATGCTCTGGCACAGATTGGGGGCAGATAGCCCATGTGAACATTTGGGGTGGTTATTCCAAATTTGTGCATCCTATATTTCCTTTGTGCTGTTTTAATTCTGCTTTGCTCATAGAGCACAGCACCTTTTCTGATGTGGGCACGCCATGCTGAGCAGTCCTGTGACAGTGCCTCCCATGCTGCACAGTCAAATTCAAAGTTCTTATGAGAAACCTTGGGAGTTGTCCTTGTGTTGCTTCTTGTACTTTACTTTTGATGGAATTAAATGCTGTCTTCTTAGAGATGGATGAACTATCCTGCTGGTAAATCCTGTGGAGTTCTCATTTTTTCATTTAGCAACTTCTGGATTTCCCCATCATTTTCATCAAACCAGTCTTGATGTTTGCGAGTGTTCTGACCCAGATGAGCAAAGGCAGTGATGTACACAAAATTTCTGAAAGCTGCTCACTCCTTTTCTCCTCCACTGTTACCAGCTGTGTGGTGATTCAACTTTCCCTCCAAGTTAGCAACAAACTGTTCACGCTCAGAAAAGAAATCTAATTTGTTGACATCAATTCTTGTGGTTGTCATTTTGCCTTTGGTGTGGCATTTTTGATGAACGTGAATATTTAGGTTGGAAAGGATAAGTCTATGATCAGTCCAGCACTCTGCACCACACATTGTCTTTGTCACTCTCACATCTTATCTTTCTCTTCTCCTTACAGTCACATAATCTATTAGATGCCAGTGTTTGTTGCAAGGGTGCATCCATGAAGTTTTATTGCATTTAGGTAAATGGAATACAGTGTTGGTAATGAGAGGGTCATGCAGTGCACAAGTCTTCAGTTGTAGGTGACCACTGCTGTTGCTGTTTCCAACTCCATTCCTCCCTAGGACTCCCTGCCAAGTCTGGTAGTCTGAGCCTACTCTAGCATTAAAGTCACCCAGAACTATAACCTTGTCCTCTTTTGGTACATTGATGATAAGGATCTCTAGGTCTTCATAAAATTTTTCTTTGACCTCATCAGAGATCATCATGGTGGGAGTATAGACACTGATGATGGTGGCATGGTGTTTTCCTGCAAGTGGCAATTACATTGTCATGAACCTGCCATTTAATCCTTTTGCCAGGCATACCAGCTTGCTGACTAGATTAGTTTTGATTGCAAAACCTACTCCAGCTTCACAGCACTCCCCTTCACTGTGCCTACTCCAGAAAAATGTGTATTCAGCTCTAACTTCAGTAAGCTGGCCTTCTTTTGCCAGCCTTGTTTCACTCAGGGCTGCTTTTTGGATATGATAACTGTTGAGTTCTCTTGCAACAAGTCTTTCAGGTCTTCTGGATGTTGTGTTGTCTATAAGTGTGCACATGTTCCATGTGCCAGTGGTGACCGGAATCATCTTTGCAGATGTTTTTGTACATTTCTTTGTATTTCAACCACAGAGTGAGATTCCCTGCCTGCTGCAGTAATCAGACCAGGGTTGGCTAAGCAGACCATTTTTAGGGCACCTTTTCTAGCCCTCTTCCTCACACTAGGAGGTGAGTAGTGTGATCCTTAAAAGGCTGCTTGGACACGCAGTGGGGCTGCCCATTCCAGTGGGAAATAACCCTATGACTTGGGCCACCTGTGTGCAGGGTTGTGACTACAGTTCCCAGTGTATCCACACCTACTGCTTCATCAGTTGCCTGTCTCCACAGGACTTTGGGTCATAATAGTGAAATGGTATGAGGTGATATCTTTTGATTCTTGTGTAAATTGGGTTTAAGTGAGGCAGAGTTACAAGAAGTTATCAGCCTCACTCCCTCCTCCAGTCATCAGAGTCTAGTGGTAGGACAGAGGTAAGACAGCTGATGATGGCTCAGGATGCAGCGAATGACCTTGGCATCTTTGGTGTCTAACCAAACTCTAAGTGCTCCACGTTGCCTGCTTCAGCTGCCTTCATGGCTATTGGAGCAAATTGTTCTCATCCATCCATTCCACCAGGGGAAGTCTTCACATGCATGGTGTAGATACCCCTCTAACTCACCCCATGAGACCCCATGGCTTCCTTCAACCTGGTTTGGCCCGTCTGTCAAAACGGTTTACCAGTGTGTGGCCCCTGTGCATGCTGCAGCTTCTTGGAGTCACAGGTTAGAGTTGAGTGGAAGAGGTGGACATCAAAGGTGGAAAGAGCCCCCAAAAGGGTTCGACAGCCATCACACCAAAGGTACTGGTTCTCCCTAAACACACCCTACATCCCATTGGGAACAGTCCAGAGCACAAGAGTGATGTGTATCTTTATAGCCAGTTCAAGATCTCTTAAGATGAGCTTATTTTTGAATCCTTCTTTTTCTCTTTTACCTTAAGCTTCAGATTTCTACTCTTCCCCAGGTGCTGATCTGTTTAATTAGTCTGATGACTAGAATCACTAAGAAATTGGTCTGGGGGGGCAGAGCTAAGATGGCAGAGTAACAGCACAAACTTTCTAGAGTGCTCCCACCTATCCTGGCCAAATACTGGTAAAAAATGGCTCTAAACAAAATCTGGAGCTGCAGAACCCAAAGAATGATGGAGTGAAGCAAATCTCCAGCCCAAGACATCCTGGAAGGTTGCTTGGAAGTGTCTTCCATGCCATGCTTGGAGCAGTGCACAGTCCAGTATGGGCCACGAGTGCACAGAAGAGACCTGAACAGACCTTGGGGACACTGAATCTCTCACACCTGTGGTAGTTTCCAGACATCATGACCCCCACAATGCTGAGGATAAATTGGAAGGTCAGTGGGAAAAACCTATGGGACCAGTATAGGAGAGTGGAGTGGTCTGGCCCCAGCCCCAGAGCAGCAGAGGAGGGAGGGACAGAGGAATCCACAGCAGCCACAGCACCAGCAGGAGCAGCTGCAGCCACTGTTTCTGGAGCTCTAGGCCCACAGATTTTGGGGGATTTGAGTAGCTGACAGTATATCCCCCCCAGCCCTAATTGGAAGCAGAGAACTACCTTGACAAAGAGCTCAAAAGTCAAGTAAATATTTGGAGAAATGAGCAAAAATTGGAAGAAGAATCAGACTATAGAATCTTACTTTGGTGACAAGGAAGACCAAAGTATGCCAATAGAAGAAAACAAAGTCAAAGCTCTTCCATTCAAAGCCTCCAAGAAAAATGTAAATTGATCTCAGGCCATGGAAGAGCTCAAAAAGGATTTTGAAAATCAGGTAAGATAAGTAGAGCAAAAATTGGGATGAGAAATGAGAGTAATGCAAGGGAATCATGAAAAATGTGTCAACTGCTTGCTAAAGCAGACCCCCAAAAAATGCTGAAAAAATTGGTCTAGTCTAGCTAATCAAAGTGTCAGCAGCTCACGATTAAATGAATACTATGAACTTTTTATGTTATTCTCAAGGTATTCTCAGGGTTGCCTAATATGACTTCATTGATTTTGTTACAAGCTAATTGTAGATAGCTGAATCTGTTTACATTGATGTGGGTTTAATTAAATTAAAATCTTTTTTTTAGACTCTTTGCCAGTTCAACCAACGTAGGTGGACTTGCCAGCTACCACAATAGAAAACAGAAAGATTTGAGAAACCAACGAAAAAAAGATCAAGATTCCCAATACATTTCTTTCTAATCAAGTGCAAGTGTCAGAAGTATTGATTCCTGGGATCTCATCAGCATTTAAGTTATGAGGATCTTTAGTTATGGGCAAGGATATCTCCCAATTCTATAACCTGAAAAGATGATTTAATATATACTTGAAGACAACACGATGAAGAGCCTTTAACTGACTTTTTTTCCTATTTGCAGATGCTTCCATAGAGAACACAGATCATAAAATTGCTAGTGAAAAATAATTGAAGAAAGTTCCCTTAAGGAAAATAAAATAGAAAACTCATCCATCAACAATTTAGAATATGTTCTTCATAAGAATATAGCTGCAATGAGCTGAAAAGTGATAAAGAAAGATACACAGTGCCTGTTGGGAGTTCCGGCTATTACAGAGTTATAGTATCAAATTGAATCAAATTTACTAGAATGGAATCAGTTTTTTTTCAATTAAACAAGGAAATATCCATTAAGTGCCCACTATATGCTAAGCCTCTATAATACTAGGCACTAGGAAAACCAAGAAAAAGATGAAGCAAGTGTAATTAGTTCTTAATGGAGTTGGTATAGGTAGGAGTCCACCCCAGGGAATTCAGGCTTGGTTTGCGTTATGTAGATAGATTTGTAATCCAGCTTGATTTCTAAAAAGTTTTTGGTTTTTGTTTCTTATTTTGTTGTTGCTACTTTTTTCCTTTCAGTAAGATGATATACTGAATTCTTAGAGGTGCTGTCCACACGTCTTCTTCTTCGCAAATCTGAATTAATCTGTTTTAAATTTGGTTTGTCTTTTCATTGAGCTTCCTGGTAATTGAATAGATGACAGGATCGTGTTATATCCCTTCACAATTGGAGCAACCAGTAGAGGTCTCTGAGAAAGGTGACTGCAATATATAACTAGTCAGAAAAATGAAAAAGAGTCAAGTAAAATCATTCTTGTAAGATTAGGTCATAAATGTGCTTTGTTATGCTTTTGCTAAAAGTGCTCAGCCCAGTTCAGGTCATAAATTTTCCCTTTTTCTTTTCTGTGCTGTAGAAGAAATTACAATGCATTGATGGAATTCTCAGCATAGATGACAAGAGAATTGGGAAAGTAATAAAATTATCTTAAAACAGTGCAATGGATTTGAATTCAGAGGACCTGGTGAAATGTTAATTAGATCTTCTCTGCCCATTAATAGGCCTCAAGTATCTTTTGTTAATTTCTATTGAGGCACTGGGTCAGATGATCCTGCCTTCAAGCTCTGAAAAGTGTATAAATACTCGAAGGTAAAGTTTTACTTTGGGGACTGCTCATTGGAAGGGTTGGTTTGGCCAAATGAGACTCTGGGAAGCAGCTAAGGAGCACCCTGGCTTTGAAAACCCAGATGTTGGTGTTTCTCTCTCTGATAACTGTGTGTGTATTGCTTATGGTCAGACAGTTGGAATCCCTATCTATTGATTTCTCTGTATTTTCTCTGAAGTACAGAGTGCTGACTTTTTCCCTTGAACTCAGTGAATGATATGTGTGCTTGATTAAAGTGATTGCTTTAAGTTGCTCAAAAGTTGCTTTCATTTTAGAAAAGCTGATTTAAGAACCTGTGCAGCAGGCCCTCCTGTATCTGTCGAGGTCCTTGCTGATGCACATGGTTTTGCAAAAATCTTGATTTTGCCACTTAGTATATGTGACCTTGGGCAAATCACTTAAGTGCTCTGGACCTCAGTTTCCAACTCTAAAAATAAGGAGTTGACTGTGTGACCTATAAGGTCCCTTATAGCTCTAAATCTATCATCCTTATGAACCTCAACCAAGAGAATTTCTTAAATAGGCCAAGCATCGAAGGTTTGACTTTATAGAGGTGAATATAAAATTTCTGGAAGTGGTAGATTACCTCTTGATACTTAGTATAGATGATTCTTATGTACAAACAAATTCATTAAAATTGCAGGAGCCTTTAACACCTCAGTAGCAGCTTGCCCCAAGGATTATATTTATTGTTCACTACTGCCAACATCTTGCTTTTATGGGGCACATTTATTTGCTAAATTGTCTATTATGTTAAACTGTGAGTTCCCATTTAGCAGCATCAAGAATAAGAAGTGACTATAAGTATTTATATTTTATTAGCCCTATGCCAGATTTCTTACTGGCTTACAATTTTTTTTTTTGCATCATACAATTTTGTTTATTCATAAATTCTTTTCTTATACATAATTCTGATACCCATAAACATTATTTATCCATTTATTTAAATCTGACTATATGTAAAGAGTTTTATATTATGTTCACATAGGTCTTAGGATTTTCTAAGCAAGTATGCCAGGTATATTCCCATATATCTTCCCATAAACAATCTGATTTGTGGTTTTATTTTGTGTTCTGCTGCTTTGCAGAAATAATCATTTCAACTACTATTTTAGTTGATTTTTTAGAGTTCATCACATCCTCAAAAAGATGTTTTACTTCCTCATTATCCATTCCAATTCTTTCAATTTTTTTCTTCTTACAATTTTTTTCCTCCTCTTATTGATATGAATATCACTTCTAGTACAATATTGAAGAATAGTAGCGATAATGGGCATCCTAGCTTTAGCGCAATCTTATTGAGAGAGCTTCTACCTTATCCCCCTTATAAATAATACTTACTGGTGCTTTAAGTAGGGCTTATTTTAAAGAAAAATCCATTTTTACACCTATACTTTCAAGTGTTTTCATGTTCCATTTTGTCAAAAGCAAAATTTTTCTACATCTGTTGAAAATTCTTTAGGTCATTGTTAGAATTAATCATGTTAACTTTTCCCTATTAAATGGTTCTTATATTCCTGTTATAAATCCCACTTAGTATGAGCTTTGTAATAGATTGCTGTAGTCTCCTATCTAGTATTTTATGGAGAATTTTTGCATCACTATTAGTTAGTAAAATTGGTCTGTAATTTTCTTTGGTTTTGTCATTTTTTTTTCATAAATGGAGTTTGTTAAGACTCCTGTCTATTCAAAATAATTTTACTTAACCTGAGAATTAATTGAGTTTTAAATTTATCTGGCCCACTTCTCCTTCCAGAGGCCAATATGCCTGAGTAAGAAGTAAGTTGCTCTCACTTTCCCTTATTGACCTCTGAAAGCCCAGAAAATATTGCCCCAGGAAAAACCCTGGAATAGCTAAGTCAGCAGAAAAATGGGGTGCAGCAGTCTTGTAGCCCAGGAAGCTTGGGGAATTAACAGGAAAGGCCCCTCTTGCTCTGGGAGAGGGGTAGCAGTACAAGATAGGAGGCATCCCAGCAAGTCAGTGACAAGCCTTACCTCCACAAGCCAGGGGGAGATCCTGAGTCCCATGGTGTTGGAGCAGGCAAGCACCAACACAAGGACCTCCCACACCCATGCCTCAGGACAGGCAGGGGAACTGCTAGACACCAGCTCCTAAAACCACCACATGCACTGGTATTCTCCAGCAACCAAACCTCCCTGTGCTTCAGTACAATTCCAGGAAGCACAGCTCCAGGAGATGCAGCTCCAGGCTGGCAGACACCCTCCAGCAGCCAAATATTTGAGTGCAAAATCCAGGTGAGCAGGTGTCCTCCAGAGGCCAGATTCCCCACCTCCAACCCTAGAGCTACAGTATTGCTGAACCCAGCTCAGCAACAGGTATGCTACCAGACCTCTATAGTCTCCACCTGCCAACACCTGAGGCCCCAGCACACAAAGTCAGTGATATCAGGTCCCTGGTTCCCAGCATAACAAACTCGGGTCAATGACCCCTGTGCTCCAGCAGGAGAGTTTAACTCAAAAAGCCAGGAATTTGGCAAACACCATGAACAAAAAGCAGAAATGGACAATGACCATAGATTCTTACTATGGGGACAGGGAAGATTAAAACACAGATTCAGAAGAGGAAAATATTGTCAATATACCCACATCTGAAACCTCAGAAGAAACATGAACTGGTGTCAAGTCCACAAAGCCTTCTTGGAAGAGATCAAGAAGGATTTTAAAAGTCAAATAAAAGAAGTAGAAGAAAAATTGGGAAAAGAAATGAGAGTTATGCAAGACAGAGTTAATAGTTTGGAAAAGGAAGGACAAAAATTGGCTGTAGAAAACACATCCTTAAAAACTAGAATTAGCCAAATGGAAAAGTGTGGGCCCAAAAACTCACTGAAGAGAACTCCTTAAAAATTAAAATGGAAAAAAAGAACAAAATAAAAAAGTGAACAGCAGAGAACAAAAGAAATCTCATAAGGAAGCAAAGAAAAGATGCACAGTTCTTAACACAGAGTATAGTATTTATCACACAGGATTTTATGAAATGAAAATTTATTGTTATATATTTTGAATCCTTTCTGACATTCTGCTATGCACATGACATGCTTTTTCTTTTTTTTATACTTTATATTTAAGTTCTAATATTTATCTTTATGATATGTTTTTTTCTGTATTCTGTTCTTGTGTTCTGGCATTTCTGTCTAAAAGTAAATAAGTAAAATGGGTCAAATGGAAAATGAGGTATAAAATCTAATAGAAGAAAAAATTGTTCAAATTAGAATTGGGCAAGTGGAAGGTAATGACTCTATGAGATATGAAAAATCAGTCAAACAGAAACAAAAGAATGAAAAAAAATAGAAGGAAACATAAAATACCTCCTTGCAAAAACAAATGACCTGGAAAATAGATCCAGGAGAGGCAATTTAAAAATTATTGTTCTACCTGAAAACCATGATGAAAAAAATAGTCTGGAGAGAATCTTGCAGGAAATCATCAAGGAAAACTGCCATGGGGTGCTAGAACCACAAGGTAAAATAGTTATTGGAAGAATCTACCCATCACCTCCTGAAAGAGATCCTGAATTGAAAATGCCAAGGAATATTGTAGCCAAATCCCCAAATTACCTGATAAAGGAGAAAATACTACAAACAGTAAGAAAGAAAGAATTTAAATATCATAGAATCATAGTCAGGATCACACAGGATCTTGCATCTTCTACATTTCTACATTAAAAGAACACAGGGTGAGGAATATGATATTCTGCCAGGCAAGGGAGCTTGGATAAGAACCAGGGATCATCTACTCAGCAAAATTGAGCATAATCTTTCATTCAGGGAAATAGGTGACTTCCAAACCTTCCTGATGAAAAGACCAGAGCTCAACAGAAAATTTGATCTTCAAATGTAAGACTCAAGAGAGGTATAAAAAGGAAAACAGGAAAGAAAAAAACCCCAACATTTGATTGAATAAGGGCAAAATGTTTACATGCCTGTAAGGGAGGATGATATTTGTAACTCTTGAGAAGTGTGTCTCTATTATGACATTTAAAAGGGGTATGCATAGACAGAGGCCTTGGGGTATAAATTGGCTTTGATGTGATGATAAAAAAAATCTAAGTGGTATAAAGGGAATGTATTGGGAGAAGAGGAAAGCAGGAAACCAAAAAGGGTAAATTACATCACGTGAAAGGGCACAAGGACCTATTACAGTAGAGGGAAAGAAGGTAGGGAGATGAGCATTCTTTGAACCTTAGTTTTATCAGATGTGGCTCAAAGAGAGAATAGCATTATCAGGTATAGAAATCTAACTTACAAGGAAGAGGAGGGGAAAGAAGAAGGAAAAGAGAGGAAGTGGATAGAAAGGGGGAAGTAGTAGTAAGGGAAAAGGGGAAAAAAGGGAGGGGGCTGACAGAAAGGAGTACAGATTGGGGAAGGTGGTGGTTGAAAGCAAAACTTGTGAGGAGTGAAAGGGAGAAAGGAGAGAAAAGAGCATAAACAGGGGGAATAGGGTGGAGAAAAGACACAGTAATCATACCTGTGAATGTGAATGGGATGAACTCTCCAATAAAACAAGTAGATCGCATAGTGGATAAAGAACCATAATCCTACAATGTGTTGTTTAGAAGAAACAACAGGGATATACACAGAGTAAAGGTAAAAGGCTGGAGCAGAATATGTTATGCTTCAGCTGAATTAAAAAAAGAAAGGTAGCAATCCTGATCTCCTCCAAAGCAAAACAAAAATAGATCTAATTAAAAGAGTTAAGGAAGGAAAGAAACTACATCCTGCTAAAAGATACCATAGATAAAATTGTGCTACACCACTACTAGGTCTGTGTCCCAAATAGGTCATAAAAACAGGAAAAGGGCCCACAGGTACAAAAATATTTATAGCAGCTCTTTTAGTGTTGTCCAAGAACTGGAAACTGAGGGGATGCCCATCATTTGAGGAATGACTGAACAAGTTGTGGTACATGAATGTAATGGAATGCTATTGTCCTATAAGAAATGATGAGTGCGCAGACTTCAGAAAAACCTGGAAAGACTTATATGAACTGATGCTTAGTGAAATGAGCAGAACCAGAACATTGTACACAGTAACAGCTAATTGTGCCATGACTGACCTTGATAGACTTAGCTCTTCTCAGCAATGCAAGAATCTAAGACAAGTCCAAAAGACTCACAATGGAAAATACTGTCCACATCCAGAGAAAGAACTTGGGAGTCTGAATGCAGATGAAAGCATACTATGGGCTCTCCTTTTCTTTTGTGGTTTTGTTTCTTCTTTCTTGTGGTTCCTGCCAATAATTCTTCTTTACATTATGACTAATGAGAAAATGTTTAATATGACTACATAAGTAGAGGCTATATCACATCATCTTGGGGAGGGGAAAGGAGAGGGTGGAAGAGAAAAGTCAAAAGTCAAAATCTTATGGAAGTGAATGTTGAAAGCTAAAAATAAATTGATAGTATTGATAGTATCTGGCTCCATTGCTTTTTTAACAGAAAGCTTTTATGACCTATTCCATTTCTTAAATAATTTGTTAAATTTGTACAATCAGAAAAAAATAACTTTTAATTTCATCTTCATTAGTGGTATATGTGGTAGATGAATTTAGATGCTACAGATTGCACAGCAACCGTATGGGCAGGAAATAATGACTACATGATTGAATTATTACTCCACACCTGTCCTGAATATAAATTCAATCACTCAGTCATTATTGCCCGTCCATATGGTTGCTGTGCGTTCTGTGGCATCTAAAATTTTCATTTTTAATACTAGTGTTTTTTTTTAAATCATATTTAACCAATGGTATATCTATTTTGTTCCCCCCCATAAAACCATCTCCTAGTTAATTCAATGATTTTTTTTTTTTACCAAATTTTACTAATCACACCTTTAATTTTCTGGATACCTAATTTGGTGTTTAATTGGGAAGTTTTTTCTAGTTTTAAAATTGTATATCCAGCTCATTGATTTGCCTATTTTATTGATAAGCATTTAAAGGTATAAATATTCCCAATTACTGCTTTTGCCACAACCCATAAGCCAATATGCTATCTCAATATCATTGTCTTTAACAAAATTGTTGTTTCTATGATTTGTTCTTTAACCAGCTCATTCTTTAATTTTAGCTTAGTTTCCAATTACTTTTTAATCTGTGTTCTCCATATTCATTTACTTTATAAATTTGGGTGCCATAGCATTTGGTGGGTCTTATGGTTGATATTATATCATTACCTGTAGTACCTTTTTGACAATGTAGTTTCCCTGTTTATGTTTTGATTAAGTCTATTTTAACTTTTAACTCTCCAAGA
The DNA here is from genome assembly GCA_023548195.1 of Bettongia penicillata ogilbyi. Lineage (NCBI taxonomy): Eukaryota > Metazoa > Chordata > Mammalia > Diprotodontia > Potoroidae > Bettongia > Bettongia penicillata. Next base: position 12,651,783 of record JAJHZJ010000153.1, read on the forward strand.
TCATGATTGCTACTCATGCATTTTTTCTTAAGGATCAGCTGAAGCATACTATAATCCACCCCCTTCATTTTTACTCTATATACCTCCTATATTAAATTGTGTTTCTTGTGTAAACATTGTCAGGTTCTTATTTTTGATCCATTCTGCTATCCATTCACAAAATTCTAATTACTAGTTGTATATATATTTCCCTACATCCCTTTCCCCCTTTATCCTTTTTACCCCATCCCTCCTCAGAAGTTTAGTTTACTTCTGACCACTACTTCCCTAATCTGCAAACCCTTCTGAGGTCCTCCTTTCTCCTACCCCAATGCCCTCCCATTTCCCTCTAAGTTAATAAAACTTTTATACACAACTTAGATGTATCTTTAACCCAGCTCTAATGAGATTAAAATTCCAGTGCTGTCTATCCTCCTCCCTTCATATTGTAAAAAGTTCTTCCATTCACACCTTTTGTGAGAAATTGCTCTATTTTACCTTTCCCTACCCATTTTTTTTGGTCACCTCAATCACAATCAACTTAAACTCAATCCCTCTCTGTATACTTTCTGACTACCTTAACAATGAAATTTTAAAGAGCTGCAAATATCACTTTCCCATTTAATAATAATAATAATAAGTTTAACTTTATTAAATATCTTGTTGATTTGTCTCTCATTTACTTTCTTAGGTTTCTTCTGATTCTTAATTTTCAAAGTCAAATTTTCTGTTCAGGTCAGATCTTTCCTTCAAGAAGGTCTGAAAATCTTTTAATTCATTAAAGGACATGCCTTCATTTTGCTGTGTCAGGTGGGACCTGGGAGGGAGTCTTTCCTTTCTGAACGTAGGATTAAGTTTGTATCTTCCATGTTTTTAGGGACACATTCCCAGACCAAGTTCCTTGAGAATACTGCCACTCTCATACCAGCTGCTTACTTCAATAGTAGACCAGGTCACATGACTGTGGCTCCTCAGCTTCCGCAAATTACTCTTCAGGACGAATCAGCTCTCTGTGTTCTTTTCCCCTTCATTTCCCTGCTCTTCTTCTCAAGGGCCAGCTCTTAGTTCACAGTTTTGAAGGCTAAAATTCATTGCATTTTCTACAGAAGGCATTTTGAACACAGAATTTGTTATAAATGCTGTCTGCAGGCTTGAAGTTTTCAGACTTTGCTTATCATGACAGAAGAAAAAATATCTCACTCTCGCTTACCCTTAAGCAAATTATAACTGCCATTATTTAAGCAATTACGTGTAGAAAATAAAACCACAATTTAAATAATGGCTATTATTGTCCCAATGATTCCAAGATAAAGCAACAGGAAATCTCTAAGGAGACAGCTGTGGAGTAATAATTCAATCACGAAGTCATTATTGCCCGTACATACAGTTGCTGTGCATTCTGTAGCATCTAGATACATTTAGCTCACTCAGATATGACACGGGCAGATTTAACACAGAAACCCCCAAATGTCAAATTTCAATTTGATGATTTGATGTGGTAATAAGAAGAAAGGCTTGATTATAAGCATAAATTGAAAAGAAAATTGAAAAGTCCTAGTCAGAAATAGCCTGTCTTCGCTAGTGGATAGCAGAGAACTGAAATATGTTTCATTTGGGAAATCTCCTTCTACCCTTTCAGCCTTCCTTTAAAAAATGTCACTCTTTACCCCTAATACATTTTATGGCATTGGCTTTGGAGAATAGAGGAACACTGCTTTATGGAATTTTAAAAGCAAATCATTAATATTTAGCCTTCATAACGAGTTATGCAAATTATGTAGGATTCAAACATGTTTTTGGATTCTGCTGCAGTGAGGTGGCACAGTGACTGGAGTGCTGAGCCTGGAGTCAAGATGACCTGAGTTCAGATTTGGCCTCAGACGTATATTGACTGTGTGGCCCTAGGAAAGTCACTTGCTTTCTGTTTGTCTCATCTTTCTCAACTGCAAGATGAGGATAATAGATAATATCTATAAAGTGCTTAGTATAGGGTCTGCTGTGTAATAGGGGCTATATAAATGCTTGCTATTAATAATAATGACAATAATAATGTATTTCTGATATTAAAACTGCTGCCTAATTTCCCATCCCTTTTTTAGTGCTGAAATTAATCAGATCTATAGGATAGATGTGCTCAGGCCACAGTTATAGCTTGAAGAATAATAAAAGCTAGCATTTATATAGTGCTTTAAGTTACAGAAGGCCCCCTAAGCACATTACCTCATTTGAACTTCAGAGTAATCAAGTGAGGTAGGTACCAAAGGCAGTGCTATATCCCTCCCTTACAGATGTGAAAAAAAGATCGACAAGATAAAGTCACTGGCTTTACCCAGGAAGAAAGTGCCAAAAGTATGATTTGAACCGATGACTGCTTCTCTCCAAGTCTAGCATTTTATCCCCTATGCCATGCTGCCTTTGTATGGGTAAAGAAAAAAAACCCATTGTTTCCTGCATATTGTGAACCACTTGAGGACTGAAATTGACTATAAACACAGTCAGTGCCAGAGCTCCTATCATTTAAAACAAAGCTTACTTACCAGGGGAGGAAGCACTACCTTGATTTGGTGAACTTTGTCTAGGTCCCAGAGCAGTTGGGAAAAAAGGATTTTAGTCTATGACTAAGTCATTGATGCTACTGATTAATATTCCTTTTTTAAAGCAATGCCAGCTCGAAAATCTGTGGTCATCTGTCAGCATCTGGTTCTATTTAGAACAACAGTCAGTAGCAGCAGAAGGCTTGCAATGTTTTCACAAATGCTGATACATTCTGACTTCTTAATATGAATGATGTTTGCGTCATCAAACCACAGGCCTTCCTTTCCCTTATTTCTTGTTATCTGTAAGACCAAGTTGAATTATGGTGATAGTAACAATTGAGAGGATCTGTCAAGTGTTAGTTGATGATTCAACTGTAATGTATTACTTTTTCGTGAACGTGATGAAAGTCATATTTCAGAGGATCAAGACCAAGGATGGCATATTTCTTTCTCCCCCAACCAAGTAAGCTTATCTTATATTATTTCTAAGAGTATCATTCAGTGGACAGAGGACAGCTGCTTTACTAGACACTGGGGATACTGAGACAAAAAAGAAACTGTCTTCTAGGAGCTTGCATTCCATAGGTATGGTTGACTTTTTCTTGTGTAATATTATATAAAATTAATACAGGGTAATACCCAGGATGAAGTAAAGGGTGCTAGGAAACTCGCTGAAGATATGGGAGAAAGCAGATACACTTGACAGGATGTAGAATTCCATCTGTAAGTAATAACAAAGTCACTCTGACTAAGCCAAAAGAGTGTGTGAGGGACAACAATATGTGATAACCCTAGAAAAGTCAGTCGGGATCAGTCTGTGAGGGGCTTTGACTGCCAAATAGAGGAGTATAGGTTTGATCATAGAGAGAATCACTGCAGTTGATTGAGAAAGGAGGTGACACACTGTTCTCAGTATATTCTGCATCCTTGCAGCACTCTTCTTACAGAATCTTAAGGCTAATATATTTTTTTACAGTTTTCATTTTATTTATTTTCATTTTTCAATATTCATTTCCATAAGTTTTAAATTTTCTTCCCCTCCATCCCCAAGATGGCATGAAATCATATATGGGCTCTACACATACATTCCTATTAAACACATTTTCCCATTACTCAGGTTGCATAGAAGAATTATAACGAATGGAAGAAACCATGAGAAAGAAGAAAAGATAAAACCAAAATTAAAATAGTATGCTTGACTCTGTGTTCTGACACCATAGTTCTTTCTCTGGATGTGGATGGCATCTTCCATCATGAGTCCTTTGGAAATGTTTTAGGTGCTTGCATTGCTGAGAAGTCTATTAAGTTCAGTCACACTATGGCTCTTTCTGTAAACAATGTTCTCATGGTTCTGCTCACTTCACTCAGCATCCAAGGTTGACATTCTTGATAAAGCTAAAAAGAAATGCGGTATTTTGAACCACCTATTGCCCTAAATCCTCTACAGGAGAAAATTCACAAATTAATGAATTAATTTTTAGCGAAGACATAGTAATAGCACCTCTATTCAACTTTATTCATTTATTCTCACTTTTTACTCTTTCAAAAATGACAGTTTCATGGGCTATGCTGGTTGTCTGTTCTAATGGGTGCTGTCTTAATTCTTGAAAACTCTATGATTTTAATTCATAAAACCTTGTATGACTCTGACTCTACCTGAGGCCCTTATGGCTACAGGCAACAGAAGTTGACAGTGATAAAAGTGGTGCACTAGCAAGATTGTTGAAGGAAAAACTCTCTCTTGGAATTTTCCAGCTATAAAATATGTTTAACTTGACAATTCTGGGACCCTTCCAGCCGTAAATCTTAGTGATTCCTGTGTCCAATTTTATCAATGGAAATGTGACCCACTGCTTGAGCTCAGAAACTCAGCAGACAATTTGATCATGGTGGGCATTAGTAGAATTTTTGAAAGCAGGAAACATATCATTTTATCTCTTTATCTCCAGGTGCAAAAATAGCACCTTGCACATAGCATATACTCACCATATATTTGTTAAATTCAAGCCAATTCCAAAGATATCATCTGTGTGCTTTCTTAGTATTGCTAGGAACTTAGTCCTTGACTTGTTTGCTGTCCCAGGCACGTTCCTCCTGAAATCAGAGGACGCATAGCATGTCTTAACATTACATTTTTGTTTAATATGTTTTTCTAAAATTTGAAAATGTGCTACAATAGAACAATGTGTATGTGTGCGTGTGTGGCACATGTGTGCATGTGTGGCACGTGTGTGTTCCATATCAGATTGATAGTTTGTAGCATTTCCCTCTGCAGTGGTGTGAATTAGAGCCCCTCCATTCCTGTACAAGCTGTTTTAGAGCTCGAAGACCCAAGTCTGAGCCTGGACTCTTTCATTGGTTGCCATTGCTCACTTATTCATTTGTGTCTGACTCTTCATGCCCCCATGGGTGTGATATCCTTCACCTTTTCTTGAAGTTTGTGCAACTTCATGTTTATTGTTTCTGTGACATTATCTTTGCCGCTCTTCCTCTGCCCTCCCCTTTTCCTTTTGCCTTCACTCTTTCCCAACATTAGGATCATTTCCAAAGAGTCCCATTTCATTATGTTTCCAAAGCATTTAACTTTCAATATTTGACCTTCCAGTGAACAGCATGAATTAATTTCTTTCAGTATTGACTGACTTAATCTTCTTGCTGTACAAGTGACCCTCACAAGTCTTAGATATTTGCCATCTTGGTGAATGCCTATTCTTCTTCTATACCTCTGTGGGTGTGAAAGAGGAGTTTCCAATCTTGGAGAGAATGCCAAGTGATGTAGTGTCTGCTGCAAGCTAAATTTCAGTAAACACCAGAAGAAGTAAAGAATGTGAGAGGAATAGACATAGCATTTGAAAAACCTGTGATTCTTGAACCCAATACAAATTCCAACTCCTTCTGATTTAGTGGGCAGTGAGTTGTTAGGGGTGAATAATTCATTACCCTGTGACCAACTAGTGATGAAATTCTCTGTACTTAAGTAGCTAGTCTTTAGAATAAAGTCATGCAATTGATTGCCTGGCCCATATTCCATGTTCTTCCAACTGGTAGTCTGCTTACCTTAATCTTTGGGAAACAAGGGTAGCATTTATTCAGAGAAGAAGCAAAAAGTAGGACTTCAGTGGAGGGATAGGAGTCATATAGATAAATATATGGATCATAAATATATATGTATATACATTAGATATATGCATATATAAATAAATATGAAAGCATAGTGTTTTCCTCAACATTTCTTAATTTGTTTACAGTTTTCAACAATCACTTCCATGAGTTCAACATTTTCTCCCCCTCCCTCCTCAAAATGGCATGCAATCATATATGGGCTCTATACATACATTCTTACTAAACATATTTTCACATTAGTCATAATACATAGAAGAATGAAAATGAATGAGAGACACCATGAGAAAAAAAAAACCCAAAATCCAACATAGCAAAAGAGAAAATAGTCTGCTTCGTCCTATGTTCTGACTCCATAGTTCTTTCTCTGGACATCATGAGTCCTTGGGAAACCTTTCAGCATTGCTGTGAAGGGCTAAGTCTATCCAAAACAGTCCTCCTCCACACTCTATGGCTGTTCAGCTAGGTATAATTTTCTCTTGGTTTTGCTCACTTCACTCAGCATCAGTTCATTAAGATTTTACCAGGTTTCCCTGAAATCCTCCTGCTCATCATTTCTTACAGCACAATTGTATTCCATTACATTCATCTACCACAGCTTGTTCAGACATTCCCCAGTTGATGGGCATCCACTCAATTTCGAGTTCTTGCCAGCACAAAAGAACTGCTTGTAAATATTTTTGTACTTGTGTATGATTCTTTGGAATATAAGCCTAGAATTGGTATTGCTAGGTCAAATGGTATGGACATTTCTATAGCTCTTTGGGGCATAGTTCCAACTTGTTCTCTAGAATGATTGGATCAGCCCACAGCTACACCAACAGTAATTAGTGTTCCAACTCTCCCACATCTTCTCCAACATTTATCATCTTCCTTTTTTTTATCACATTAGCCAATAGTAGTTTTTAAAATTAATTTTAAAAACAATTAATCATTAAACATTTATTAAGTGTTTACTATATGCCAGGTACTGTGCTCAGCCCTGGGGATATAAAAAGAGACAAAAACAATCCTCTCCATTAAGGAGTTCATAATCTAATGAAAGTATTGTAACATCATTCCAGGGTATCACCACCCATATTGCTTTATGCTTTATGTTTATACTTTAAGATTTCTCCACAAATCATCATGGTTGTCCTTTTAAGTTCTGTGTTTCAAGTTTCTGAACAACAGTCTAACTATTTCTGAAGTGTATGTTTAGTTCTAGGCATCACTTTTAGTAAGGATATAAAGTGTCTTGAGAACATGTTATGTGAAAATTAATCAAGTGAACTAGAAATGTTTAGCCTGTGGAAGACAAGACTTGACTGGAGGGTTGGGTATGATAGCTATCTTCAAATATTTGAAGGGATGACCTTGTGGAATAGTGATTAGACTTGTGTTGCTTGGTCCAGAAGGCAGAACCAGGAGTCATAGGTGGACTTTGGAGAAGAAGAAACTTTAGCCTTGAAATAAAGAAATCCTTCTTAATAATTTGATTTGTCCAAAAGTGACACAGGATGCTTCAGAAAGTGGTGGGCATCCATTCTATGAACATCTTCAAGTTGAGGGGGAATGACTGCTTGCTTGTGCTGCTCTGTTATGGAGAGAATTCTTCAGGTATAGGTTTCCTTCTGATTGCTTCTGAGGTGTCTTCCAGCTCTGAGACTCTATAATTTTGATTGGGAACAACTGGTTGTTGTCCTTTGTTCTTGAAGAGGACCAAAATGATATCATCAGAACAAAGTGGAGTTTCAATGTGTAGGACTATGGCTGATCAGATCAATATGAGCTCAGAATGCTCTGGCACAGATTGGGGGCAGATAGCCCATGTGAACATTTGGGGTGGTTATTCCAAATTTGTGCATCCTATATTTCCTTTGTGCTGTTTTAATTCTGCTTTGCTCATAGAGCACAGCACCTTTTCTGATGTGGGCACGCCATGCTGAGCAGTTCCTGTGACAGTGCCTCCCATGCTGCACAGTCAAATTCAAAGTTCTTAGGAGAAACCTTGGGAGTTGTCCTTGTGTTGCTTCTTGTACTTTACTTTTGATGGAATTAAATGCTGTCTTCTTAGAGATGGATGAACTAACCTGCTGGTAAATCCTGTGGAGTTCTCATTTTTTCATTTAGCAACTTCTGGATTTCCCCATCATTTTCATCAAACCAGTCTTGATGTTTGCGAGTGTTCTGACCCAGATGAGCAAAGGCAGTGATGTACACAAAATTTCTGAAAGCTGCTCACTCCTTTTCTCCTCCACTGTTACCAGCTGTGTGGTGATTCAACTTTCCCTCCAAGTTAGCAACAAACTGTTCACGCTCAGAAAAGAAATCTAATTTGTTGACATCAATTCTTGTGGTTGTCATTTTGCCTTTGGTGTGGCATTTTTGATGAACGTGAATATTTAGGTTGGGAAAGGATAAGTCTATGATCAGTCCAGCACTCCACACCACACATTGTCTTTGTCACTCTCACATCTTATCTTTCTCTTCTCCTTACAGTCCCATAATCTATTAGATGTCAGTGTTTGTTGCAAGGGTGCATCCATGAAGTTTTATTGCATTTAGGTAAATGGAATACAGTGTTGGTAATGAGAGGGTCATGCAATGCACAAGTCTTCAGTTGTAGGTGACCACTGCTGTTGCTGTTTCCAACTCCATTCCTCCCTAGGACTCCCTGCCAAGTCTGGTAGTCTGAGCCTACTCTAGCATTAAAGTCACCCAGAACTATAACCTTGTCCTCTTTTGGTACATTGATGATAAGGATCTCTAGGTCTTCATAAAATTTTTCTTTGACCTCTCAGAGATCATCATGGTGGGAGTATAGACACTGATGATGGTGGCATGGTGTTTTTCCTGCAAGTGGCAATTCACATTGTCATGAACCTGCCATTTAATCCTTTTGCCAGGCATACCAGCTTGCTGACTAGATTAGTTTTGATTGCAAAACCTACTCCAGCTTCACAGCACTCCCCTTCACTGTGCCTACTCCAGAAAAATGTGTATTCAGCTCTAACTTCAGTAAGCTGGCCTTCTTTTGCCAGCCTTGTTTCACTCAGGGCTGCTTTTTGGATATGATAACTGTTGAGTTCTCTTGCAACAAGTCTTTCAGGTCTTCTGGATGTTGTGTTGTCTATAAGTGTGCACATGTTCCATGTGCCAGTGGTGACCGGAATCATCTTTGCAGATGTTTTTGTACATTTCTTTGTATTTCAACCACAGAGTGAGATTCCCTGCCTGCTGCAGAATCAGACCAGGGTTGGCTAAGCAGACCATTTTTAGGGCACCTTTTCTAGCCCTCTTCCTCACACTAGGAGGTGAGTAGTGTGATCCTTAAAAGGCTGTTGGACACGCAGTGGGGCTGCCCATTCCAGTGGGAAATAACCCTATGACTTGGGCCACCTGTGTGCAGGGTTGTGACTACAGTTCCCAGTGTATCCACACCTACTGCTTCATCAGTTGCCTGTCTCCACAGGACTTTGGGGTCATAATAGTGAAATGGTATGAGGTGATATCTTTTGATTCTTGTGTAAATTGGGTTTAAGTGAGGCAGAGTTACAAGAAGTTATCAGCCTCACTCCCTCCTCCAGTCATCAGAGTCTAGTGGTCAGGACAGAGGTAAGACAGCTGATGATGGCTCAGGATGCAGCGAATGACCTTGGCATCTTTGGTGTCTAACCAAACTCTAAGTGCTCCACTTGCCTGCTTCAGCTGCCTTCATGGCTATTGGAGCAAATTGTTCTCATCCATCCATTCCACCAGGGGAAGTCGTTCACATGCATGGTGTAGATACCCCTCTAACTCACCCCATGAGACCCCATGGCTTCCTTCAACCTGGTTTGGCCCGTCTGTCAAAACGGTTTACCAGTGTGTGGCCCCTGTGCATGCTGCAGCTTCTTGGAGTCACAGGTTAGAGTTGAGTGGAAGAGGTGGACATCAAAGGTGGAAAGAGCCCCCAAAAGGGTTCGACAGCCATCACACCAAAGGTACTGGTTCTCCCTAAACACACCTACATCCCATTGGGAACAGTCCAGAGCACAAGAGTGATGTGTATCTTTATAGCCAGTTCAAGATCTCTTAAGATGAGCTTATTTTTGAATCCTTCTTTTTCTCTTTTACCTTAAGCTTCAGATTTCTACTCTTCCCCAGGTGCTGATCTGTTTAATTAGTCTGATGACTAGAATCACTAAGAAATTGGTCTGGGGGGGCAGAGCTAAGATGGCAGAGTAACAGCACAAACTTTCTAGAGTGCTCCCACCTATCCTGGCCAAATACTGGTAAAAAATGGCTTTAAACAAAATCTGGAGCTGCAGAACCCAAAAATGATGGAGTGAAGCAAATCTCCAGCCCCAAGACATCCTGGAAGGTTGCTTGGAAGTGTCTTCCATGCCATGCTTGGAGCAGTGCACAGTCCAGTATGGGCCACGAGTGCACAGAAGAGACCTGAACAGACCTTGGGGACACTGAATCTCTCACACCTGTGGTAGTTTCCAGACATCATGACCCCCACAATGCTGAGGATAAATTGGAAGGTCAGTGGGAAAAACCTATGGGACCAGTATAGGAGAGTGGAGTGGTCTGGCTCCCAGCCCCAGAGCAGCAGAGGAGGGAGGGACAGAGGAATCCACAGCAGCCACAGCACCAGCAGGAGCAGCTGCAGCCACTGTTTCTGGAGCTCTAGGCCCACAGATTTTGGGGGATTTGAGTAGCTGACAGTATCCCCCCCAGCCCTAATTGGAAGCAGAGAACTACCTTGACAAAGAGCTCAAAAGTCAAGTAAATATTTGGAGAAATGAGCAAAAATTGGAAGAAGAATCAGACTATAGAATCTTACTTTGGTGACAAGGAAGACCAAAGTATGCCAATAGAAGAAAACAAAGTCAAAGCTCTTCCATTCAAAGCCTCCAAGAAAAATGTAAATTGGTCTCAGAAGAGCTCAAAAATGATTTTGAAAATCAGGTAAGATAAGTAGAGCAAAAATTGGGATGAGAAATGAGAGTAATGCAAGGGAAATCATGAAAAATGTGTCAACTGCTTGCTAAAGCAGACCCCAAAAAAATGCTGAAAAAATTGGTCTAGTCTAGCTAATCAAAGTGTCAGCAGCTCACGATTAAATGAATACTATGAACTTTTTATGTTATTCTCAAGGTATTCTCAGGGTTGCCTAATATGACTTCATTGATTTTGTTACAAGCTAATTGTAGATAGCTGATCTGTTTACATTGATGTGGGTTTAATTAAATTAAAATCTTTTTTTTAGACTCTTTGCCAGTTCAACCAACATAGGTGGACTTGCCAGCTACCACAATAGAAAACAGAAAGATTTGAGAAACCAATGAAAAAAAGATCAAGATTCCCAATACATTTCTTTCTAATCAAGTGCAAGTGTCAGAAGTATTGATTCCTGGAATCTCATCAGCATTTAAGATTATGAGGATCTTTAGTTATGGGGCAAGGATATCTCCCAATTCTATAACCTGAAAAGATGATTTAATATATACTTGAAGACAACACGATGAAGAGCCTTTAACTGACTTCTTTTTCCTATTTGTCAGATGCTTCCATAGAAGAACACAGATCATAAAATTGCTAGTGAAAAATAATTGAAGAAAGTTCCCTTAAGGAAAATAAAATAGAAAACTCATCCATCAACAATTTAGAATATGTTCTTCATAAGAATATAGCTGCAATGAGCTGAAAAGTGATAAAGAAAGATACACAGTGCCTGTTGGGAGTTCCGGCTATTACAGAGTTATAGTATCAAATTGAATCAAATTTACTAGAATGGAATCAGTTTTTTTTTTCAATTAAACAAGGAAATATCCATTAAGTGCCCACTATATGCTAAGCCTCTATAATACTAGGCACTAGGAAAACCAAGAAAAAGATGAAGCAAGTGTAATTAGTTCTTAATGGAGTTGGTATAGGTAGGAGTCCCCCCCAGGGAATTCAGGCTTGGTTTGCGTTATGTAGATAGATTTGTAATCCAGCTTGATTTCTAAAAAGTTTTTGGTTTTTTGTTTCTTATTTTGTTGTTGCTACTTTTTTCCTTTCAGTAAGATGATATACTGAATTCTTAGAGGTGCTGTCCACACGTCTTCTTCTTCGCAAATCTGAATTAATCTGTTTTAAATTTGGTTTGTCTTTTCATTGAGCTTCCGTTTGATAGTACAGATTGAATAGATGACAGGATCGTGTTATATCCCTTCACAATTAGAGCAACCAGTAGAGGTCTCTGAGAAAGGTGACTGCAATATATAACTAGTCAGAAAAATGAAAAAGAGTCAAGTAAAATCATCCTTGTAAGATTAGGTCATAAATGTGCTTTGTTATGCTTTTGCTAAAAGTGCTCAGCCCAGTTCAGGTCATAAATTTTCCCTTTTTCTTTTCTGTGCTGTAGAAGAAATTACAATGCATTGATGGAATTCTCAGCATAGATGACAAGAGAATTGGGAAAGTAATAAAATTGTCTTAAAACAGTGCAATGGATTTCGGATTCAGAGGACCTGGTGAAATGTTAATTAGATCTTCTCTGCCCATTAATAGGCCTCAGTATCTTTTGTTAATTTCTATTGAGGCACTGGGTCAGATGATCCTGCCTTCAAGCTCTGAAAAGTGTATAAATACTCGAAGGTAAAGTTTTACTTTGGGGACTGCTCATTGGAAGGGTTGGTTTGGCCAGATGAGACTCTGGGAAGCAGCTAAGGAGCACCCTGGCTTTGAAAACCCAGATGTTGGTGTTTCTCTCTCTGATAACTGTTGTGTATTGCTTATGGTCAGACAGTTGGAATCCCTATCTGTTGATTTCTCTGTATTTTCTCTGAAGTACAGAGTGCTGACTTTTTCCCTTGAACTATGAATGATATATGTGCTTGATTTAAAGTGATTGCTTTAAGTTGTCAAAAGTTGCTTTTCATTTTAGAAAAGCTGATTTAAGAACCTGTGCAGCAGGCCCTCCTGTATCTGTCGAGGTCCTTGCTGATGCACATGGTTTTGCAAAAATCTTGATTTTGCCTACTTAGTATATGTGACCTTGGGCAAATCACTTAAGTGCTCTGGACCTCAGTTTCCAACTCTAAAAATAAGGAGTTGACCTGTGTGACCTATAAGGTCCCTTATAGCTCTAAATCTATCATCCTTATGAACCTCAACCAAGAGAATTTCTTAAATAGGCCAAGCATGAAGGTTTGACTTTATAGAGGTGAATATAAAATTTCTGGAAGTGGTAGATTACCTCTTGATACTTAGTATAGATGATTCTTATGTACAAACAAGTTCATTAAAATTGCAGGAGCCTTTAACACCTCAGTAGCAGCTTGCCCCAAGGATTATATTTATTGCTCACTACTGCCAACATCTTGCTTTTACGGGGCACATTTATTTGCTGAATTGTCTATTATGTTAAACTGTGAGTTCCCATTTAGCAGCATCAAGAAAAGAAGTGACTATAAGTATTTATATTTTATTAGCCCTATGCCAGATTTCTTACTGGCTTCAATTTTTTTTTTGCATCATACAATTTTGTTTATTCATAAATTCTTTTCTTATACATAATTCTGATACCCATAAACATTATTTATCCATTTATTTAAATCTGACTATATGTAAAGAGTTTTATATTATGTTCACATAGGTCTTAGGATTTTCTAAGCAAGTATGCCAGGTATATTCCCATATATCTTCCCATAAACAATCTGATTTGTGGTTTTATTTTGTGTCCTGCTGCTTTGCAGAAATAATCACTTCAACTACTATTTTAGTTGATTTTTTAGAGTTCATCACATCCTCAAAAAGATGTTTTATTTCCTCATTATCATTCCAATTCTTTCATTTTTTTCTTCTTACAATTTTTTCCTCCTCTTATTGATATGAATATCACTTCTAGTACAATATTGAAGAATAGTAGGATAATGGGCATCCTAGCTTTAGCACAATCTTATTGAGAGAGCTTCTACCATATCCCCCTTATAAATAATACTTACTGGTGCTTTAAGTAGGGCTTATTTTAAAGAAAAATCCATTTTTACACCTATACTTTCAAGTGTTTTCATGTTCCATTTTGTCAAAAGCAAAATTTTTCTCATCTATTGAAAATTCTTTAGGTCATTGTTAGAATTAATCATGATTAACTTTTCCCTATTAAATGGTTCTTATATTCCTGTTATAAATCCCACTTAGTATGAGCTTTGTAATAGATTGCTGTAGTCTCCTATCTAGTATTTTATGGAGAATTTTTGCATCACTATTAGTTAGTAAAATTGGTCGTAATTTTCTTTGGTTTTGTCATTTTTTTTCATAAATGGAGTTTGTTAAGACTCCTGTCTATTCAAAATAATTTTACTTAACCTGAGAATTAATTGAGTTTTAAATTTATCTGGCCCACTTCTCCTTCCAGAGGCCAATATGCCTGAGAAGAAGTAAGTTGCTCTCACTTTCCCTTATTGACCTCTGAAAGCCCAGAAAATATTGCCCCAGGAAAAACCCTGGAATAGCTAAGCCAGCAGAAAAATGGGGTGCAGCAGTCTTGTAGCCCAGGAAGCTTGGGGGATTAACAGGAAAGGCCCCTCTTGCTCTGGGAGAGGGGTAGCGTACAAGATAGGAGGCATCCCAGCAAGTCAGTGACAAGCCTTACCTCCACAAGCCAGGGGGGATCCGATCCCATGGTGTTGGAGCAGGCAAGCACCAACACAAGGACCTCCCACACCCCATGCCTCAGGACAGGCAGGGGAACTCTAGACACCAGCTCCTAAAACCACCACATGCACTGGTATTCTCCAGCCAACCAAACCTCCCTGTGCTTCAGTACAATTCCAGGAAGCACAGCTCCAGGAGATGCAGCTCCAGGCTGGCAGACACCCTCCAGCAGCCAAAATTTGAGTGCAAAATCCAGGTGAGCAGGTGTCCTCCAGAGGCCAGATTCCCCACCTCCAACCCTAGAGCTACAGTATTGCTGAACCCAGTTCAGCAACAGGTATGCTACCAGACCTACTATAGTCTCCACCTGCCAACACCTGAGGCCCCAGCACACAAAGTCAGTGATATCAGGTCCCTGGTTCCCAGCATAACAAACTCGGGTCAATGACCCCTGTGCTCCAGCAGGAGAGCTTAACTCGAAAAGCCAGGAATTTGGCAAACACCATGAACAAAAAGCAGAAATGGACAATGACCATAGAGTCTTACTATGGGGAGACAGGGAAGATTAAAACACAGATTCAGAAGAGGAAAATATTGTCAATATACCCACATCTGAAACCTCAGAGGAAACATGAACTGGTGTCAAGTCCACAAAGCCTTCTTGAAGAGATCAAGAAGGATTTTAAAAGTCAAATAAAAGAAGATAGAAGGAAAATTGGGAAAAGAAATGAGAGTTATGCAAGACAGAGTTAATAGATTTGGAAAAGGAAGGACAAAAATTGGCTGTAGAAACACACATCCTTAAAAACTAGAATTAGCCAAATGGAAAAGTGTGGGCCCAAAAAACTCACTGAAGAGAACTCCTTAAAAATTAAAATGGAAAAAAAGAACAAAATAAAAAAGTGAACAGCAGAGAACAAAAGAAATCTCATAAGGAAGCAAAGAAAAGATGCACAGTTCTTAACACAGAGTATAGTATTTATCACACAGGATTTTATGAAATGAAAATTTATTGTTATATATTTTGAATCCTTTCTGACATTCTGCTATGCACATGACATGCTTTTCTTTTTTTATACTTTATATTTAAGTTCTAATATTTAACTTTATGATATGTTTTTTTTCTGTATTCGTTCTTGTGTTCTGGCATTTCTGTCTAAAAGTAAATAAGTAAAATGGGTCAAATGGAAAATGAGGTATAAAATCTAATAGAAGAAAAAATTGTTCAAATTAGAATTGGGCAAGTGGAAGGTAATGACTCTATGAGATATGAAAATCAGTCAAACAGAAACAAAAGAATGAAAAAAAATAGAAGGAAACATAAAATACCTCCTTGAAAAACAAATGACCTGGAAAATAGATCCAGGAGAGGCAATTTAAAAATTCTTGACCTACCTGAAAACCATGATGAAAACAATAGTCTGGAGAGAATCTTGCAGGAAATCATCAAGGAAAACTGCCATGGGGTGCTAGAACCAGAAGGTAAAATAGTTAGGGGAAGAATCTACCCATCACCTCCTGAAAGAGATCCTGAATTGAAAATGCCAAGGAATATTGTAGCCAAATCCCAAAATTACCTGATAAAGGAGAAAATACTACAAACAGTAAGAAAGAAAGAATTTAAATATCATAGAATCATAGTCAGGATCACACAGGATCTTGCGTCTTCTACATTTCTACATTAAAAGAACACAGGGTGAGGAATATGATATTCTGCCAGGCAAGGGAACTTGTATAAGAACCAGGGATCATCTACTCAGCAAAACTGAGCATAATCTTTCATTCAGGGAAATAGGCGACTTCCAAACCTTCCTGATGAAAAGACCAGAGCTCAACAGAAAATTTGATCTTCAAATGTAAGACTCAAGAGAGGTATAAAAGGAAAACAGGAAAGAAAAAAAACCCAACTTTTGATTGAATAAGGGCAAAATGTTTACATGCCTGTAAGGGAAGATGATATTTGTAACTCTTGAGAAGTGTGTCTCTATTATGACATTTAAAAGGGGTATGCATAGACAGAGGCCTTGGGGTATAAATTGGCTTTGATGTGATGATAAAAAAAATCTAAGTGGTGATAAAGGGAATGTATTGGGAGAAGAGGAAAGCAGGGAACCAAAAAGGGTAAATTACATCACTGAAAGGGCACAAGGACCTATTACAGTAGAGGAAAAGAAGGTAGGGAGATGAGCATTCTTTGAACCTTAGTTTTATCAGATGTGGCTCAAAGAGAGAATAGCATTATCAGGTATAGAAATCTAACTTATAAGGAAGAGGAGGGGAAAGAAGAAGGAAAAGAGAGGAAGTGGATAAAAGGTGGGAAGTAGTAGTAAGGGAAAAGGGGAAAAAAGGGAGGGGGGCTGACAGAAAGGAGTACAGATTGGGGAAGGTGGTGGTTGAAAGCAAAACTTGTGAGGAGTGAAAGGGAGAAAGGAGAGAAAAGAGCATAAACAGGGGGAATAGGGTGGAGAAAAGACACAGTAATCATTCCTGTGAATGTGAATGGGATGAACTCTCCAATAAAACAAGTAGATTGCATAGTGGATTAAGAACCATAATCCTACAATGTGTTGTTTAGAAGAAACAACAGGATATACACAGAGTAAAGGTAAAAGGCTGGAGCAGAATATGTTATGCTTCAGCTGAATTAAAAAAAGAAAGGTAGCAATCCTGATCTCCTCCAAAGCAAAACAAAAATAGATCTAATTAAAAGAGTTAAGGAAGGAAAGAAACTACATCCTGCTAAAAGTATACCATAGATAAAATTGTGCTACACCACTACTAGGTCTGTGTCCCAAATAGGTCATAAAAACAGGAAAAGGGCCCACAGGTACAAAAATATTTATAGCAAGCTCTTTTAGTGTTGTCCAAGAACTGGAAACTGAGGGGATGCCCATCATTTGAGGAATGACTGAACAAGTTGTGGTATACGAATGTAATGGAATGCTATTGTCTTATAAGAAATGATGAGCGCGCAGACTTCAGAAAAACCTGGAAAGATTTATATGAACTGATGCTTAGTGAAATGAGCAGAACCAGAACATTGTACACAGTAACAGCTAATTGTGCCATGACTGACCTTGATAGACTTAGCTCTTCTCAGCAATGCAAGAATCTAAGACAAGTCCAAAAAGACTCACAATGGAAAATACTGTCCACATCCAGAGAAAGAACTTGGGGAGTCTGAATGCAGATGAAAGCATACTATGGGCTGTCCTTTTCTTTTGTGGTTTTGTTTCTTCTTTCTTTGGTTCCTGCCAATAATTCTTCTTTACATTATGACTAATGAGAAAATGTTTAATATGACTACATAAGTAGAGGCTATATCACATCATCTTGGGGAGGGGAAAGAGAGGGTGGAAGAGAAAAGTCAAAAGTCAAATCTTATGGAAGTGAATGTTGAAAGCTAAAAATAAATTGATAGTATTGAAACATGATTATCTGGCTCCACTGCTTTTTTAACAGAAAGCTTTTATGACCTATTCCATTTCTTAAATAATTTGTTAAATTTGTACAATCAGAAAAAATAACTTTTAATTTCATCTTCATTAGTGGTATATGTGGTAGATGAATTTAGATGCTACAGATTGCAGCAACCGTATGGGCAGGAAATAATGACTACATGACTGAATTATTACTCCACACCTGTCACTGAATATAAATTCAACTCACTCAGTCATTATTGCCCGTCCATACGGTTGCTGTGCGTTCTGTGGCATCTAAAATTTTCATTTTTAATACTAGTGTTTTTTTTTAAATCATATTTAACCAATGGTATATCTATTTTGTTCCCCCCCATAAACCATCTCCTAGTTAATTCAATGATTTTTTTTTTACCAAATTTTACTAATCACACCTTTAATTTTCTGGATACCTAATTTGGTGTTTAATTGGGAAGTTTTTTCTAGTTTTAAATTGTATATCCAGCTCATTGATTTGCCTATTTTATTGATAAGCATTTAAAGGTATAAATATATCCCAATTACTGCTTTTGCCACAACCCGATAAGCCAATATGCTATCTCAATATCATTGTCTTTAACAAAATTGTTGTTTCTATGATTTGTTCTTTAACCAGCTCATTCTTTAATTTTAGCTTAGTTTCCAATTACTTTTTAATCTGTGTTCTCCGTATTCATTTACTTTATAAATTTGGGTGCTATACCACTTGGGTCTTATGGTTGATATTATTTCATTACCTGTAGTCTTTTTGACAATGTAGTTTCCCTGTTTATGTTTTGATTAAGTCTATTTTAACTTTTAACTCTCCAAGATCATGCTTGCTACTCATGCATTTTTTCTTAAGGATCAGCTGAAGCATACTATAATCCACCCCCCTTCATTTTTACTCTATATACCTCCTATATTAAATTGTGTTTCTTGTGTAAACATTGTCAGGTTCTTATTTTTGATCCATTCTGCTATCCATTCACAAAATTCTAATTACTAGTTGTATATATATTTCCCTACATCCCTTTCCCCCTTTATCCTTTTTACCCCATCCCTCCTCAGAAGTCTAGTTTACTTCTGACCACTACTTCCCTAATCTGCAAACCCTTCTGAGGTCCTCCTTTCTCCTACCCCAATGCCCTCCCATTTCCCTCTAAGTTAATAAAACTTTTATACACAACTTAGATGTATCTTTAACCCAGCTCTAATGAGATTAAAATTCCAGTGCTGTCTATCCTCCTCCCTTCATATTGTAAAAAGTTCTTCCATTCACACCTTTTGTGAGAAATTGCTCTATTTTACCTTTCCCTACCCATTTTTTTTGGTCACCTCAATCACAATCAACTTAAACTCAATCCCTTCTCTGTATACTTTCTACTGACCTTAACAATGAAATTTTAAAGAGCTGCAAATATCACTTTCCCATTTAATAATGAATTAATAATAATAATAAGTTTAACTTTATTAAATATCTTGTTGATTTGTCTCTCATTTACTTTCTTAGGTTTCTCTGATTCTTAATTTTCAAAGTCAAATTTTCTGTTCAGGTCAGATCTTTCTCTTCAAGAAGGTCTGAAAATCTTTTAATTCATTAAAGGACATGCCTTCAATTTTGCTGTGTCAGGTGGGACCTGGGAGGGAGTCTTTCCTTTCTGAACGTAGGATTAAGTTTGTATCTTCCATGTTTTTAGGGACACATTCCCAGACCAAGTTCCTTGAGAATACTGCCACTCTCATACCAGCTGCTTACTTCAATAGTAGACCAGGTCACATGACTGTGGCTCCTCAGCTTCCGCAAATTACTCTTCAGGACGAATCAGCTCTCTGTGTTCTTTTCCCCTTCATTTCCCTGCTCTTCTTCTCAAGGGCCAGCTCTTAGTTCACAGTTTTGAAGGCTAAAATTCATTGCATTTTCTACAGAAGGCATTTTGAACACAGAATTTGTTATAAATGCTGTCTGCAGGCTTGAAGTTTTCAGACTTTGCTTATCATGACAGAAGAAAAAATATCTCACTCTCGCTTACCCCTTAAGCAAATTATAACTGCCATTATTTAAGCAATTACTGTGTAGAAAATAAAAACCACAATTTAAATAATGACTATTATTGTCCCAATGATTCCAAGATAAAGCAACAGGAAATCTCTAAGGAGACAGCTGTGGAGTAATAATTCAATCACGAAGTCATTATTGCCCGTACATACAGTTGCTGTGCATTCTGTAGCATCTAGATACATTTAGCTCACTCAGATAATGACACGGGCAGATTTAACACAGAAACCCCCAAATGTCAAATTTCAATTTGATGATTTGATGTGGTAATAAGAAGAAAGGCTTGATTATAAGCATAAATTGAAAAGAAAATTGAAAAGTCCTAGTCAGAAATAGCCTGTCTTCGCTAGTGGATAGCAGAGAACTGAAATATGTTTCATTTGGGAAATCTCCTTCTACCCCTTTCAGCCTTCCTTTAAAAAATGTCACTCTTTACCCCTAATACATTTTATGCATTAGGCTTTGGAGAATAGAGGAACACTGCTTTATGGAATTTTAAAAGCAAATCATTAATATTTAGCCTTCATAACGAGTTATGCAAATTATGTAGGATTCAAACATGTTTTTGGATTCTGCTGCAGTGAGGTGGCACAGTGACTGCAGTGCTGAGCCTGGAGTCAAGATGACCTGAGTTCAGATTTGGCCTCAGACGTATATTGACTGTGTGGCCCTAGGAAAGTCACTTGCTTTTGTTTGTCTCATCTTTCTCAACTGTAAGATGAGGATAATAGATAATATCTATAAAGTGCTTAGTATAGGGTCTGCTGTGTAATAGGGGCTATATAAATGCTTGCTATTAATAATAATGACAATAATAATATATTTCTGATATTAAAACTGCTGCCTAATTTCCCATCCCTTTTTTAGTGCTGAAATTAATCAGATCTATAGGATAGATATGCTCAGGCCACAGTTATAGCTTGAAGAATAATAAAAACTAGCATTTATATAGTGCTTTAAGTTATAGAAGGCCCCCTAAGCACATTACCTCATTTGAACTTCAGAGTAATCAAGTGAGGTAGGTACCAAAGGCAGTGCTATATCCCTCCCTTACAGATGTGAAAAAAAGATCGACAAGATAAAGTCACTGGCTTTACCCAGGAAGAAAGTGCCAAAAGTGTGATTTGAACCGATGACTGCTTCTCTCCAAGTCTAGCATTTTATCCCCTATGCCATGCTGCCTTTGTATGGGTAAGAAAAAAACCCATTGTTTCCTGCATATTGTGAACCACTTGAGGACCTGAAATTGACTATAAACACAGTCAGTGCCAGAGCTCCTATCATTTAAAACAAAGCTTACTTACCAGGGGAGGAAGCACTACCTTGATTTGGTGAACTTTGTCTAGGTCCCAGAGCAGTTGGGAAAAAAGGATTTTAGTCTATGACTAAGTCATTGATGCTACTGATTAATATTCCTTTTTTAAAGCAATGCCAGCTAGAAAATCTGTGGTCATCTGTCAGCATCTGGTTCTATTTAGAACAACAGTCAGTAGCAGCAGAAGGCTTTCTGTTTTGTTTTTGGCTATGAAATTGATCTACGCACACTACTTACCTCATAGGAAAGCTCTGAATATCATGTGAACTAATGTCTATGAAAATACTTTGTAAGCCCTAAACTGCTTTTTAGTGAATTCAAATGCTAAACCGTTTTATAAGTGAAAGTCAGATTCAAATACTTGTTGAATTAATTTGAAAAAAATTAAGCTCATAATCTTTTCACATTTTTTCTCTTTTACTAAAATTCTTTATTTTTATATGCAGTTCATTGAATATTTCTTAGCAAAAAAGGGATCTCTTTCTAAGCATGCCACAAATAAATGTTATGAAACCATTATTCATGACACTTAAAAATGTGATGAATGAAAAGTAAGTCTTTTTGCAAAAAAAACTCACAGTTGTGATTTTGATGGACATGTAAACACAAATCAAATCCTGATGTTTAGTAAGGGCAAGACATACATAGTTGATAGAATATTACTGGGGTTCACATTAATTTAGTAGTAATAATAGCTACTATTTATACAGTTCTTTATAATCATTATCTCATTTGATCCTCATACATCATGTTTTGAAAATTATCATTCTGCAGACTTTGATGCTTAAATAAATCTATGATCCTATTAGTGTAGAGTACTCCCTTCACTATTGCAGATTGCAACTGATGAATGCCTTTGTATCCTGTGTGATTCCTGTTTATATCCCTCCGTAGATCCTCAAAAGGGTAGTTACCCAACACACTGAAGGCCTTCCTCTAGTTCCTTACTATTTTGTTGGTAACACTGTAAGACTTGACTTGTCCATCTGTTACTTCTTGCTCTAGCTACATGACTAGCCTATATCCTTTTGGTTCATATGTGTCTTTGAGTCATAATATACATGCAAGTGATAATTAGTAATATATCGCAGCCTGCTGACACATCTTGACATTGCTTTGTAATTCATTTTGATTGTTGAGATGGATCCTTTGAACTAGATAATTTACCAGATCTCTAGTTCACTCAGTATAGCCTAGGATATGATATTTAAACGGGGACAAATTGCATAGTAAAACTAAGGAATTTTTCTCTGTCTCCAGGTCCCATAGTGTTACTCCCAAGTAATATTCTTCAGTCACCATGTCTCTGTTGTATTCATTCTCTTACGTGTCTAATGGCCCTATATATTTTATAAGCAATTACCAAATGCATGACTATTGAAGGAAAAGAGAGCATTGTTTATTATCTTCATAAAGCATGGATATTCATCCTTAAAGGTAAGTATGCATTTCTTGAATGCACATGCACATATGTATGTGTATCTGCATACTTATGCGTGTATGCATGTTTATAATGTACACACATACACCACATTTATGTAAATATATACTTATAAGTCCCTCCCCCATCTCTCTCTGTCTCTGTCTCTCTCTCTCTACATACACAAACACATGAAAATTGATTGCCTGTTGAAAGTTGTAGCACAAAAAAAATAAGTTGGTCTTTGAATGTGCCCCCAAACAGCACAACATGGTGCTGATATAACACCTATACTAGCATGTTTAAAGATGTATGCAAACTGGGGAGGTTCTTTGTAATATTCTCAAATCAGTGGGTGGCAACTTTGATTTAATGTATAATATATTAGATTCAGCAGCTGATATATCTAATTCAGCAGGTGATGTTTCTAGTTCAAGAGGTGATATATCTGATTCAGCAAGTCATACATCTCATTCAGCAAGTGATGTACTTTATTCAGTGTGTGATGTATATGATACAGAAAGTTGTATATCTCAATCAGTAGCTAATATTACATCATATTCAGAATGTGATCCATTTTTTCCAGTAAGTAATTATTTTGCACTATAAATGATTTATCTATTTTAGCATGTACAGTAAGTTATTTATTTCATGACATGGTGTATGAATTTCCTTGATATGGTATATGAATTTTCATTGAAAAATAGTTGAAAAATTTCAGGGTTAGTCAAATCATAGTTTTTACCTACACTGTCATATTTAAAGATATATGCAAAGCATGGAGATTCTTTGTGATGTGAAGATGCTAGTTAAAACACCTTGATACCTCCAAAGCACCTTTGACTGAAACATAAAGAAGAATGGAAAGTACTAGGTCCTATTACAAATTTAACAAGGAATTCATCACATTTGTTACACTTACCAATCTTGACTGTTCCCTGCTATAGTCATTTTACCCTATCTTTACCTTACTTCACAGTAAAACTAGGAATTCCAGCACATGGAGCAGATTCATTGAGGTTGAAGGGAATCTAAATTTTGTACATGATTACAGTACACTAGAGACAGAGGTTGTCGGCAGCAAGGAAGTTGAGCAACTTGGAGGTCAAAATGTTTGTTCAAAAGGGGCAGGGATTGGAGTGAAGACTGTGGACCATGTGCTTTTGGGAAAAGACCATAGATGATAGCAGCAAGGATATAGACAGGGTTGAAAGAACCTCCAAGAAATAGAAGTGTGTGTTTTTTTTTAAATAACTATATGAGAAAGGAATATGCCTATTCTTCTTCTATACCTCTGTGGGTGTGAAAGAGGAGTTTCCAATCTTGGAGAGAATGCCAAGTGATGTGGTGTCTGCTGCAAGCTAAATTTCAGTAAACACCAGAAGAAGTAAAGAATGTGAGAGGAATAGACATAGCATTTGAAAAACCTGTGATTCTTGAACCCAATACAAATTCCAACTCCTTCTGGATTTAGTGGGCAGTGAGTTGTTAGGGGTGAATAATTCATTACCCTGTGACCCAACTAGTGATGAAATTCTCTGTACTTAAGTAGCTAGTCTTTAGAATAAAGTCATGCAATTGATTGCCTGGCCCATATTCCATGTTCTTCCAACTGGTAGTCTGCTTACCTTAATCTTTGGGAAACAAGGGTAGCATTTATTCAGAGAAGAAGCAAAAAGTAGGACTTCAGTGGAGGGATAGGAGTCATATAGATGAATATATGGATCATAAATATATATGTATATACATTAGATATATGCATATATAAATAAATATGAAAGCATAGTGTTTTCCTCAACATTTCTTAATTTGTTTACAGTTTTCAACAATCACTTCCATGAGTTCAACATTTTCTCCCCCTCCCTCCTCAAAATGGCATGCAATCATATATGGGCTCTATACATACATTCTTATTAAACATATTTTCACATTAGTCATAATACATAGAAGAATTAAAATGAATGAGAGAGACCATGAGAAAAAAAAAAACCAAAATCCAACATAGCAAAAGAGAAAATAGTCTGCTTCGTCCTGCGTTCTGACTCCATAGTTCTTTCTCTGGACATCATGAGTCCTTGGGAAACCTTTCAGCATTGCTGTGAAGGGCTAAGTCTATCCAAAACAGTCCGTCCTCACACTCTATGGCTGTCACTAGGTATAATTTTCTCTTGGTTCTGCTCACTTCACTCAGCATCAGTTCTTATAAGTTTTACCAGGTTTCCCTGAAATCCTCCTGCTCATCATTTCTTACAGCACAATTGTATTCCATTACATTCATCTACCACAGCTTGTTCAGACATTCCCCAATTGATGGGCATCCACTCAATTTCGAGTTCTTGCCAGCACAAAAGAACTGCTGTAAATATTTTTGTACTTGTGTATGATCTCTTTGGAATATAAGCCTAGAATTGGTATTGCTAGGTCAAATGGTATGGACATTTCTATAGCTCTTTGGGCATAGTTCCAACTTGTTCTCTAGAATGATTGGATCAGCCCACAGCTACACCAACAGTAATTAGTGTTCCAACTCTCCCACATCTTCTCCAACATTTATCATCTTCCTTTTTTTTATCACATTAGCCAATAGTAGTTTTTAAAATTAATTTTAAAAACAATTAATCATTAAACATTTATTAAGTGTTTACTATATGCCAGGTACTGTGCTCAGCCCTGGGGATATAAAAAGAGACAAAAGACAATCCTCTCCATTAAGGAGTTCATAATCTAATGAAAGTATTGTAACATCATTCCAGGGTATCACCACCATATTGCTTTATGCTTTATGTTTATACTTTAAGATTTCTCCACAAATCATCATGGTTGTCCTTTTAAGTTCTGTGTTTCAAGTTTCTGAACAACAGTCTAACTATTTCTGGAGTGTAATGTTTAGTTCTAGGCATCATCTTTTAGTAAGGATATAAAGTGTCTTGAGAACATGTTATGTGAAAATTAATCAAGTGAACTAGAAATGTTTAGCCTGTGGAAGACAAGACTTGACTGGAGGGTTGGTTATGATAGCTATCTTCAAATATTTGAAGGGATGACTTGTGGAATAGTGATTAGACTTGTGTTGCTTGGTCACAGAAGGCAGAACCAGGAGTCATAGGTGGACTTTGGAGAAGAAACTTTAGCCTTGAAATAAAGAAATCCTTCTTAATAATTTGATTTGTCCAAAAGTGACACAGGATGCTTCAGAAAGTGGTGGGCATCCATTCTATGAACATCTTCAAGTTGAGGGGGAATTACTGATTGCTTGTGCTGCTCTGTTATGGAGAGAATTCTTCAGGTATAGGTTTGCTTCTGATTGCTTCTGAGGTGTCTTCCAGCTCTGAGACTCTATAATTTTGATTGGGAACAACTGGTTGTTGTCCTTTGTTCTTGAAGAGGACCAAAATGATATCATCAGAACAAAGTGAAGTTTCAATGTGTAGGACTATGGCTGATCAGATCAATATGAGCTCAGAATGCTCTGGCACAGATTGGGGGCAGATAGCCCATGTGAACATTTGGGGTGGTTATTCCAAATTTGTGCATCCTATATTTCCTTTGTGCTGTTTTAATTCTGCTTTGCTCATAGAGCACAGCACCTTTTCTGATGTGGGCACGCCATGCTGAGCAGTCCTGTGACAGTGCCTCCCATGCTGCACAGTCAAATTCAAAGTTCTTATGAGAAACCTTGGGAGTTGTCCTTGTGTTGCTTCTTGTACTTTACTTTTGATGGAATTAAATGCTGTCTTCTTAGAGATGGATGAACTATCCTGCTGGTAAATCCTGTGGAGTTCTCATTTTTTCATTTAGCAACTTCTGGATTTCCCTATCATTTTCATCAAACCAGTCTTGATGTTTGCGAGTGTTCTGACCCAGATGAGCAAAGGCAGTGATGTACACAAAATTTCTGAAAGCTGCTCACTCCTTTTCTCCTCCACTGTTACCAGCTGTGTGGTGATTCAACTTTCCCTCCAAGTTAGCAACAAACTGTTCACGCTCAGAAAAGAAATCTAATTTGTTGACATCAATTCTTCTGGTTGTCATTTTGCCTTTGGTGTGGCATTTTTGATGAACGTGAATATTTAGGTTGGAAAGGATAAGTCTATGATCAGTCCAGGACTCTGCACCACACATTGTCTTTGTCACTCTCACATCTTATCTTTCTCTTCTCCTTACAGTCACATAATCTATTAGATGCCAGTGTTTGTTGCAAGGGTGAATCCATGAAGTTTTATTGCATTTAGGTAAATGGAATACAGTGTTGGTAATGAGAGGGTCATGCGATGCACAAGTCTTCAGTTGTAGGTGACCACTGCTGTTGCTGTTTCCAACTCCATTCCTCCCTAGGACTCCCTGCCAAGTCTGGTAGTCTGAGCCTACTCTAGCATTAAAGTCACCCAGAACTATAACCTTGTCCTCTTTTGGTACATTGATGATAAGGATCTCTAGGTCTTCATAAAATTTTTCTTTGACCTCATCAGAGATCATCATGGTGGGAGTATAGACACTGATGATGGTGGCATGGTGTTTTCCTGCAAGTGGCAATCACATTGTCATGAACCTGCCATTTAATCCTTTTGCCAGGCATACCAGCTTGCTGACTAGATTAGTTTTGATTGCAAAACCTACTCCAGCTTCACAGCACTCCCCTTCACTGTGCCTACTCCAGAAAAATGTGTATTCAGCTCTAACTTCAGTAAGCTGGCCTTCTTTTGCCAGCCTTGTTTCACTCAGGGCTGCTTTTTGGATATGATAACTGTTGAGTTCTCTTGCAACAAGTCTTTCAGGTCTTCTGGATGTTGTGTTGTCTATAAGTGTGCACATGTTCCATGTGCCAGTGGTGACCGGAATCATCTTTGCAGATGTTTTTGTACATTTCTTTGTATTTCAACCACAGAGTGGGATTCCCTGCCTGCTGCAGTAATCAGACCAGGGTTGGCTAAGCAGACCATTTTTAGGGCACCTTTTCTAGCCCTCTTCCTCACACTAGGAGGTGAGTAGTGTGATCCTTAAAAGGCTGCTTGGACACGCAGTGGGGCTGCCCATTCCAGTGGGAAATAACCCTATGACTTGGGCCACCTGTGTGCAGGGTTGTGACTACAGTTCCCAGTGTATCCACACCTACTGCTTCATCAGTTGCCTGTCTCCACAGGACTTTGGGTCATAATAGTGAAATGGTATGAGGTGATATCTTTTGATTCTTGTGTAAATTGGGTTTAAGTGAGGCAGAGTTACAAGAAGTTATCAGCCTCACTCCCTCCTCCAGTCATCAGAGTCTAGTGGTAGGACAGAGGTAAGACAGCTGATGATGGCTCAGGATGCAGCGAATGACCTTGGCATCTTTGGTGTCTAACCAAACTCTAAGTGCTCCACGTTGCCTGCTTCAGCTGCCTTCATGGCTATTGGAGCAAATTGTTCTCATCCATCCATTCCACCAGGGGAAGTCTTCACATGCATGGTGTAGATACCCCTCTAACTCACCCCATGAGACCCCATGGCTTCCTTCAACCTGGTTTGGCCCGTCTGTCAAAACGGTTTACCAGTGTGTGGCCCCTGTGCATGCTGCAGCTTCTTGGAGTCACAGGTTAGAGTTGAGTGGAAGAGGTGGACATCAAAGGTGGAAAGAGCCCCCAAAAGGGTTCGACAGCCATCACACCAAAGGTACTGGTTCTCCCTAAACACACCCTACATCCCATTGGGAACAGTCCAGAGCACAAGAGTGATGTGTATCTTTATAGCCAGTTCAAGATCTCTTAAGATGAGCTTATTTTTGAATCCTTCTTTTTCTCTTTTACCTTAAGCTTCAGATTTCTACTCTTCCCCAGGTGCTGATCTGTTTAATTAGTCTGATGACTAGAATCACTAAGAAATTGGTCTGGGGGGGCAGAGCTAAGATGGCAGAGTAACAGCACAAACTTTCTAGAGTGCTCCCACCTATCCTGGCCAAATACTGGTAAAAAATGGCTCTAAACAAAATCTGGAGCTGCAGAACCCAAAGAATGATGGAGTGAAGCAAATCTCCAGCCCAAGACATCCTGGAAGGTTGCTTGGAAGTGTCTTCCATGCCATGCTTGGAGCAGTGCACAGTCCAGTATGGGCCACGAGTGCACAGAAGAGACCTGAACAGACCTTGGGGACACTGAATCTCTCACACCTGTGGTAGTTTCCAGACATCATGACCCCCACAATGCTGAGGATAAATTGGAAGGTCAGTGGGAAAAACCTATGGGACCAGTATAGGAGAGTGGAGTGGTCTGGCCCCAGCCCCAGAGCAGCAGAGGAGGGAGGGACAGAGGAATCCACAGCAGCCACAGCACCAGCAGGAGCAGCTGCAGCCACTGTTTCTGGAGCTCTAGGCCCACAGATTTTGGGGGATTTGAGTAGCTGACAGTATATCCCCCCCAGCCCTAATTGGAAGCAGAGAACTACCTTGACAAAGAGCTCAAAAGTCAAGTAAATATTTGGAGAAATGAGCAAAAATTGGAAGAAGAATCAGACTATAGAATCTTACTTTGGTGACAAGGAAGACCAAAGTATGCCAATAGAAGAAAACAAAGTCAAAGCTCTTCCATTCAAAGCCTCCAAGAAAAATGTAAATTGATCTCAGGCCATGGAAGAGCTCAAAAAGGATTTTGAAAATCAGGTAAGATAAGTAGAGCAAAAATTGGGATGAGAAATGAGAGTAATGCAAGGGAATCATGAAAAATGTGTCAACTGCTTGCTAAAGCAGACCCCCAAAAAATGCTGAAAAAATTGGTCTAGTCTAGCTAATCAAAGTGTCAGCAGCTCACGATTAAATGAATACTATGAACTTTTTATGTTATTCTCAAGGTATTCTCAGGGTTGCCTAATATGACTTCATTGATTTTGTTACAAGCTAATTGTAGATAGCTGAATCTGTTTACATTGATGTGGGTTTAATTAAATTAAAATCTTTTTTTTAGACTCTTTGCCAGTTCAACCAACGTAGGTGGACTTGCCAGCTACCACAATAGAAAACAGAAAGATTTGAGAAACCAACGAAAAAAAGATCAAGATTCCCAATACATTTCTTTCTAATCAAGTGCAAGTGTCAGAAGTATTGATTCCTGGGATCTCATCAGCATTTAAGTTATGAGGATCTTTAGTTATGGGCAAGGATATCTCCCAATTCTATAACCTGAAAAGATGATTTAATATATACTTGAAGACAACACGATGAAGAGCCTTTAACTGACTTTTTTTCCTATTTGCAGATGCTTCCATAGAGAACACAGATCATAAAATTGCTAGTGAAAAATAATTGAAGAAAGTTCCCTTAAGGAAAATAAAATAGAAAACTCATCCATCAACAATTTAGAATATGTTCTTCATAAGAATATAGCTGCAATGAGCTGAAAAGTGATAAAGAAAGATACACAGTGCCTGTTGGGAGTTCCGGCTATTACAGAGTTATAGTATCAAATTGAATCAAATTTACTAGAATGGAATCAGTTTTTTTTCAATTAAACAAGGAAATATCCACTAAGTGCCCACTATATGCTAAGCCTCTATAATACTAGGCACTAGGAAAACCAAGAAAAAGATGAAGCAAGTGTAATTAGTTCTTAATGGAGTTGGTATAGGTAGGAGTCCCCCCCAGGGAATTCAGGCTTGGTTTGCGTTATGTAGATAGATTTGTAATCCAGCTTGATTTCTAAAAAGTTTTTGGTTTTTGTTTCTTATTTTGTTGTTGCTACTTTTTTCCTTTCAGTAAGATGATATACTGAATTCTTAGAGGTGCTGTCCACACGTCTTCTTCTTCGCAAATCTGAATTAATCTGTTTTAAATTTGGTTTGTCTTTTCATTGAGCTTCCTGGTAATTGAATAGATGACAGGATCGTGTTATATCCCTTCACAATTAGAGCAACCAGTAGAGGTCTCTGAGAAAGGTGACTGCAATATATAACTAGTCAGAAAAATGAAAAAGAGTCAAGTAAAATCATCCTTGTAAGATTAGGTCATAAATGTGCTTTGTTATGCTTTTGCTAAAAGTGCTCAGCCCACTTCAGGTCATAAATTTTCCCTTTTTCTTTTCTGTGCTGTAGAAGAAATTACAATGCATTGATGGAATTCTCAGCATAGATGACAAGAGAATTGGGAAAGTAATAAAATTGTCTTAAAACAGTGCAATGGATTTGGATTCAGAGGACCTGGTGAAATGTTAATTAGATCTTCTCTGCCCATTAATAGGCCTCAAGTATCTTTTGTTAATTTCTATTGAGGCACTGGGTCAGATGATCCTGCCTTCAAGCTCTGAAAAGTGTATAAATACTCGAAGGTAAAGTTTTACTTTGGGGACTGCTCATTGGAAGGGTTGGTTTGGCCAGATGAGACTCTGGGAAGCAGCTAAGGAGCACCCTGGCTTTGAAAACCCAGATGTTGGTGTTTCTCTCTCTGATAACTGTATGTGTATTGCTTATGGTCAGACAGTTGGAATCCCTATCTGTTGATTTCTCTGTATTTTCTCTGAAGTACAGAGTGCTGACTTTTTCCCTTGAACTCAGTGAATGATATATGTGCTTGATTTAAGTGATTGCTTTAAGTTGTTCAAAAGTTGCTTTCATTTTAGAAAAGCTGATTTAAGAACCTGTGCAGCAGGCCCTCCTGTATCTGTCGAGGTCCTTGCTGATGCACATGGTTTTGCAAAAATCTTGATTTTGCCACTTAGTATATGTGACCTTGGGCAAATCACTTAAGTGCTCTGGACCTCAGTTTCCAACTCTAAAAATAAGGAGTTGACCTGTGTGACCTATAAGGTCCCTTATAGCTCTAAATCTATCATCCTTATGAACCTCAACCAAGAGAATTTCTTAAATAGGCCAAGCATCGAAGGTTTGACTTTATAGAGGTGAATATAAAATTTCTGGAAGTGGTAGATTACCTCTTGATACTTAGTATAGATGATTCTTATGTACAAACAAGTTCATTAAAATTGCAGGAGCCTTTAACACCTCAGTAGCAGCTTGCCCCAAGGATTATATTTATTGTTCACTACTGCCAACATCTTGCTTTTACGGGGCACATTTATTTGCTAAATTGTCTATTATGTTAAACTGTGAGTTCCCATTTAGCAGCATCAAGAATAAGAAGTGACTATAAGTATTTATATTTTATTAGCCCTATGCCAGATTTCTTACTGGCTTACAATTTTTTTTTTGCATCATACAATTTTGTTTATTCATAAATTCTTTTCTTATACATAATTCTGATACCCATAAACATTATTTATCCATTTATTTAAATCTGACTATATGTAAAGAGTTTTATATTATGTTCACATAGGTCTTAGGATTTTCTAAGCAAGTATGCCAGGTATATTCCCATATATCTTCCCATAAACAATCTGATTTGTGCTTTTATTTTGTGTTCTGCTGCTTTGCAGAAATAATCATTTCAACTACTCTTTTAGTTGATTTTTTAGAGTTCATCACATCCTCAAAAAGATGTTTTATTTCCTCATTATCCATTCCAATTCTTTCAATTTTTTTCTTCTTACAATTTTTTTCCTCCTCTTATTGATATGAATATCACTTCTAGTACAATATTGAAGAATAGTAGCGATAATGGGCATCCTAGCTTTAGCGCAATCTTATTGAGAGAGCTTCTACCTTATCCCCCTTATAAATAATACTTACTGGTGCTTTAAGTAGGGCTTATTTTAAAGAAAAATCCATTTTTACACCTATACTTTCAAGTGTTTTCATGTTCCATTTTGTCAAAAGCAAAATTTTTCTACATCTATTGAAAATTCTTTAGGTCATTGTTAGAATTAATCATGTTAACTTTTCCCTATTAAATGGTTCTTATATTCCTGTTATAAATCCCACTTAGTATGAGCTTTGTAATAGATTGCTGTAGTCTCCTATCTAGTATTTTATGGAGAATTTTTGCATCACTATTAGTTAGTAAAATTGGTCGGTAATTTTCTTTGGTTTTGTCATTTTTTTTTCATAAATGGAGTTTGTTAAGACTCCTGTCTATTCAAAATAATTTTACTTAACCTGAGAATTAATTGAGTTTTAAATTTATCTGGCCCACTTCTCCTTCCAGAGGCCAATATGCCTGAGCAAGAAGTAAGTTGCTCTCACTTTCCCTTATTGACCTCTGAAAGCCCAGAAAATATTGCCCCAGGAAAAACCCTGGAATAGCTAAGTCAGCAGAAAAATGGGGTGCAGCAGTCTTGTAGCCCAGGAAGCTTGGGGAATTAACAGGAAAGGCCCCTCTTGCTCTGGGAGAGGGGTAGCAGTACAAGATAGGAGGCATCCCAGCAAGTCAGTGACAAGCCTTACCTCCACAAGCCAGGGGGAGATCCTGAGTCCCATGGTGTTGGAGCAGGCAAGCACCAACACAAGGACCTCCCACACCCATGCCTCAGGACAGGCAGGGGAACTGCTAGACACCAGCTCCTAAAACCACCACATGCACTGGTATTCTCCAGCAACCAAACCTCCCTGTGCTTCAGTACAATTCCAGGAAGCACAGCTCCAGGAGATGCAGCTCCAGGCTGGCAGACACCCTCCAGCAGCCAAATATTTGAGTGCAAAATCCAGGTGAGCAGGTGTCCTCCAGAGGCCAGATTCCCCACCTCCAACCCTAGAGCTACAGTATTGCTGAACCCAGCTCAGCAACAGGTATGCTACCAGACCTCTATAGTCTCCACCTGCCAACACCTGAGGCCCCAGCACACAAAGTCAGTGATATCAGGTCCCTGGTTCCCAGCATAACAAACTCGGGTCAATGACCCCTGTGCTCCAGCAGGAGAGTTTAACTCAAAAAGCCAGGAATTTGGCAAACACCATGAACAAAAAGCAGAAATGGACAATGACCATAGATTCTTACTATGGGGACAGGGAAGATTAAAACACAGATTCAGAAGAGGAAAATATTGTCAATATACCCACATCTGAAACCTCAGAAGAAACATGAACTGGTGTCAAGTCCACAAAGCCTTCTTGGAAGAGATCAAGAAGGATTTTAAAAGTCAAATAAAAGAAGTAGAAGAAAAATTGGGAAAAGAAATGAGAGTTATGCAAGACAGAGTTAATAGATTGGAAAAGGAAGGACAAAAATTGGCTGTAGAAAACACATCCTTAAAAACTAGAATTAGCCAAATGGAAAAGTGTGGGCCCAAAAACTCACTGAAGAGAACTCCTTAAAAATTAAAATGGAAAAAAAGAACAAAATAAAAAAGTGAACAGCAGAGAACAAAAGAAATCTCATAAGGAAGCAAAGAAAAGATGCACAGTTCTTAACACAGAGTATAGTATTTATCACACAGGATTTTATGAAATGAAAATTTATTGTTATATATTTTGAATCCTTTCTGACATTCTGCTATGCACATGACATGCTTTTTCTTTTTTTATACTTTATATTTAAGTTCTAATATTTAACTTTATGATATGTTTTTTTCTGTATTCCGTTCTTGTGTTCTGGCATTTCTGTCTAAAAGTAAATAAGTAAAATGGGTCAAATGGAAAATGAGGTATAAAATCTAATAGAAGAAAAAATTGTTCAAATTAGAATTGGGCAAGTGGAAGGTAATGACTCTATGAGATATGAAAAATCAGTCAAACAGAAACAAAAGAATGAAAAAAAATAGAAGGAAACATAAAATACCTCCTTGCAAAAACAAATGACCTGGAAAATAGATCCAGGAGAGGCAATTTAAAAATTATTGATCTACCTGAAAACCATGATGAAAAAAATAGTCTGGAGAGAATCTTGCAGGAAATCATCAAGGAAAACTGCCATGGGGTGCTAGAACCACAAGGTAAAATAGTTATTGGAAGAATCTACCCATCACCTCCTGAAAGAGATCCTGAATTGAAAATGCCAAGGAATATTGTAGCCAAATCCCCAAATTACCTGATAAAGGAGAAAATACTACAAACAGTAAGAAAGAAAGAATTTAAATATCATAGAATCATAGTCAGGATCACACAGGATCTTGCATCTTCTACATTTCTACATTAAAAGAACACAGGGTGAGGAATATGATATTCTGCCAGGCAAGGGAGCTTGGATAAGAACCAGGGATCATCTACTCAGCAAAATTGAGCATAATCTTTCATTCAGGGAAATAGGTGACTTCCAAACCTTCCTGATGAAAAGACCAGAGCTCAACAGAAAATTTGATCTTCAAATGTAAGACTCAAGAGAGGTATAAAAAGGAAAACAGGAAAGAAAAAAACCCCAACATTTGATTGAATAAGGGCAAAATGTTTACATGCCTGTAAGGGAGGATGATATTTGTAACTCTTGAGAAGTGTGTCTCTATTATGACATTTAAAAGGGGTATGCATAGACAGAGGCCTTGGGGTATAAATTGGCTTTGATGTGATGATAAAAAAAATCTAAGTGGTGTAAAGGGAATGTATTGGGAGAAGAGGAAAGCAGGGAACCAAAAAGGGTAAATTACATCACATGAAAGGGCACAAGGACCTATTACAGTAGAGGGAAAGAAGGTAGGGAGATGAGCATTCTTTGAACCTTAGTTTTATCAGATGTGGCTCAAAGAGAGAATAGCATTATCAGGTATAGAAATCTAACTTACAAGGAAGAGGAGGGGAAAGAAGAAGGAAAAGAGAGGAAGTGGATAGAAGGGGGGGGAAGTAGTAGTAAGGGAAAAGGGGGAAAAAAGGGAGGGGGCTGACAGAAAGGAGTACAGATTGGGGAAGGTGGTGGTTGAAAGCAAAACTTGTGAGGAGTGAAAGGGAGAAAGGAGAGAAAAGAGCATAAACAGGGGGAATAGGGTGGAGAAAAGACACAGTAATCATACCTGTGAATGTGAATGGGATGAACTCTCCAATAAAACAAGTAGATCGCATAGTGGATAAAGAACCATAATCCTACAATGTGTTGTTTAGAAGAAACAACAGGGATATACACAGAGTAAAGGTAAAAGGCTGGAGCAGAATATGTTATGCTTCAGCTGAATTAAAAAAAGAAAGGTAGCAATCCTGATCTCCTCCAAAGCAAAACAAAAATAGATCTAATTAAAAGAGTTAAGGAAGGAAAGAAACTACATCCTGCTAAAAGATACCATAGATAAAATTGTGCTACACCACTACTAGGTCTGTGTCCCAAATAGGTCATAAAAACAGGAAAAGGGCCCACAGGTACAAAAATATTTATAGCAGCTCTTTTAGTGTTGTCCAAGAACTGGAAACTGAGGGGATGCCCATCATTTGAGGAATGACTGAACAAGTTGTGGTATATGAATGTAATGGAATGCTATTGTCCTATAAGAAATGATGAGCGCGCAGACTTCAGAAAAACCTGGAAAGACTTATATGAACTGATGCTTAGTGAAATGAGCAGAACCAGAACATTGTACACAGTAACAGCTAATTGTGCCATGACTGACCTTGATAGACTTAGCTCTTCTCAGCAATGCAAGAATCTAAGACAAGTCCAAAAGACTCGCAATGGAAAATACTGTCCACATCCAGAGAAAGAACTTGGGAGTCTGAATGCAGATGAAAGCATACTATGGGCTGTCCTTTTCTTTTGTGGTTTTGTTTCTTCTTTCTTGGTTCCTGCCAATAATTCTTCTTTACATTATGACTAATGAGAAAATGTTTAATATGACTACATAAGTAGAGGCTATATCACATCATCTTGGGGAGGGGAAAGCAGAGGGTGGAAGAGAAAAGTCAAAAGTCAAAATCTTATGGAAGTGAATGTTGAAAGCTAAAAATAAATTGATAGTATTGAAACATGATTATCTGGCTCCATATCTTTTTTAACAGAAAGCTTTTATGACCTATTCCATTTCTTAAATAATTTGTTAAATTTGTACAATCAGAAAAAACAACTTTTAATTTCATCTTCATTAGTGGTATATGTGGTAGATGAATTTAGATGCTACAGATTGCACAGCAACCGTATGGGCAGGAAATAATGACTACATGATTGAATTATTACTCCACACCTGTCCTGAATATAAATTCAATCACTCAGTCATTATTGCCCGTCCATATGGTTGCTGTGCGTTCTGTGGCATCTAAAATTTTCATTTTTAATACTAGTGTTTTTTTTTAAATCATATTTAACCAATGGTATATCTATTTTGTTCCCCCCCATAAAACCATCTCCTAGTTAATTCAATGATTTTTTTTTTACCAAATTTTACTAATCACACCTTTAATTTTCTGGATGCCTAATTTGGTGTTTAATTGGGAAGTTTTTTCTAGTTTTAAAATTGTATATCCAGCTCATTGATTTGCCTATTTTATTGATAAGCATTTAAAGGTATAAATATACCCAATTACTGCTTTTGCCACAACCCGTAAGCCAATATGCTATCTCAATATCATTGTCTTTAACAAAATTGTTGTTTCTATGATTTGTTCTTTAACCAGCTCATTCTTTAATTTTAGCTTAGTTTCCAATTACTTTTTAATCTGTGTTCTCCGTATTCATTTACTTTATAAATTTGGGTGCTATACCACTTGGTGGGTCTTATGGTTGATATTATTTCATTACCTGTAGTACCTTTTTGACAATGTAGTTTCCCTGTTTATGTTTTGATTAAGTCTATTTTAACTTTTAACTCTCCAAGATCATGCTTGCTACTCATGCATTTTTTCTTAAGGATCAGCTGAAGCATACTATAATCCACCCCCTTCATTTTTACTCTATATACCTCCTATATTAAATTGTGTTTCTTGTGTAAACATTGTCAGGTTCTTATTTTTGATCCATTCTGCTATCCATTCACAAAATTCTAATTACTAGTTGTATATATATATTTCCCTACATCCCTTTCCCCCTTTATCCTTTTTACCCCATCCCTCCTCAGAAGTCTAGTTTACTTCTGACCACTACTTCCCTAATCTGCAAACCCTTCTGAGGTCCTCCTTTCTCCTACCCCAATGCCCTCCCATTTCCCTCTAAGTTAATAAAACTTTTATACACAACTTAGATGTATCTTTAACCCAGCTCTAATGAGATTAAAATTCCAGTGCTGTCTATCCTCCTCCCTTCATATTGTAAAAAGTTCTTCCATTCACACCTTTTGTGAGAAATTGCTCTATTTTACCTTTCCCTACCCATTTTTTTTGGTCACCTCAATCACAATCAACTTAAACTCAATCCTTCTCTGTATACTTTCTGACTGCCTTAACAATGAAATTTTAAAGAGCTGCAAATATCACTTTCCCATTTAATAATAATAATAATAAGTTTAACTTTATTAAATATCTTGTTGATTTGTCTCTCATTTACTTTCTTAGGTTTCTTCTGATTCTTAATTTTCAAAGTCAAATTTTCTGTTCAGGTCAGATCTTTCCTTCAAGAAGGTCTGAAAATCTTTTAATTCATTAAAGGACATGCCTTCATTTTGCTGTGTCAGGTGGGACCTGGGAGGGAGTCTTTCCTTTCTGAACGTAGGATTAAGTTTGTATCTTCCATGTTTTTAGGGACACATTCCCAGACCAAGTTCCTTGAGAATACTGCCACTCTCATACCAGCTGCTTACTTCAATAGTAGACCAGGTCACATGACTGTGGCTCCTCAGCTTCCGCAAATTACTCTTCAGGACGAATCAGCTCTCTGTGTTCTTTTCCCCTTCATTTCCCTGCTCTTCTTCTCAAGGGCCAGCTCTTAGTTCACAGTTTTGAAGGCTAAAATTCATTGCATTTTCTACAGAAGGCATTTTGAACACAGAATTTGTTATAAATGCTGTCTGCAGGCTTGAAGTTTTCAGACTTTGCTTATCATGACAGAAGAAAAAATATCTCACTCTCGCTTACCCTTAAGCAAATTATAACTGCCATTATTTAAGCAATTACGTGTAGAAAATAAAACCACAATTTAAATAATGACTATTATTGTCCCAATGATTCCAAGATAAAGCAACAGGAAATCTCTAAGGAGACAGCTGTGGAGTAATAATTCAATCACGAAGTCATTATTGCCCGTACATACAGTTGCTGTGCATTCTGTAGCATCTAGATACATTTAGCTCACTCAGATATGACACGGGCAGATTTAACACAGAAACCCCCAAATGTCAAATTTCAATTTGATGATTTGATGTGGTAATAAGAAGAAAGGCTTGATTATAAGCATAAATTGAAAAGAAAATTGAAAAGTCCTAGTCAGAAATAGCCTGTCTTCGCTAGTGGATAGCAGAGAACTGAAATATGTTTCATTTGGGAAATCTCCTTCTACCCTTTCAGCCTTCCTTTAAAAAATGTCACTCTTTACCCCTAATACATTTTATGGCATTGGCTTTGGAGAATAGAGGAACACTGCTTTATGGAATTTTAAAAGCAAATCATTAATATTTAGCCTTCATAACGAGTTATGCAAATTATGTAGGATTCAAACATGTTTTTGGATTCTGCTGCAGTGAGGTGGCACAGTGACTGCAGTGCTGAGCCTGGAGTCAAGATGACCTGAGTTCAGATTTGGCCTCAGACGTATATTGACTGTGTGGCCCTAGGAAAGTCACTTGCTTTATGTTTGTCTCATCTTTCTCAACTGTAAGATGAGGATAATAGATAATATCTATAAAGTGCTTAGTATAGGGTCTGCTGTGTAATAGGGGCTATATAAATGCTTGCTATTAATAATAATGACAATAATAATATATTTCTGATATTAAAACTGCTGCCTAATTTCCCATCCCTTTTTTAGTGCTGAAATTAATCAGATCTATAGGATAGATGTGCTCAGGCCACAGTTATAGCTTGAAGAATAATAAAAGCTAGCATTTATATAGTGCTTTTAGTTATAGAAGGCCCCCTAAGCACATTACCTCATTTGAACTTCAGAGTAATCAAGTGAGGTAGGTACCAAAGGCAGTGCTATATCCCTCCCTTACAGATGTGAAAAAAAGATCGACAAGATAAAGTCACTGGCTTTACCCAGGAAGAAAGTGCCAAAAGTGTGATTTGAACCGATGACTGCTTCTCTCCAAGTCTAGCATTTTATCCCCTATGCCATGCTGCCTTTGTATGGGTAAAGAAAAAAAACCCATTGTTTCCTGCATATTGTGAACCACTTGAGGACTGAAATTGACTATAAACACAGTCAGTGCCAGAGCTCCTATCATTTAAAACAAAGCTTACTTACCAGGGGAGGAAGCACTACCTTGATTTGGTGAACTTTGTCTAGGTCCCAGAGCAGTTGGGAAAAAAGGATTTTAGTCTATGACTAAGTCATTGATGCTACTGATTAATATTCCTTTTTTAAAACAATGCCAGCTAGAAAATCTGTGGTCATCTGTCAGCATCTGGTTCTATTTAGAACAACAGTCAGTAGCAGCAGAAGGCTTGCAATGTTTTCACAAATGCTGATACATTCTGACTTCTTAATATGAATGATGTTTGCATCATCAAACCACAGGCCTTCCTTTCCCTTATTTCTTGTTATCTGTAAGACCAAGTTGAATTATGGTGATAGTAACAATTGAGAGGATCTGTCAAGTGTTAGTTGATGATTCAACTGTAATGTATTACTTTTTCGTGAACGTGATGAAAGTCATATTTCAGAGGATCAAGACCAAGGATGGCATATTTCTTTCTCCCCCAACCAAGTAAGCTTATCTTATATTATTTCTAAGAGTATCATTCAGTGGACAGAGGACAGCTGCTTTACTAGACACTGGGGATACTGAGACAAAAAAGAAACTGTCTTCTAGGAGCTTACATTCCATAGGTATGGTTGACTTTTTCTTGTGTAATATTATATAAATTAATACAGGGTAATACCCAGGATGAAGTAAAGGGTGCTAGGAAACTCGCTGAAGATATGGGAGAAAGCAGATACACTTGACAGGATGTAGAATTCCATCTGTAAGTAATAACAAAGTCACTCTGACTAAGCCAAAAGAATGTGTGAAGGACAGCAATATGTGATAACCCTAGAAAAGTCAGTCGGGATCAGTCTGTGAGGGGCTTTAACTGCCAAATAGAGGAGTATAGATTTGATCATAGAGAGAATCACTGCAGTTGATTGAGACAGGAGGTGACACACTGTTCTCAGTATATTCTGCATCCTTGCAGCACTCTTCTTACAGAATCTTAAGGCTAATATATTTTTTTACAGTTTTCATTTTATTTATTTTCATTTTTCAATATTCATTTCCATAAGTTTTAAATTTTCTTCCCCTCCATCCCCACGATGGCATGAAATCATATATGGGCTCTACACATACATTCCTATTAAACACATTTTCCCATGACTCAGGTTGCATAGAAGAATTATAACGAATGGAAGAAACCATGAGAAAGAAGAAAAGATAAAACCAAAATTAAAATAGTATGCTTGACTCTGTGTTCTGACACCATAGTTCTTTCTCTGGATGTGGATGGCATCTTCCATCATGAGTCCTTTGGAAATGTTTTAGGTGCTTGCATTGCTGAGAAGTCTCTTAAGTTCAGTCACACTATGGCTCTTTCTGTAAACAATGTTCTCATGGTTCTGCTCACTTCACTCAGCATCCAAGGTTGACATTCTTGATAAAGCTAAAAAGAAATGCGGTATTTTGAACCACCTATTGCCCTAAATCCTCTACAGGAGAAAATTCACAAATTAATGAATTAATTTTTAGTGAAGACATAGTAATAGCACCTCTATTCAACTTTATTCATTTATTCTCACTTCTTACTCTTTCAAAAATGACAGTTTCATGGGCTATGCTGGTTGTCTGTTCTAATGGGTGCTGTCTTAATTCTTGAAAACTCTATGATTTTAATTCATAAAACCTTGTATGACTCTGACTCTACCTGAGGCCCTTATGGCTACAGGCAACAGAAGTTGACAGTGATAAAAGTGGTGCACTGGCAAGATTGTTGAAGGAAAAACTCTCTCTTGGAATTTTCCAGCTATAAAATGTGTTTAACTTGACAATTCTGGGACCCTTCCAGCCGTAAATCTTAGTGATTCCTGTGTCCAATTTTATCAATGGAAATGTGACCCACTGCTTGAGCTCAGGAACTCAGCAGACAATTTGATCATGGTGGGCATTAGTAGAATTTTTGAAGGCAGGAAACATATCATTTTATCTCTTTATCTCCAGGTGCAAAAATAGCGCCTTGCACATAGCATATACTCACCATATATTTGTTAAATTCAAGTCAATTCCAAAGATATCATCTGTGTGCTTTCTTAGTATTGCTAGGAACTTAGTCCTTGACTTGTTTGCTGTCCCAGGCACGTTCCTCCTGAAATCAGAGGACGCATAGCATGTCTTAACATTACATTTTTGTTTAATATGTTTTTCTAAAATTTGAAAATGTGCTCCAATAGAACAATGTGTATGTGTGCGTGTGTGGCACATGTGTGCGCGTGTGGCACGTGTGTGTTCCATATCAGATTGATAGTTTGTAGCATTTCCCTCTGCAGTGGTGTGAATTAGAGCCCCTCCATTCCTGTACAACCTGTTTTAGAGCTCGAAGACCCAAGTTTGAGCCTGGACTCTTTCATTGGTTGCCATTGCTCACTTATTCATTTGTGTCTGACTCTTCATGCCCCCATTTCATTATGTTTCCAAAGCATTTAACTTTCAATATTTGACCTTCCAGTGAACAGCATGAATTAATTTCTTTCAGTATTGACTGACTTAATCTCCTTGCTGTACAAGTGACCGTCACAAGTCTTAGATATTTGCTATCTTGGTGACCCTGGGCAAGCCATTTAACCTCTGTCTACTTCAGTTCTTTCATCTGTAAAATGGAGATAACAATAGTACCCACCTTCCAGGGTTGTTGTGAGGATCAAATGAGATAATATTTGTAAAAAGTGCCTAGCACATGGCACTATGTAAATACTTCTCTTCACGTTCCTTTCCTCTTTCCTGTCAAAACATTAAGCTGCCTATAATTAAATATAAGGAAATTGGAGAGAAAAGAAAGGATGGAATTAGGATGGAATTAGAAAAGACTTCATAAATTAGTTGCCTTATGCACCGAGACGAAGGCTAAAAAGGATTCTGGGAGAGGACTATATGAAGATAGTGTATTCTAGGAATGGGGAACAGCTTATACAAATGCATATAGGTAAGAGATGGGATGTCAAGATCTGGCGAAAGTTAAGATTCCAGTTTGGCTGGAGCATAAACTATATAAAAGGGAATAAGGCATGAGCCATATTGTGGCTCGGTGCTAAAGTGGAGACAGATTGTGGGGTTAGTAAGCGTTTTGTTTGTTTTGTTTTGTTTTTTTTTTTCAGTTATCAAGCATTTATTTATTTTTCCTTCCACTGGGGGGAAAAAGCAAAAGCAGAAACCTTCTAAGGAATAAGCGTACTTGGCCAAAATTAATTTCTATATTGGCCATGACCAAATAGGTGTCTCATTCAGCTTATCAGTCCATTACCTCTCTATCAAGAAGTAAGTGGTATTCCTTACTAGTGGTCCTCTGTAGTCACCATTGCACTGGTCATAGTTCTTAAGTCTTTCAAAAATTGTTCATTTTTACAATGTTGATATATATGGTATAAATTACCCCTGCCTCATTTCAATCTAGTGCATGTAGGCTTGGCAAGCAAATATGTAAACGTTTACACATTATCATATACACACACTCTCTCTCTCCTCAATGCATACAATGCCTTCCAAGGAGGTACATGAGTAAGGATAA
Organism: Bettongia penicillata ogilbyi; assembly: GCA_023548195.1. Taxonomy (NCBI): domain Eukaryota; kingdom Metazoa; phylum Chordata; class Mammalia; order Diprotodontia; family Potoroidae; genus Bettongia; species Bettongia penicillata. The sequence goes on from JAJHZJ010000153.1 coordinate 12,694,867, forward strand.
CTTATGTGCTTGGGATAACACCACTCTGGAATTGTAAACTTCTCTGTCCCCTTTTCTGTCTTGGGGAGTGTCCATTAAAATTCCTTGAAAAATGTAGCTTTTTTGTTGCAAAGATACGTCTGCCTAGGTTGAGGTGATCCACACCTGACTAAACTCTCACTGGACAAGACTCAGAAAAACTAGCTGATAATCTCATTGTCTACTTGGGTTCTCTGTTTTCAGATTGTTCCAGTGCTTAGCTGGATTTACTATTTAACAGCAATGGTTGCCTCTATCATTTCCAGCTTCAAGCTTAGCTAATATAGTTCTGAAATCCATCCTTTGATCTGCCTCTCTTATCTTTATGGGTTCAGATACTGAACCTTCCCACCTTAGCATATGGTTAGTAGCCCAAATTGTTATCTTTTATTTTTATAATCATATTCAATTTATCCCATAGTCAGAGAACAGTTCTGGTATCCGTGTTGTTGTTATCAGGTAGTGGCCCAGCTCTTCATGACCCTGTTTGGGGTTTTCTTGACAAAGATACTGGAGTGGCTGCCATTTTCTTTGCTCATTCTAGGGTCATAGAGTTGTTAAGTGTAGTTTCTAGTAAGCATTTATTAAGTACCTACCATGTGCCAGGCACTGTGCTCAGTGCTTGGGATACAAAGAAAGACAAAATACAGGGCTTGCTTTCACTGTGCTAAACACTTTACAAATGTTGTCTCATTTGAAGAACAGCACGTAGTCCAGGGTCACTGGATTGCAGAGTATGTGTCCTCTTGGTAAAAAGCCTAGAAAGTTAGAGGGGAAGATTCGGGAAATATTACAGTCTGTCAAAGATCAAAGTTCCTACATTTCCCAAAGGACAAATACATGGATGTGAATAGGGTTCACCATACAAGAGAATGAGAAGCCAGAGAAGAGAACCATAGAAAAAAGTGGAACAATAATGTTCTAAGGACAACTCATGGCTCACTTGTTTGCTACTCATGTAATGTCAAGAAATCTAGAAGAATATCCATATAACATTGCATGGCTCCTTTGTGTATGACCTCTGAGATGAGATGAAAAAGAGTTGCGCAACTTGTGCAGGAATGGAGGGGCTACGATTCACGCCACTGGAGAAGGGAGTGCTCAAAACTAGCAGTTTGGTATGGAACACACAAATGCACATACTGTCACATGCTCACTCACATACACACTGTATTTAGCACTGTTGAAAAGAAATCCAAGAGACTTCTGGGAGTTAAGGTGCTGGAGTAAGAGGTAAGTCACTCTCATCCTCTATTATTGGCCTCTAAAAACCCAGAAAATATCTCCTCAGGAAAAACCCGCAGTCGAAAATAGGGTACTACAGTCTTGTAGCCTGGGAAGCCTAGGGGATTAATGGGAAAGGTCCCTCTTGCTTCAGTGGAAGGGAGAAGTAGAGGATGGCAGGTATGGCAGCAAACCAGTGACAAGTCCCACCTCAGCAAAGCAGGGGGAGATCCTGAGTCCCAGGGTGAAAGTAGGAGGGGAAAGGGGAAAGAAAAAGGAGGGACCTAATAGGGAGGGCAGATTGAGGGAGATAATGGTCCAAAGCAAAACTCTAGTGAGGAGGGAAAAGGAGAAAAGAAAGAGAAAAGTATAAATAGGGGTGAAAGGGATGGAAAGACGCAGGTAGTAATCATAACCATTAATGTGAATGAGATGAACTCTCCCATAAAATGGAATCAGATAGCTGAATAAATTAAAAGTAATAATCCTACAATATGTTGTTTACAAGGAACTGTTTACAAGAAATACATTTGAAGGAGGCTAAAGGTAAAAGGCTGGAGCAGAATATATTATGCTTCAGGTGAAGTAAAAAAAGCAGGGCTGGTAATCCTAATCTAGACAAAACAAAAGTAAAAATAGATCTAATTAAAAGAGATAAGGAAGGAAACTACATCCTGCTGAAAGGTACCATAGACAATGAACTAATGTCATTCCTAAACATATATGCACCAAGTGGTGTAACATCCGGATTCTTAGAGGAGAAGGTAAGAGGGCTGAAGAAAGAAATAGATAACAAAATTATGCTAGTGGGGGACCTCAACTTTCCCCTCTAAGAACTAGATAAATCCAACTACAAAATAAACAAGAAAAAAGTTAAGAAGATGAATAGAATTTTAGAAAAGTTAGATATCATAGACCTCTGGAGAAAATTGAATGGAGATAAAAAGGAATATCTGTTTTTTCTCAGTGGCACAAGGCACTTACACAAAATTGACCGTGTATTGCAGCATAAAAACCTCACAATCTTGTGCAGAAAGGCAGAAATATTAAATGCATCCTTTTCAGATCATGATGCATTAAAAATTACATATAATAAAAGGTCATGGAAAAATAGACTAAATTTAACGGGGAGCTGTGATGTTAAGGGAATTTAAAGATCTCCCCTACCCCTTACTAGCCCCATGTAACCTGCTTTGAGCTTTGGCCCAGCTCACAGCTTGAGTCACATGGAACCCTTGGTGGGAGGAGGTTGCTGAACAGGTGGAGCAGAAAGGGTGGAACAGGAAGTGAGAGTGAGGCTGAGCTGAAGCAGAGTAGCTAGTGGGAGTAAGAGAGGAAGGAATTTTTCCTAGGGGAACTTGTTTGTGGGAAGCCTAAGGGAGGAAAGCCTTGGGGATGTCTGTGCTCCCTGGATCGGTGATGTGTATAAACTTCTTTGTTACAGCAGTGGAGTTGACTTTCTGCTGTTTGAATGAATATCTTGATTTCATCTTTGAGGAAGAGTTATTTATATTTTGTGAATTTACCCTGGAAATATGCATATATATTCATAGCAGCTGCTATGGGTATCAAATTGGCATTAAAGAAGCTAAATAATCTAATCCTAAAGAATGAGTGGGCCAAACATCAAATCACAGAAAAGATCAATAACTTCATCTAAAGAGAATGACAATAATGAGACAATATACCAAAATTTATGGGATGCAGCAAAAGCACTTCTTAGGGTAAGTTTTATATCTCTAAATGCTTACATGAATAAGATAGAGAAAGAGGAGATCGATGAATTGGGCATTTAACTAAAAAAAAAAGAGTGGAAAAAGAATAAATTAAAAATTCTCAATAAATACCAAATTAGAAATTCTGAAAACCAAAGGAGAGATTAATAAAATGGAAATTAAGAAAAGTGTTGAACTAGTAAATAAAACTAAGAGCTGGTCTTATGAAAAAAACCAATACACCTTTGGTTAACCACTTCTTTTTGTGTTGGTCAAGAATTGGAAACTGAGGGAATGCCTATCCATTGGGAAATGTCTGAACAAGTTGTGGCATATGAATGTAATGGAATACTATGGTGCTATAAGAAATGATGAGCAGGCTGACTTCAGAAAAACCTGAAGGATTTACATGAGCTGATGTTGAGTGAAGTGAGCAGAACCAGGAGAACATTGTACACAGTAACAGTCACATTGTGCCATGACTGAACTTGATAGACTTATCTTTTCTCAACAATGCAAGGATTTAAGACAACTCCAAAAGACTCAATAGGAAATGCTGTCCACATCCAGAGAGAGAACTATGGAATCTGAATGCAGATTACAGCATACTAATTTCTCTCTTTTTTTCCTTTTGTTGTTTTGTCTGTCTCTCTCATGCTTCCTGCAACATGACTAATGTAAAATTATGTTTAATATGAATGTATGTGTAGAGGCTATATCAGATTGCATATTGTTTTGGGGAGGAAGGAGGGGAGATAAGGGGAGAAAATTATAAATTCAAAGTCCTGTGGAAGTGGATGTTGAAAACTAAAAATAAATAAATTAATTTTAAAAAAATGAAAAGAAATCCCTCTTTTAAAACCTTCCAGCCTATGATGAAAAATCTGCAACAGGAACATATCTTATAAAGCCATACAGAAAACTAATAAACATTTGTATTTTATACAAGCAAGAGGGGATTGTAGCAACTGAATGGATTTGAGGAAAAAAAAGCTATTTACATAAAATCTTAAATTTTATCAAGTCTGGCAACCCTCCAAAACCTAAACAACTCTGCTTAGGAACCTGAGTTAGCCAGTTTGACCATAGGCAATGATATGATTAATCACTGTACACCATGTAGACATGGTCCATAATTCTGACTCAAAAAGGAAAAAAAAAACAACTTAATCTCTTGAAGCCATGAAATGTTAATACATCCAGCTGACTCTAGCAGATGAGAAGTAGAAAGAGATGATGATATATTATCCTGTAGGATATATTGCACAAGGTGTCTGAGAGAGAGTTCAAGGTGCTCTATAGAGAGGATTTTAGAAATGGAAGGTTCTGTCCTCTCTTTAATTGGAAACTATTTCACCATGTTACAGTAACTGAGTTTCTTTTCTCATCTTATACTACATGAATTAAACAATAAATTCTTTGTTTTGCAATTATAAATAAAGGATGAATTTGAGCAGTATGGGTAGAGGCAAATTTTGCACTTCTCACCTCTTCATAGTCCTAGCTTTAACTTGTGATTTCATAAGTAGGTATGGCTCCTTTGGGACCCAAGATGACAAATGACACTGGGCCCAATATATTCATAAACATAAACACATGACTTCACTTTTCCACTTCAATATTTGATAAAAGGGTTTTTTACTAGTCACTAGTTGAAAAATACTCTATGATTTATATGCAGTTATTTAGGTTATTTTTTTACTTAACTATAATATGGCCTCCTTGTTCTTCTCCAAACTCAAGACTCAGTCTTCCACCTCTCTGTTTCTGCATGGATTGTCCCCCATAATTGGAATGCCTTCCCTTCTCACCTCTACAAAGGCAGAGAGGTGATACAGTCGAGCAGGTTCTGGGCTACGTTCAGGAAGACTTGAGTCCAAGTGACCCTGGGAAAGTCATTTACCCTTGGTATGGCTCAATTTCCTTAACTGCAAAATGGAGATATTAATAGCATCTATCTTCCAGGGTTATTGTAAGGATGAAGTGGGATAATATTTGTAAAGTCCTTAGCACAGTGTTTGGCATACAGTAAACACTTACTAAATACTTGTTTCCCTCCTTGCTTCCTCTGCATCTGAGAAAGTTTAGCATCTTATGAGGAAAATTATGTGCCATATTCGAAGGGGAGGCTTTCTTTTTCCTTTCAGTTATTAGTGCTCTCTCCCTTCATCTCAAATTATCCAGAATACGCTATCACTTTATTTGTTGTAACCTCCTAGTGACATGGAAACTCCTGGATTACGGGAAACATTTCTTATCTTTACTCTTGTATCCCCACTGTCTATCACAGTGCCTTGTCTGTAGCTAGTGCTTAATAAATGCTCATTGGTTTTTAATTGGATTAGTCTGAGGTTGAAAGTCATTACCAGCTAAGGAGGTTCAAGTTAGGCATTCTAGAAAAGGTTGAGTTTCAAATATTGATAGGAATTCAACAGAGGAAACTGGGTAGAGAATATATTCCAGGTACAAGGAAGAAGTCCTTGACAATCTGGACCTTTTCTACCTTTTCCAGTCTTATACCTTACACCAAGGGTGGGCAACCTGTGGCCTCAAGGCCTCATATGGCTTTCTAGATCCGCAAGTGCAGCTCTGTGAAGTTTGGATTCAGTCAAAGAGCTGCACTTGAGGACCTAAAGGGACCCCTGTGTCCTCAAGGCTGCAGGTTCCCAACCGTGCCTGTGCCTATACCCTTCCATATACTCAGTGATCCTGGATGTCTCACATAAGACACCTCATTTGTTGACAGAGCATTTTCACTGGCTGTTCCCCATGCCTAGAATTCTCCCTCCTTATCTTTTCTTTAATATATCCTGTATGTCTTTTGTTTATCGATAGTTGTTTCTATGCTGACTCCAGCATTCAAATATGAGCTTCTAGAGAGTGGATACTATGTTTGCCCTTGTTTATATGCCCAGGGTTTAGCACAGTGCCCATCATATACTAGATGTTTGCCTTTGTAAATTCTTGTTGCTTTGATTTTACTTTTGTCTCTTTTGGCCGTTGCATTATCTGAGATCACGAACACGATCCTTGTCTTTTTTTTTCTTTTTAACTTCGGCTGAAGGATAATCATTTTGTTTCAGCCCCTTGCTTCAATTTTGCATGTATTTTTCTGTTTTAAGTATGTTTCTTGTAAACAACTTAATATTGGGCCTGCTTTCTAATCCATTTTGCTGCTATTTCATTTTATGGATGAGTTCACCCCACTCACAGTCACATTTATATTAGTTATTTATTTGTATCCATCTTATTTTCTTATTTTTTTCCTTTTCTTTGTTGCCCTCTTCCTCTTTACAAAGAGGATTGTGAGAGAGGGGAATATTTAGGACCGGTACTCCTATGTTTGATGAAGTCTGCTTTTACAAGTCTACCTCTCTTCTTTTTCCTTTTTCCAGACCTCAGTCACTGGTTCTTCCTGTTTCGTTCTTTACTTTTCAGCCTGTACACATAATCCTTCTGAGATCTGACTGTTTTGCTTATGATTAATCTTCTAATTACCCACTCTCCACTCTGCCATTTCCTTCTTGATTTTCTGTTGTGTTAAATGCATAACTACACCTAGTCCTGTATGCATATTCTCTTTTTTTGACCAGTTCATATGAAAGTGAAGTTCAAGTGTTGCTACCCAATCTCTTTAGCCTTATTTATATAATTTTCTCCTTGTTCATCCTAATTATTTAAGTTCCCTCCCATTCTTCCCCCTTTCTTCTTTAATATGTTTCTTTTCCACTTCCTTTTCTTTTAAGTCATCAAAACAAAAGGAGACCATTCTGTGAACACCCTCATTGAATTTTATGGCATTAAAGTTATGAGGTAACATTTGTATCATGTCCCCCATGGAATACGTTGTTCTTACTTATTCCCTTAGATTGTTCTGTGTATTTAATGTTTTGCATTTCTCTTGACTCAAGCATTTGTATTTCAGAGTTTATTCTCAACTCCAACCATCGTCAGACATACTTTGAAATCCTCTATTTTTTTAAATGTCCATTCCCTACCCTTCCACCCCTTTGACCTTGTGTGGAACTATTTTCAGTTTTAATGGGTAGATTATTCACAATTGCAAGCCTTTATTTTTTGCCTTTTATAATATGGTATTCCATATATTTTGTTTCTTTATAGTTTTCAATCACTGGTAAATCTTTTGTGATCTTGACTGTGGTTCCTCAGTACTTGAACTTTTTATTTCTGACTGCTTTTAGTATTTTTTTTTTCTGTGACCTGGAAATCTGGATTTTTCCTGTGATATTTCTTGCAGTTTCCATTTTGATTTTCTTTCAAAAGGTGACTGATGATTCCTTCTGTTTTCACTTTGCCCTCTGGTCAGGTAACAGAACTTGAGAATGATCAAAGTGTTACACCTGTCTACACCATTTTCATTCATGATTTCTTAAAATTAGATATTCAAGTTCTTTTTGTTTGGTTGTGGTTTTCAGATAGTCCAATGATTTTTAAATTACTTCTCCTTGATCTATTTTCCAGGTTGTTGCTGTTTTTAAATATGAGATACTTTACATTTTCTTATACTTTTAAGTCTTTTGACTTTGTTTTCATATATCTCATTGCCTTCGTTGGTCAAATTTTTGGTTCGTGCTAATTAAAAAGTTATCTGTTAATTCTGTAAGATTTGTTACCTTTTGGGATAAGCTGTCGATTTTCCTTTTCTTTTATCCAGAGCTTTCATTTATTTCCTATTTCTTTCCTATGCCGCTCTAATTTAACTTGTAAATTCATTTTTAACAACTTAAATTTTTTTATTTTATTTCTTCCATGAATTCTAGTTGACCTTATATTCAAGCTTTATTTTTTTTGCAGCTTTGCTTGTAGATATTTTGCTGTCATTCTTTCTTGGGTTTTATCTTGAAATCTTGGATGTTATTGTTGTTAAGTTGCAGTCAATGCTTTGTGACCCCATTTGGGGTTTTCTTGGCAAAGATATTGGAATAACTTGCCATTTCCTCCTCCAGCTCATTTTACAGATGAGGAAACAGAGGCAAATAGGGTGAAGTAACTTGCTTTTTCTGAGTTTATGTCTTGGATGTCCCTGTTACCATAAATGAGAATCATTTCGTTTGAATCTTTTTATTTCTTCATTCTTCTGGCCTCATTTCCAGAAATGGGTTTTTGTGTGTTAGGGCCTGAACTACACACTTTAGGAGGGAATATATGGGCCTTGTTTGGTACTTATTTGTATTCTCTTGCACCCTATCACTGCTTTCTCCAGGTTCTGAGTTCTGTGTTCTTCAGGAATTTCATGGGAGGTTCAAGACAGAGACCTTCAAACTTTCATTGTTCCCAGAGCATTTTGATTTAGGTCAAATTCTGATCACTGCCCTCCTGTTCAGAGCTCTGCTAGTTCCTGACCTCAGTTAGGGTCTGGGTGACACAACTGTAGGCTTGCTCTTGTTTGGCATTCCAATAGACTGCTGTGGCTCCAGTACCTGTCAGCTGGTTAGAAAGCTCTGCTATAGCTTCAAAGAGGCAGAACTGTATTTCTGTTTCTCCTCCAACTTCTTTTCCCCTGCAGCTGTCTGAGATCTGAGTGACAAAGTTAGCATTTGGCTCCTATTCCTTGTCCCTTACTTGTATCAGGCCAGACCTTGCTGGATCCATAACCACTTTTAGCCACAGTACACAAATACTTAGTCTGCTCTTTGACACTTTTTTGGTGAGTGTTCTCCAGTGCTATCAGACCTTTATCTCCCCATGTTATGTTTACCTAAACAGATGATTCATTGTGATTTTTCCATGTATTTGTCCATCATAACTTAGTCTGGTTCTCTTTCTATATCTTTGTTAGCGTAGTTATGGTAAAGAGTTGGGCTATACTGCTTCCTCCTAATTGGTCATCTTTGCTGTACAGTTAAAAAAGCATTTTAATGGATTTCTTTAAAAATTTACAGAGAAATGTTCACTAGTGTACTTTTAATCAGTCTCTTAATCAGAGAAATGACTTCCTTTTTGATAAAAGAGATATGCACTGATCACAAAACAGAATTATCTTCTAATTAAATTACATATACTCTGTGAAATGGTTGTATTGTTAAAATTTGCACTGTATATTTCCATTGAGATTGAATCACTTAGTGTATTTTAAATGATTATTACAGAGTAGTATGAATTCAAATACACGCAATGAAAGGCAGAGTCAAGATGTTGGAATGAAAAGAAACATTTTTACTTACTTTACTTTTTTTTTTTTACTTACTATTTTGGCTCACTCAACTTACCTACTCCACAGCAGCCTAGAAAACAGGAAGACTGAATTCTGATCAGGCAAGCTAAGAAAATGTCATAGTGAGTTATTTTTCTAGTCCAAAGAAGCTTAAGAAGACAGAGAGTTATGTGGACACTGGGCTAGGATAGGCCCAGGGGTGCAACATCAGTGGTTGGGGCAATAGGAAGCTTTTGGCACCCAGAGATGGAAAGGGAACCAAGGTAAAGTGCCAGGGCAGGAAGCACCAAGGAAAAAAGAAACCTCAAAGAGGAACATTGAACTAGTACTGGATGTAGAAATGAATGTACTGAAAACTTGCAGTCCCCTAGACCTGCTGTGAATGGAGTAAAAGCTCAGTTCAGACACCATCACATCCCCCCTCCCCCATCCCAGAAGTGAGCAGAACTCAACACTAACACAAAATCAAAGATCAAAAAGGAACCTGTAGGAATGAGCAAAGAAAAAAAGAACCTGACTATAATGAGCTACTCTGTTGACAGAGGAGCTCAAGATTCAAACACAGAAGACAACGACATGAAAATATCTGCAAGCAAATCTCAAAGAAAAAATACAGATTGGAGAAGAGGATTCTGGGAAGATGGTGGAGTACTTCCGAAAATTCCAAGCTCTCCAGATTTCCCCCACAAACAAGATAAAATAGCACCTCAGAGCTAACATAGAGCAGTAAAAAAATAAGTAAGAGGAGGAGCAGAACAGTGGTCATCCTAGGACAATTGGAGAAGGCCTAAAGAAAAATCCCAGCATGAGGTTTAGTCCCTTTCAAAAATAAACACCTCCAGGCTGGTTCCACTTAAACAATGAGCAGTGAGCCCTGGGGTTATTTGGGTTGAGAGGCAGCCTTGGTCCTAGCCACAGAAACTTTTATCCCTGGACAGTGAGGGGTGTTGGGTGTCTGAACCATGGAAAATTAAGGGAACCTCTGCTGACAAGGAACTCCAGACTCAGGTGTGCTGTGGAGACATGGCCCTGGGTGAGAAAGAAGTAGCACTCACCTGATGAGAGCAAAAGCAGTGAGGTGAGGACACTGCTAGCTGTTGGTACTTACTGGAGGCTGGAGGTCTTGGTTTTAGTTCTAGGCCAGAGGGGAGAACTGAAGGAGGAACATAGGCCAGAGGTACCATACCCCATACCCCAGGGCTAGAGGTGATCACAAAAAATAAACTGCTACTAAAAAATTGCAGTTGAAGGAGAAAGAATTTAGCCATAGAAAGTTGCTATGGGAATAGAGAAGACCAGTATTCATCTTTAAAGGAGGATACTGAAGCAAAGAAACCTTTGTCTGCCCTGAAAAATAACGTTGAATGGTCACCTGCTCCAAAAGAATTCATAGGATAACTTAAGAGAACTTAAAAAAAGACTTTAAAAATCAAATGAGAGAGATTGAGGAAAAGCTTAAAAAAATAAAACCAATCCAAGAAAAGCAAGAAGATTATGAAAAGAATGTCAACCAATTAGAAAAGGAAGTCTAGAATCTTAAGGAAGAAAATAACTCCTTGAAAATCAGAATTGGGCAAGGGAAAAGCCAGTGAAAGAGACCAAGAAACAATGAAACAAAATACAAAGAATGAAAAAATAAGTAAAAGAGAATGGCGAACATCTCGTAAGAAAAATACCTGATCTGGAGAACAGATCAAGAAGAGAACACATAAGAATAATCAGATTACCTGAAAACTATGATCAAAAAAAAGGAATTTTGATACAATAATAAAAGAAATAATTAAATGTGACAGAAGCATTTGAACAAGGGGGGAAAGGAGAAGAGAAAAAAAAATCCACTGATCACCTCCTGAAAGAGGTCCTATGAAGAAAATCCAGAGGAATATCATAGTCAAATTCCAAAACCCACAGCTCAAGGTTAAAATATTATGAGCAACAAGGAAAGAAACAATTTAAATGTGATGGTCCCACAGTTATAATCACACAAGACCTCGCAGTGGCAATACCAAAAGACTCCACATCTTGGAACACTATATATTGAAGGGCAAAAGACCTGGAGTTCTGGCTGAAAATTACATACCTAGCAAATCTAAGTGTAATCCTGAATGAAAAAATTTGGACATTTAATGAATTTTCAGACTTTCACAATTATGTTAAACTAAAAAAACCTGAGCTTAATAGAAGATTTGATATACAAGAGCTAAGAGAAATATAAGGTACATATGAAAGATTACTTACAAGGGACTCAGTTACTGGTTTTATGAGGAAATGTGAAATGTATGTCTAAGATTGTTGCTAGTAATTGGGTAGTTCATAAGAAATGTTGGGGTAGACCTGAATATGATAGAATTTTTAAAAGTAAAACCTTTTAGGAACAACTGAAAATAGTAATTATCTTATATACATGAAGTGGGAAAGTAAGAACTGACACACATACGTACATATATACGTACGTGTGTGTGTGTGTATATATATATACATATATGTGTGTCTTCCAAATTCATAAATTCAGAAAGAAATAAAACAGTAAGGGGATAGGGAGGGTGGAGAGAATAAGGGAGGTATCTTTAGAAGGGTAGTTGAGGGAATAGGCTAGAGCGGGGTATAGAAGGGTGTTTAAATTAATGAGAATGGGAGGATAAGGGAGGGATCCTTGGAGGTGGGGTAGGTTAAGCAACAACAGGGCAAGGTAGTAGGTAGAAATAAAGTAGAGGAGTCAGGAGGGATAGGAAATAAAAGATACACACAAACATAAAATAAGGAGTATTTAATTAATTAATTAATTAATAAGGATCAGGAGTAGGATTTTCTAGGGAGAAAGGAGCAGGGGTGGTAAGCATGATCTTGGACAAAGTTAAGGCTAAAATAGATTTAATCCAAAGAGAAAAATAGGAAAACTACCTTATGTGCCAGCCTTATTCATCAATGTTGTTTTGGACTATTTAAAACAGCTAGACAGTATAAGGTTGGAATAGTGATGTGGTGTAGCAAATGATGACTTGGTGGACTTTGAAAAATATGGAAAGACTTGGACTTATGAAGGAAGAGGTTATCCACCCTCAGAGAAACAGAGGACAAATAAGTATGGTACAGTCTTACATGGATGCATACGAACATGTATGTCTATATGAGAAGTATGATTTTAGATATCTAATATTTGTGTGTATCAGTGTGCATGTGTGCGTGCGTGCATGCGTGTGTGTGTGTGTGTGTGTGTGTGTGTGCTTAATTGTAACCTTCTGGGAGGGGAAGAAGGGGGAGGACGAACAAAGTAAAATGTCCACAGCAGAGAACAAAAGAAAACTAACAAGAAAGCCAAGATGGACAGCCTCAGCACGATTGAGTGCTTAATAAACTGTTTATTTGAGCCTCCATCCATGCCTTCTAGTTCTCCCTACTAGGGCCAAACAGAACCAATGTATTCCCTCTTCTGCGTGGCACTGGTTCAGATTCCAGCAACAATTCTGTCCCCATTAAATATTTCCTTCACCAGGGTAAATATCTGCAATTCCTTCAACATATTCTCTCACAGCATGAACTTGAGGTCCTTGACCAAATTTATTTCTTGAGAATAGACCCAGTAAAAGAGTTTAATCCATTTATTACACATCTGCTCAGGGTTAGGCTTGTGTGAGGTGCTGACAGTACAAATACAGTAATGAAATAATCCCTGCTACCATGGAGCTCACATGGTATTGGAAAGAAATAATATATATATGTATAAATTGCAAAAGAATAATTTTTAGAGGAGGATACTAGCAACTGGAGGAATCAGGAAAGATCTCATGTAGGAGGAACCACTTGAAGTGAGTTTTGGAGGAAAGTAGTAATTCTGAGAGGCACTGATTAGGAGGGCATGCATTCCAGGCTTGGATGGAAAACGTGTAAACACGTAGAAGAGAAGGAATGGGATTGTCTAAGGACCTCCGAGATGAATTTGAAGTTGGAAGGTCATGATTTTTTTTAACCACAGAAAACTCTTGAATATTCTTCATCTGTACGAGGATTATTCACATTGACAAAAATAACATCCTTGAAGTATTATGTATATATCCTACAATTCTGTAACTCTGCTGATCCAGGCAAACTTATCTCGTTGAGCCTCAAACATGTCTTGTTCATTCTTGCACTTAATGGCTATATTTATGGTTTAACTCCCTACCTGTTATAGTTTTACCTTTTCTCTCTAATTACCCAAATTCTACCCATCCTTCAGAGCTCACCCCTTTTCACTTGAAACTTTGGGTGATGGTTTGCAGACCACAGTGCTGTCCTCTGAAGTCCTCCAGCACTTCTTTGGCACTCAATAATGTACTGCCTTGTATTACTTGGCTTTTCTTACGTGGCTAGTCTTCAAGGGCAAAAATTGTGTCTCCTAGTTTTTTTATATCCCCTAGTATATCTATCTTAATTGGAGCCACACAAGGGGCTGTCAATAAATGCTTGTAGAATAAATGGATTGAGCCAAGTGGATGCACTCTTGAACCTGTCATAAATCTCAGCCATGATCTTTCACTTGGCTGTTACAGAAGTGTGTAATGTGGATTGTGGGGCGCAAAGATCTAGTTTATGCCTCTCTTTTTCAAGGGCAACAAAGCTTATCACAATGCTTGATCTAAGTTAGATCTGCCTCACAGAGTGAAGACTGATGGAATGTAGATGTCATCCTTAGAGAAATTGGACTTTCATTTGCTTCTTCCTTCAATATAAAGAATGAAAACCATGGCTGCAACATTGGTTCTGTTTTTCCTTTTGTTTCTGTTTATAAATCATGTGATATTTATTCCTCATACACTGCTTTGAGATAGTTGAGTTCTTAATAGTCCAACATGATTATTTTCACTCTATAAATCCTATCGTGCTAATTTTGCTTTTACTTTGAATTATACAGTTTTAATAGATCATTGCCCCACAATAGTAGAGAGCATTGGTTCAGCTTAAATACAACTGAAAAAGGAGAGGGGGAAAATACATAGCTCTCTGACCTAGATGCTGAATATTTTAGTCAGCTCTTTTTGAAAAGTCATTAATTCTGTAACAGTTTTAAGTTACTGTAATTGTAGGTTATATTCTTTTTCAAATTGTGTCCATCATAATCCCACGAAGTCTTTCTTGTTTTCCCTCACTTGCATTGCACCTCCAACATTTCTCATCATTTGACATTGGCTATGGATGTCTATTCACATAATTCAACTATGCATTTTATTTCACTATATAGTTCTATCACTATTTCAATTCCCTGAGCATTCCTAAGATCTTATGTCCTCCTTTGAAGAAATGGACACAGCAGCATTAATCTTCTATGAGAGGGTATGTGAGAAATCTCTCTCTTGTCTTCTCAGATCTTGCTTGTAGGAGCAAAATTATTAGGGATGTGATATAAGCGAGAGGACTGAAAAGTAAAAAGTTGGTTCACTTATGTCAGGTGCCCCCCATTGACCATCATCTTTACCAAGAACAAGAACAAATTTCTTTGGCCCTTGTACAATATCTAAGTCTGTTTGTCCTATACAGTCTCCTCCATTGTTACTTTAAGAACATTGATTTCCTGTGCTCAAGTGACCAATAGGGTCTCCCATGGGGATACTTAGGAGTCTAAATAAAGCTGAAACTCCTTTGTTCATCATTATATACTCTTAATAATATGGCTCCATTCTATTTTTTTCTCATAGCAGTCCTTTTTACATATTCTGTACTTTAACTGGAAGGCAAAGGGATGTCAATATGAATAAATGAACATTTGTTAAATACTTAACTACGAGTCAAGTCTTATCCTAAGCCACTGGAATACAAATTTTAAAAAGTAACATAATCTCTTATCTGAAGGACTTTACATTCTAATTAGGAGGGATACCATACAGTTGCAAAGGAGGTGAAAGTGCTCAGTGGCCCTTCTGTTCAGCCACTGGAAAGCTGGTAAAGTCCTGGAGTTCCAAGAGGTCACCAGGTCATGTGATAATAATATGAGGTCTGATGTGTTTATCAAAGGTACATAATAAAGCCTAGTGGTCCTCTTTCACTAGAAGAACTGTAGTTGGTGACTTCCTGCTCAGCTAACTCGCAGAAGTGACCATGTCCACCCATGTACACCAGAGAGTAGAGGGTGTGAAGGTGGAGGTACCTAGCCCATATTTTTACCAACCCTATGCCTGAAATGCCCAATTCCTGATCTCAGATAGTCGAATTTTGATCTGCCTTTCAAGATCTGGATCTAGGAGGCCTTCCCTGATCATCCTAACTGGAAGCTCTCTCTCCCTTCTTAGGTCTTTTGTACCTCTTGTACATATTCTATTTTGTATTATATTTATTTATGCATATAAGCTCCTTAAGGACAATGACTTTCTAATTCATCTTCATACCCTACTCAATCCCTTGCATAATGCCCTACAGTCAATTAATAAGCATTTACTAAATGCTTGCCATGTGCTAATCACTGCGCTAAACACTGCTCATAGAAAGGGAAAAACAGTCGCTGCAATTTAGGAGTTTAGATTCTTTTTTCTTTAAATAATATTTTCTTTTTCTCCAATTACATGTAATGGCAATTTTTAACATTCATTTTTAAAAACAATTTTGAGTTCCACTTTTTCTCTCTCCCTTCCTCACCTCCTCTCTCTCTCTGAAACAATAAGTGATTTGATATAGGTTATACTGTTTAGTCATGTAAAACATATTGCCATATTAGTCATGTTGCAAAAGAAGACATAGACCCAAAGTAAAAAAAGCACAAAAATACAGAACGTGAAAAGTAGTATACTTCTGTCTGCTTCCAGACTCCATAAGTTTTTTGTCTGGAATTGGATAGCATTTTTTCATCGTGAGTCCTCTGGAATTCTTAGGTCATTGAATTGCCAAGAATTGGTAAGTCATTCCTAGGTTATCATCATACAGTATTGCTGTTCCAGTGTATATTTCCTTGGTTCTTCCCATTTCACTTTGCATGAGTTCACATGTGTCTTTCCAGGATTTTATGAAATCGGCCTGCTTATCATTTCTTATAGCACAGTGGTATTACAATCGTATACCACATCTTGTTCAACCATTCCTCAATTTTCAGTTCTTTGCCACTACAAAAAGAGCTGCTATAAATAAAGGAGCTTAAATTCTAAATGAGGCAGACAAGTAGATAAATAAATAGATAGCTCCAAAATAGTATATACATACGTAGATGGGAGATAACCTTAGAGGGGAATGGTCTAGCAATTGGGGGGACCTGAAAGGGCCTCCTGTAGAAGATGGAATTTGGGCTGACTCTTGGAGGAAGTCAGTTTCTAAGTTAGAGGTGGAGAGGAAGAACATTCCAAACATAGCCAATGCAAAGGCAGAGTTGGCAGATGGAATGTCATATACAAGAAGGCCGGAGTTTCTGGACTGTGGAGTATATGGAGGGGAGCAAAGTGTAAGCAAACTGAGAAAGGAGGAAGGAATCAGATTGTGAAGAGCTTTAAATGGCAACAAGAGTTCACATTTGATCCTGATAAAAAGCCACAAGAGTTTGAATGAGTGTGGGACACGGCATGATATGGTTCCAGTTGTGGATAACCAATTCTTGTTATGTGGAGGATGGATTAGAGTCATGAGACATTTGAGAAGGAAGACCAATTATTAAATATATCAAGTAGGTGTTTAGTAAGTGATTTTTTTATTTGTAAAGTTTTTTATTATTTGTCATTTTTTATTTGTAAAATTCAATTACTTTTCTCCATAATAAAGGACTCAGAATAACTCTAGGTGGTTTGTTTTAAATGTAGGTAAGAATAAATATGCAATTAAATTCAACAAGTGTTTATTGTCTCCTGTGTCCAAAACCCTGTGGTAAGCACTGGTGACTTAATTAGTCCCTTTTCTCCACAGCCTCCTAACTATGGCCAACTTAACCTCTACTAGTAGACTCAGCCCTGCCCCCACAACAATCCTCTACCATCAACTGCTGGAATGGTTTGCTGAGGAAAGGGGATTTTGAATCAAGGATTATCAGGAGGAGAGGCTAGACCTCCTCGATTTCCTGCTTGGAGGTTACAACCTCAAAGTTAAAGGTCCGAAGAAGTCAAAAGGAAGAGGCTTCTACTAATACTAAACTAAGGGATAAGCTCTTCTAGCCGAAGAGCCCACGCTGCCCATCCAGTGGCTGATGGTAGAGAAAGCTACATATAGAAAATTGATCCCAAGAGGTACAGTGTATCAGTCTGTACCCTGAGAAGATATGGGCAACTGAATAACCTGCCTTATTCAACTGAGCAGCATCTACTCAACCGCCTGCCCAGCCCCTTCTAGTAGCCAATGTCCAGTGGCAGCAGAACGTGTATGGCGCCATCTGACAGTATCTGCCCAGTGACTGAGCAGCCTGCCCCATCCAGGCCAAGTTTGGTGAGGAACCAGTGTAGCCAACAAGTGAACTATTTGATCAAGCTAAGCAGTGAGTTATTCTGTCTGCCTCAGATACTTTGCCCTCCAAGGAGCAAGTCCGGTTGAGCCCCCTTTGCAGTAGATATATTGTGCCCTTTGAGGAGATAAGCCAAAGGAGCAGTAGAACAAACCATCTATTGTCTAGCAGCCACTACTGTGAAGATTCTCCTAAAGATAAAAAGGACTTTAAAGTCCTAGAGTCCTGATGGTGAGTTGCCTTGACAACTTGTGTTCCTTGAATACATGACTCATTACCATTGTACTTTAAATTCATGCCCAATCAGTTCTGTATTTCTAGAAGAATACCTGTGGGATGATATGGAGAAAACGTTTTTGTAACTGCTGTTCTTTCTATGTCTTTGCTAAAGAACTGAGCCTACTGGCTGATTGTTAATAGGAAGCTCACTAGTGGAGGATAATGATCTAATGATGAGTACAGTTAACCCCAGAAACATGAGAGTAGTAGTAGTCACCTTTCTGGAAGACCCAGTCTGCTTGTGCCAGTTCAGGTAGGCTGAGTAATCTCTGAGGGTGGGAAGGGTACAAAGGAGAAGAGTATTACTCTAAACTTTTGGAAAAGAAATCACTGGTTACACAGAAGAAAGAAGCTTACCTATTAGGTTCATAAAGAGGCAGAATGTCTGCTGAGGGAAGTTTCAGATTTATGTTAAAATGTAGGATAAAATTAAAACTGAATATTCTGAACTAATATTCTCTTCATACCATTTTATCTTTAACTTTTGGATTAAAATTGAAACAAAACAGTCAATTTAACTGAACTCTGTGTTTAATATTTTGTGATTTTGTGCTAAACCATTATATTCAAAAGTGAGGACCTTTTATTGCTTCCTAGCACACTTTACTAGGTTATTGTATTTTCACCCTTAGATGAATGATAATGTAGGAATTTGATTATGAATATAAATGCCGAGACCTCAGTTTTCACATGGATGTGGTCTAAGTACCTAGAATTGGATGGAACAAGAGTGTAGAAACATGTTGAAAAATAGAGTGATATACATGGTACGTAATTAGCCCATGGACCATTTCAGTCTACACTGAGAAAGGGATACTTGGTATTCAGATGCTCAGTTGCATTATATCATTTCATTGATGTGAGACTTCTTTTCTATATTAACATATCTCCTTTAATTGCAGTTTATTGTTCTTCACAGATATTGTGTTGTTGTCCTTGTTGTTTTTACAGATTGAAGGTCTGTGGCAACCTTGAGTCAAGCAGGTCTATTGGCACCATTTTTTCCCAACTGCATGTGCTCACATCATGTGTCACATTTTGGTAATTCTTGCGATATTTCAGCCTTCTTCATTGTTTTATACCTGTTATGATAATCTGTGATCACAGCTCTTTGATGTTGAACTTAATAAAAGTTGCGTGTGTGTTCTGACTGTTGAACTTAATAAATGCTTTGTGTGTGTTCTGACCGTTCCACCAACCAGCTGCTCCCTGGTCTCTCTCTCTCCCTCTACCTGAACCTTCTTATTCCGAGACACAACAATGTCGAAACTAGGCCAATTAATAACAGTACAATGTCCTCTAAGTGTTCAAGTGAAAGAAAGAGTTAATCAATGAGGCAGACTTCATCATTGTCTACTTTTAAGAAATTACTCCAGCTGTCCCAGCCTTCAGCAAATATCACCCCAATTAGTTAGCAACTATCAACATCTAGGTAAGACTCTCCACCAACAAAAAGGTTAGGATTCTCTGAAAACTCAGAACGATGGTCAGCATTTCTTAGCAATGAAGTATTTTTAATTAAGGTATGTATGTTTTTAAAAACATAATATTGTTGCACACTTAATAAACTACAATTGGGTATAAATATAACTGTTATATGCATTAGGAAACAAAAAAAATGTGACTTAATTTATTGCGATATTTACTTTATTGTAGTGGTCTGTAACCAATCCTGTAATATCTCTAAAGTGTGCGTGTAATTGAAACTGATATCCACCTATGCCTGCCCATCTCATGTGACTCTTGTCCACATCCTCCTGGGATTTTCCTCACTTTCTCTTGATATTGCAAATATCCTCATGGCACACGTGAGGTATTTTTCAGTTATCCTTGCTTTTTCCATATGGCCAGCCCACCTTTTACATTCATGTTTCTTTAATGGCATTCTTTACTATGTTTCTCTCTAATCATTCCTTGTCTCTCTAGTGTTATAATATATTCACACTCACCAAACACAGTTCCATCGCCCTGTGAGTTCTTCTGAGAGTATGTGTCCCATGCTGCACAAGTACAAAACAAGTAAAGAATGTCATCTACAAAATATTGGATCAAAAAAAAAAAAAGCGGGTGAGTAACATGGCAAAAGGGAATTGTCTGATTAAAATCTAAAAAGATCTAGAGGAAGGCTTCTAACATGTTGGGCAGGTCCTCCATCAAGGATCTGTAGGAGAACATAGACAAGAATCTCAGGAGATGAGAGAGCATGGATATGTTGTAATCTGCACCAACTCAGAAAATACTCGTACTGTTGAGATAACCAAGCCACTTTAAGTGTCAGAAAAGTAGCTATACTATGTTTGTTTTGGTTATTGTGTTTGTCCTTGGTTGCTGAAGAAGACCATGCCATCAGAGAAATGATGACATGACTTGCACTTGACTTTGTTTTGAGTGAGGGAGGGCTGTGCAGGTCACCAGCCTCACTTCTCCTCCAGAGCCCTCTGAATCCAGTGACCAGATGTTCATCAGGATGATTGGAGATGACCCAGGATGCAGTGGGAGGCCTTTTAATTTATCCTTTATATAGCTTGTCTGTATACCTTTGTGTTCCCAGAATTTACCCTAGCACATAGTAGATACCTAATAAATAATGGTTGACTGACATTCTCTTCCCTTTTACATTGGCCCTCTTATAAGACGGTTTGCGCCTCCCACAACCTATAAACCAGGACGTTTCCTTGCATGTGGCAAATATCTGTTAAATGAATGACCACCTACCATAGTCCTGTCCTAAACACGCTTCATTCAAACTAAAATTACCTTTCTCAGGGAAACTGTGTTTTAAGGGCATCAGCACTTTAAAATAATCTCATAAAACCTTACCTATCATCCTGCTTTATATCCAAAGCCCCACTATGCTTGTAGTCTCAGGAGAGAATCATTGATGAAGAATTCAGTATAATGTGAGTATTGTATGTGCATTAAGGCAGCTCAGCATTGTTGACATAGCAGTTCAACCTTAATTAATTTCAAATGTTTAAGGTTAACGTTATTATAGTTGCATCTTTGGTGTAGCATGATATCATTAACCCTTAAAACACTGACATTAAAGTAACAGTACTAGTGGGACCAGGCCCAACTGTGGAGGTATTCTGGGCCACCTGTGTAAGGGGCCAGCCAGCACTGTAAAGAATCAAGAGGTTCATATCTTCTCTAAATATTGTTGACTTCTCTATATCTCAGCACCTAGTATTTTCTGTGTGAGATAATATCTGTCTCTTCTAACCCTACTGCTGTGCAATTGCACTTACTGCAATAATTCAGATATTATTCCACAATAATGTACATGTGTCCTAGATTCTATAGAGGAGTATCCAACTTTTCAGTTAGTAACATTTCTTGAGGACATAAGACACTGCGGCACTGCTGAGTTCTTAGTGGGGTAAAAAGAAAGGGAGATACCTTTTAAAACTTTCTGCACTGGTGTACGAGGGAAATGCTATAAATTGAGTATACCCAGATATCAGCAAAGCATCTTCATCTTTGACGAAGAAATGCGGAGCCAGTGATAGTACAGTTGGTGCAGCATTAAACCTCATAGGTTACAGTTGTTTTCCAGGGCAAGTACACAATTCAGAATACCTTGGATAGAGAGACATTGTTGCAGTATTCCTTTGTTGGCATGACTTCCTTCTTGCCATCCATCTCAATCTGATAAAATGTGATTCTCTTTCTAGGGCTGGAAGTTTCATCACTATGTCAAGTTTAGTCAGTCAGTCATTAAGCATTCATTAAGTGCTATCTATGTGCCAGGCACTGGTATAAGCTCTGGGGATACAAAGAAAAGTAAAAGATTGTCTTTCCTCTCAAGAGGCTCACAGTTAAATGGGGGAGGCAGCTGGCAAACAATGTGCAAATAAGATGTATACTGGATAAATTGGAGACAGTCAACAGAGGAAAGGCACTAGAATTAAGCGTATCAGGGAAGACTTCTGGTGAAAGCTCAGATTTTATCTGGGACTTGAAGAATTCCAGGGAAGTCAGGAGGCAGAGATAAAGAGGGAGAGAATTCTGAGCATGTGGGGAAGAGAGTGAAAATGTCTAGAGTTTAAAGATGTGGTGACTTCAAATTCACGGAGTAGATTGCAAGGATGTAACAAGACTGGAAAGGTAGAGGGGCACGTTATGAAGGACTTTGAGTGGTAAACAGAGGATGGGATTGTTTTGTTTCTATCTCTAGGAGGGCAGAATTTTATTGGCAAGCCTGGCTTGTCTGTGGTGCTAAGCATAGGACCTTTTTACAATAGCTCATTAAGTCAACTGGCATAGGTAGAAGTCTATAATGAGATTTCATCTCCTGGCTGGCAAATGAGATGTTATTAATCTGAGGTCTCCGTTTATCTATGAACTCAAGGAAAGAAGTCAGGTTAGTATTTTGAAAACACCTCATTAAATTTACTCATCTGTTTTACCACAGTGTTATGAATATGTCTGTGTGCATTTCTACGTTCCATCCCTCCTCACCATTTTCAAAATAGCAGATATGTGCACAATGTAGTTAAAGTGAAAACCTAAAAATAGCTTCTGTGATGTTTGTTCACTTTCAGAACCATAGCTGTGTATTTTTGCCAACTAAGCAAACAGCACGACATGTACTTTCAGCTGATCAAAGAGGAGGAGCGGGTAGTGGGGATTGGGATAAAAAGAACCTAATTCAGTAGCCTTTGTAAGGGTAGAAATAACAGTGAGCAAGTAGTTCACTCAATCTGCCATCTGGTAGCTTTCCGTTTTAATTATGTTTTCTTGCTAACTAGGCTTCTAAATGGCTGTAAGTGCTATCAACACCTTATAAACTAGGAAGTCTCAACATTTTGGGGGTCATTGACCCCTTTGGCACTGTAGTGAATCCAATGTACCCATTCTGAGAATAATGTTTTTAAATGCATAAATAAAATACATAGGCTTACAAAAGGAGATAAATTATATGATGATAGTTACCCAAACAGTTCACAGAGTCTATTTTAATAATCCCTGCTCTAAATTCTTCACCTATTGGACAAAACCTCAGTTGTCCTATCTTAGCCATGTCTCTGCCTACTCTGAATTTGCCAATCTGCCTCCAGTTTCCCTGACGTGGTTAACCTGCGCAGTCATCTCACTTACCTAATTAAAGAGATCTTAAGATTCTTCCGATAAGCCTATTTCAGAGATGCCTGGATCTATTTTGAGAGAATTTTAAAAGGGGACTGGTACATTTAATTTTACATCATTTCTTTTTAAGTCCTAAGGTGCTTAGACCATATGGTTTCATTTATACTACTAAACAGTCTACAGTCAAAGTCACCACTATGTATAATCGGAATGGATAGGTGAAAGGAATGCAAATGCCTCCTTGTTGCCCACATGTCTTTCCCAACAGCCTGCCGTATATCCTGAAATTCTACCATTAGAGTCATTATTTGGATTGATACCTTAATATCTTATATTTGTGTGGCACTTTATAACTTGTTAAATGTTTTTACTTTTGTTGTCTCATCTATCTTTACCCTGTGAAGTACATAGGGTAGATGTTTTTATTCCCATTGTGGGGAAGTGAGGGGCAGGGGAAAGACCAGACATATGATTTCATCAATATCAAGAGCCCCCACTATGTGTCAGAGGCTAGAACTGAACCCAGAACTTGAACCCCTGTCCTAACTCCAAGGCCAGTTCACAATTTAGTATTTGATCGTGCCACTCATTCCCATTTTAATTTTATAATTGAGCAAACTGGGACTCTTTGCTAAGCAGACTTGTTTCAATGACCAGCCCCAAATTCTAATCATTAATGGGTCTACTTGCCACCTTTCACTATTGCCACACAGGCAGTATGTCTTCTCTTTACATTTCTTGACGACCTACTTCACTCCTATTCTTCAGAGTTCTTTATTGATTATATGTTGCAGCCTATTCCTAGCCAGCTTCAGTGTCTCCATTGCTCTCTGTGTGATACTCATTTTTGATCTATTCATGTTGTTATCAAATTGCCATATAGCAACAATAGTAATATGTGACTATCAATACACTTATGAAACCATGTGAAAAGAGAGCCAGAAAAGCTAACTCAATCCTTGACTCCATTAAGAGAGATACTTAGTGTCTAGAAGGATGTCAAGTTGGTGAGTTGACACTCTGCTGGGATCTAACCTCATCCGGAAGATTTAGTTTACCAAGAGGTACCAGATTTTAAGGACATTGACAAGCTGGTGTGCATCCAAAGGAGGGTGAACCAGGATAGTGGGGGAATTGAATGCCATTCTCTGAGGATCACTTGAAAGACTTGGTCATGTTAAGCCTGGAAAAGAGAAGCCATAGTGGGAGACAGGGTAACTGTCTTAAGTCACTTGCAGGGTTATCACGCAGAAGAGGCATTCCAAGATGGAAGAAAGTTACCAAAAGGCATGGTTAAGTTCAAAGGAAGGAAGAACTTTGCAGTAATTATAGCTATTCAATGATGAACTGGGTTGCCTTGGAAGGCAATGGCTCCTTTCCACCAAAGGTCTCCCAATGGCCTCTGGATGAACGTATGGTGTAGAGAGAATTCTTGTTCGAATATGAGTTGGAGTAGATAGCCTCGTAAGGACCTTCCAACCCTGAGATGTTGTGAATCTCTGAAATGTAAAGTAACAGGATGGAGTGACTCACCTACAACCGTGCAGCTAGTAAGTGGTGGAGCAGCGGATGGATTCAGTCTTCTAAAGCATGGCCCACTGCTCTACCCACTCTTAACTAGTTGTTAAAATGAGAGAAAGAACATTAATCGATTATCTACACTAACACTAGTACCAATGAAGAAGGAATGAAATTCTGGAGCAAGATAGGTCACAGAAAAGTGAATGTGTAGGCACTGAGCATAATGGGAAGGAGGGTAGTTGGAGGCACCAGATATGGGGGAGATAAGGGCATGTAGTTCATGGAGAGGAAACTTCACCTGAAGTTGTACTACACCCTGTTGTACTAAAGCCTACTGCAGGAGGAAGAACACTTGGATTCTTCTCCTCCAGAATGTATAAAGCTGTTTCACTGTGAGCAAGTCCCTGCCTCTGAGAACTAGTTTCCTCAGTTGTAAATTGAGGATAAAACCTATTGTACTTACCTCAGATAGCTACTGTGATGATCATCTTAGCTAATAGATGCAAAGTTCTCTAGAAGCCTAAAAATGCTATATAAATGTCAGCTTTTATTATAATTATATGGAGAGTTCTTTTCCTAGGATAGCTTGGGGAAGTTTCTAGCTAAAACAGTGAAATGAGTGTCTATGTTGATTAGACTATAATGAACTGTCTTTGAAGTTGTAGCCTTCTTTGCGATTAAGAAGTACTTGCTGTTTGTCTTTATTTCTGGAAGAGGACCATGACATCAGGGAGGTGATGCTATGACAGGCAAGGGAATCCAATTCAAGTGAGGAAGGGCTGTGCAAAGTCACCAGCCTCACTTTCTCCTCCAGAACATCTGAGTCCAGCAACATATAGATCAGGAAGACTGAAGGTGGCACACAGGATGTGCTTATACAGTTTATTTAAATGTCCACCTTCTATTAAGTCCTAAAGCTTTTATTCATTTATTCCAGCCTAAATACACTCTTTGGTTGGTTCCTTCTCCTCAGGGTATGTGTATAGCATTGCAGTCCTGGAAGGGAACTTATGCTTTCTTTTTCTTTGGTGTTATTTACTGGTAAAATGAATGTCCCATAATTCTCTGAAAGTAAGCGAAAGAGGCTCTACTTAGGTAACTGTTTGGACTGCAAAGCTAATTTGGGGCAATCATTTCTCTCATGGTGGGATTTCTCACTTGTTTCTGGTATTAACACTATCTTTTGTTCCCAATGCCTGACAAGTTCTATAGTTTTGTTAACTGTAAAGATTTTTTCAGAGGGTGGAAAAAGATAGGCTAAGGCTCTTTTTCACAGTTCTGTACCACAGTTGCCTGAGTTTGAATAGCACTATGGTTCATCAGTTTTGACACTTGTATTCAAGCCTTTGGAATAGTAGATCAATGAGATCATAAAATATATTTTATCTTATTTTTACTTTTAATACATCTCACAGGAAAAAAGTCATTTGGACGGGGGCGAGAATGATACTAGTTTTGAGTTATAATCTTGTTTTCGGAAAAGGACATTCTAATGAAGGCATTTTAGTCTTTTATTTTCATAAAAAGAATATTAATTGAATAGATACACTAAATGCAGAAAGAAAATAAAGCGTATTCCTTAATTTGTAAGTTATAAAGAGCGTTTTAAGTTGCAAGGTTGCAAATGGATCCAATTCAATTAAAAAGTATACGTTAAGCACTTAAGTCCATGCCAGGCACTAGGATACAAAGATAAAGCAGTCTCTACCTTCAAGGAGTTTACACTCAGTTGGGACAAGAAACATGTAAACATAAGTAAATAAAAAAAGTAGATAAAGAAAATTCTGAGGATGGGGAGGAGGAATACAGTCTTACATAAAGGAGAGCTCATTACCAATATAGTAAGACTACAGAGGGCACTGTGAAAGGGGAAAGAAGAGAGGGATATGGACAGGGGAAGACTAAAACAGACAAGGATGGGTATGAGGAAGCAAGGAGTGGTAGTTAGGGAAGGGATCTTGGTGCAGGCAGCCTGGGACTCTAAATCATAGGCATTCTGAGTGGAGTCACAAGCCCATAGGTTTTTCACACCCTTCATAATACCAAAGATAATGTTGATTTGATTATCCCCGAGGAAGCAGTGGAAAATGGAGATTGGAGAGGGGATGAGTATTCACATAGGAGCAAAGGAATTGTCCAGTCCCTGTTCCTAAATACGATCAAGGCAGGAGTTGGTGGATTCTTAGAGACAAGCTGATTATAGAGAGGTGTGAGGCATGTTTGAAGTGATTTTCATTAGCCCAGGCAATTTTGTTCCAGAAAAAAACTTTGTGGTCAAGTAGAAGAGATTAGATCTTCTGTTTTTCAGTCTATGGGACCTGGAGCTTTGAGACAAGTTCAGTATTATTTCCCTTTTTTCAATGTAAATATTTAATTTTTACAATTATACATAAAACAATTTTAACATTCATTTTAAAAAAATGAGTTCCCAATTCTCTCCATCCCTCTTCTCCTCCCTCCTTTAGAAGAAAATAAATTTGATACGTGCTGTCATGCAAAACATATTTCTGAATTAAAGTCCTCACTATGATTATTAAATGCTTCCAGAGACTTAGACCCAAGGCCACTTTAAAAATTTCTTCATTCTTTTTCTATGTTGTTTTATCAAATGAACTAAAATATCCAGCTTTTTTCCTTCATTTGGATCCTCAAAGTAAAGCAGAACGTTAAAGGAGGAGTACAATAGGGCAGCCCAGACATCCAAAGTAGACTGTTCTGGGCCAAAAATTGATTTAACTAGAAACAAGTTCTCATAATACAGGAAATGTTCACTTGACTACTGTAGCATCCGGGCCATCTAATCTGGACCCTGTTGATGACTCTCAGGTTTGTGATGCAGAAGAAGTAACTATATAATTCAATTCATAACTCATGAGTTGGCACTTTTGACTAAATCTCTCTGACCATCCCAGAATGAAATGTGACATTGGAGTAAAGCAAGGAGTTAAATGAAGCAAAAAGCTCTCCACCCACCCCTGTCTCCAAATTATCACATCCCTAACCCTCAGGGCCTGGAGGCTACCAGTTCATTCGCTACCTTTCCCACTGCGTCCCCATATTTCCAACATAACTGGAGTTGGACACATGAAGTTTCACTCATGCCCTGTTCTGTTAAAGAGATTGACATTTACAAATGGCGCTATTGGATTATGTCAAGTCTTCCTAGTTTCCACTTCCTTTGTGATGTAACAGCAGTATGCTGGTAAATGTTCGACAACTGGCTCTCCAGGAAAAAAAAAATAACATTTTAAAGTTTAATCTGCCTTTTTAACATTGTCTCCTTCACTTTCTTAAGTATAGATGATCACCAAGGCAATAAATGAAGTCCAACTGTTCTATATTTGCCCATTTCCAAGTTGCAAATCCTCATACTGAAAATTTAACCATCTACTCACTTGAGCTGATTTGAAACTAACTCCAGCACACCCCTGCATAGGAGCAACATCTCAACTCCTTCTCCTGTGAAATTTTGGATAACTGATCCTTAAAAGGTATTGAGATTTTCCTTAACACATGGTTGATTTTGGAGGTATAAAGGCTCAAATGACGATTGACCTCATTTCCTCATTGCCTGAGTACAAAGCAGCCATGATGAGTTCCAGGGGATGTTCTGGGGTAATTTATGCCATGGGACTTCCCTCAGCTGAATTAAATCAAGATATCTTCAATGCCTATTTTTTTGAATATTCATCTCCTGCTGTGGCCAGATAAATCTCTTTTTTGATCGCTCTCATGAGTGTTGTGATGACCCATAATCAAAGCTGAACTACCAGGGAACTAGCCTGAGTCAGGTCCAACCTAGAAAGACTGATCTTCGAGATTTCCCAAACGGATGAGAGCTGAAAGCCATTGCGTATGTGTGTTTGTCCTTTGTTGCCGAAGAAGACCATGCCATCAAGAAATGATGACAAGACTCGCACTTGACTTTATTTTGAGTGAGGGAGGGCTGTGCAGGTCACCAGCCTCACTTCTCCTCCAGAGCCATATGAATTCAGTGACCAGATATCCATCAGGACGACTGGAGATGACCCAGGATGAGGCAGTTGGGGTTAAGTGACTTGCCCAAGGTCACACAGCTAGTGAGTATCAAGTGTCTGAGGTGAGATTTGAACTCAGGTCCTCCTGACTCCTGCAGTGGTGCTCTATCCACTGCACCACCTAACTGCCCCTGAAAGTCATTGCATATCATTATGAGAACTGGAGAGAATTGTTAAGAGTCTTGCTATTTCCTCTCAGGAAGTGTAGCTGGTGAATGCTTCCTACTAAAACACCTACTGAAGAATCCTGATGAAATTGTTGAGGCAGCCATGTGGTTCAAAAGTAGAGCTGTAATCAAGAAGATGAGATCAAAGCTGGCTTCACACCCTGAATAACTTGTGTGATCCTAGGGAAGTCACTTAGCCTTTGTCTGTCTCAGTTTGCTCATCTGTAAAATGGGGATACCTACCTTCCAGGACTGTTGTAAGGATAAAATGAGGTAATATTGGTGAAGCTATTTGTAAGTAAATGCTATTATTATTAGTACAGATCCAGCTGAGAGGAAAGTTTCCTTTGATTTTCTCATTCCTTCTTTCTCCAGTTCTTTCACCAAGATTTGCCCTACCTTGAGATTTATGTCCCCCTTTTTAATTCTAAAAACTGCTGAACTAATTACAGGCTTTTGGGTAATCTACTTTTAAATAACTAGAGAAGTTGAGCAGTGAGAACGGAGTATCCCACCAGGGAATAACTACAGCCTCAGACATGATGGGAGAGTACACAAGTCTTCTCTCCTTTCCTCCTCTTGCCTCCTCTGTCCTCTCTACCGTTCCTCTTCCACTGACCATGTCACTGGAGACAAGGGACCGATAGGAGATAGGGCATC
This sequence comes from Bettongia penicillata ogilbyi, assembly GCA_023548195.1. NCBI lineage: Eukaryota > Metazoa > Chordata > Mammalia > Diprotodontia > Potoroidae > Bettongia > Bettongia penicillata. The sequence continues at coordinate 12,724,134 of JAJHZJ010000153.1, forward strand.
CAGTGATACTGGAAATTCAGCCTCTCAGGGCTACTTCCCTGAGAGTCATAGTTATCTCCCTTCTAGAGACCAAGGTGAGAGGGAGCTGGGGAAGCTGCCAAACACTAAGAATCACATAAAAGCCTTTAGAAGTCATAGACGGATTAGGTCTTCCATGCTAAACAACATTCTAACTAGAGCCATTGGCTTCAGGGAACTGAACTAGAAGTATTGGATGGAAATTGCAAAGTAACAAACTTAAGACTTGTTGTAAGAAGAAAACAGAACAGACTTCCTTAAACCCTAGATTGGCATAAACTGCCTCTGGAACTAAAAGTTGCCTTCTTGTTGGAGGTTTTCAAGAAAAGGCTTGGATGAGACTAGCTGGGCATCAAATACCATAGGGTTATTGATTTAAGGCTGGAAGAGTCCTTAAAGGTAGTCAGATCGAACCCTCTCATTTTATAGGTGATGAAACTGAGAGACCCAGAGAGGAAAACTAGTAGCTAGTAAGTGGCAGAGACAAGATTCCAATCAAATGCTCCGAATTTTCTACCCACTGCTCTTATACCACATTGCCTCCAGTTTTTTTTGTAAGGGGGACAATTATTCAGGACAGATTGGACTGAATGGCCTCTGTGAGACTCCTTCCAACTTGGAGATTCTGTAACTGCTTAGTATTTCTACAAAAGTGAAAAGATGAAATTTACAACGTGTTTATTCTACTCCCAGCACTAAGAGATTTAAGCAGTTGCGGACTGTCTTACAAAGATTAAAGATGCCAAAATAAAGATCAATTGAAAGCAGGAACGCAATCGATTTCATTAAGCTTTTCATTTATTAAGACTCATGGGGACATGCAGGGGGAAATATAGCTAGAAAACCTCATATAGCACAGCAAAAGAAGTATGAATTTCGTCAAGAGGAGAGCTATGTGAAAGCTACCATGAAGGCAAGAGTCATTTCTTTAAAAAGGTCTGAAAAATAGAGGATGATCATTGTGAAGAATAATGCCTTAACTTTCATTTACCTTATACGCTTAGACCATGGAGCTGAATCAGCTCTGAAATAAATAGCACTCCTATGTTTTTCTTTACAGTTTTGACAAGATTTTGCCTAATTTTCCTCTGAGTCTGAAAACAATAAAGGACTGATGTCTACATAGTCTCCAAGAAATGAATGATATCCAGAATCAAGGGGAAGGTTTGGCAACTGGATGCACATTCATATTTTAATGTGTCAATTAAATATTATCCTTATTTTAGCATCTCTAGGTGGGGCATCCATGTAACCCACCAACCATCTCAAAGCACTTCACAGACTCTTGAGGATGTCTTATCAGAGGAAACATTTAAGATCATCTCATTAAAGAAGATAAGTGGTCAGAAAAGAAGAAAATTTAGCCATTCAGTATCTCTCAGGAAGGTTGTATGAATTTTGAAAAGAAAGTGAAACTCAAATACTTTATTACATTTTCTTTCTCTTAAAAAGATATGACAAATTGTAACCCTTGGGAATCACCTTGAATCTCGTCTTCTACTCTTTGCAGCATCTGGAAATCATGACCTGCATTTAACGTTCTGCTTTCGTGTTTCCTAGATTCAACAGATTTAGCATAGGATCATAAACTTGATTGGGTTCCAGAGAAAATACACAGTGAGTGATATTCACAACTAAAGAAATATGCAAAGATTTTTTTAAAAGCCCTCTAAAAGATATCACCATAACTTACTTAATGAAAGGTAAATGTTATATGAAAAACTTTTAGTATATAAAATATAAAATTCAATATTGAAGATTTTAAATATGCATGTTTATAAAACATTTCCAACTTTCTGGACAAAAGCATTCTTTTGAAATTGATATATGGCCCGTATAAAGGATGGTTTCAATTTATTTAAATTTGACATTTATTAAACATCTGCTACATGCCAGGCATTGGGTTAGGTAATGGGGGAAGATAAAAAGGGATAAACATAAAAATGTCCTTGTCCCCAAGGAGGTTACAATGTAGACTTAACACTGAGACTTTAGAGGAGGTCTGACAATTGACCCAGATAAATGTATTTACTTGGTGTGTACTTTGTATTTAAAATACATATGAAGTAATTTCAGGGAAGGGAAAGAGGAAAGGCCTCATATAAGAGACAGCACCTGAGCTGTGCTTTGAAGGAAGCTAGATATTCTCTGAGACAAGAGATGGTGTTCAGTAGAGGATATGATACCCAGCACATACATAGCACTTTAAGATTTGCAAAACATTTTACAAATAACATCTCATTCTATCCTTGCAACAATCCTAGGAGGTGAGTGCTGTCATTATCTCCATTTTACAAATGAGGAAACTGAGTAAGTGGTTAAATGACTTGCTCATGGTCACACAATGTCTCCACCTTGACTGTGAATTCCAGTTTCTCTAACTACAAGTTCAATGCTCTATCTGCTGCATCATCATCCATAAGAGGAAACAGCAAACAGGCCAGTGACTGTAATAGAGTGCACAAAGAGAAGTAGTGTGTAATAAGCCTTAAGAGGTAGATGAGAACTAGACTGTGGAGAGCTCTGAATGCTGGACTGAAGACTTTTTTATTTTATCCTAATAACAATAGGAAACCATTGAAAATTTTTTCGTAGAGGAGTGATCTGATCTATGTTTTATACATATTAATTTGGAGATGGATAAGTGGTCTTTGAGTGGTTTAGGAGTGTGGTGGCTCTGGCTTCTGTCACCGATCATCATCTCTGCTGATCTAAGGAGCAATCATTTATACCAGGGTCAACTCATTAGAATGACAATGTCCCTTACTTCACTCCTCCCCCCAAAAAACTGGAGATAATTTTTACTGGGCAGCATTTCATCATTCATGTTCATAATTTGAAAGGTTCCACTATTCATCTGTTGCAAAGTAGACCCCCTCTCATAACATGAGGAATTGGAGATGTATCAGAGGATTTTAGAAGGGTAGTTGTTATCCTGATTTTCTAAAAACGAAGGAAGGAAGGAAGGAAGGAAGGAAGGAAGGAAGGAAGGAAGGAAGGAAAGAAGGAAAGAAAGAAGGAAAGGAAAGAAAGAAGGAATGAACCCTGAGTCTTCAAAGGATAGCCTGGGGACTTTTATTCTTGGTGAAGTTCTAGAATGGGTCACTAAAGATATGGTTAGTCAGTATCTAGAAAAGGAAGCAGTAATTACTAAGAACCAGAACAGCTTCATAGGATGACTTCATTAGAGTAGATGGGTATACTTTGTCTGTATAATGGGTATCGTGTTTCTTGCAAGAGGGAAGAAATTTGGAACTGAAAATAAAAATAAAATTAAGGAAAAAAGAACAGATCATTGTAGACTAACCTTCTTTCCTTTTTCAAAAGGGTAACTAAACTAGTAGATAAAGGCAATGCTGTAGGTTACTTAGTTTGAGCAAAACATTTGGAAAATCTCATGTTATTCTTGAGGAAAATATGGAGGGGATGTGGAATAGATAATTATATACTTCAATGGATTTGGAACTGGTTGAATAGCAGTGCTCAAAGAATAGTTGCTAGTACATCAGTGTCAGCTGGGCAGGATGTCACCAGTGGAAAGCCCCAGGGATTTTAAAATAGGTATTAACAATAACTCGGATATAGGCATATTTGGCATGCTTTTGCCCTGAGCAAATTCAGCGGACAGAGGAGTGTCCAAAAGACAATCTGAAAGAGATCTATATGAAGGTAGGAAGAATAGAAAGGGACAGAACAAATCTCCCAGGTGGTAATACTCCATGCCCTCTGAGGACTGTAAGGTGAAGACTGTGAGGTGGCCACATACCAGTGAGAAAAACACGTTCTTGTCATGTTCATAGCCTAGATGAGTCTCTTTCAGCCAGTGTGGGTTTTGGCCGTGCCTCTTAGCCAAGTGCTGATGAGGCAGGTTTTTCATCTGTGAACATTATGCATCTGAATATAAAATTAACTTTACTCCCAGTTATGAAGAACATGGCATCTCGCCCCTCTCAATTCGCCTGACTTGGTTCATTGGGAGAAGCTTTGGCCTGTCTTTTGAATGATAGGAATATGCAGCTCTATCACTTTGATTATATGACTTCCATTTCCCTCTTGGCCCTCTGCTCTACTGTGTAGACTTTCTACCAGGTAATTGTTTATTCAGTCCTTTGCTTCCTTAAAGGATTACTGAGAAGTAGGCAGAATGGCTTTCTGGAGACAAAGATTGCTATTTAACATTTCTTTAGGAATATTTTTGTTCTAAGCAATTTTAAATAGCCACATATAGGGGTATTCACACTCATGATCTCGTCATTCCCCATGGGTATTGTATTTCCTTGACCAAGAATTCTGAAATTCCTTTATCTGAACTTGAATATAAATTGTTCCATCTTTCTCTGTGCCTCACTCCTACTAAACCTCTCTTTCATATTCACGATGACCTCTCTTTCATCCATCCCTCAGTCCTCCCCCAGGCCATCAATGGTTTCAGATTTCTCCCTTTCCAACCTTGACCGTATCATTAACTAGTTCAACATTACTCTGCCCTATGTACCCGAATCCCTTGCCTCCTTGTTCTATCACCTTTTATGCCTTGCTAAACCCTAAACTTCGATAACTCATATCACCTACCTCCTTCAATCCTACTTGCGTTCAATGAATGGAATTGAAAAAAAGTGACATACACATATATAGTCAAAACTGGGCTGTCACAGCCGCAGCACTTATCCCCTCCCCTACAACAGCTGTCAGTAGTAAATCAAGAAGCATTTATCGAATGCTCACTGGGTCAGGCACTGTGTTAAATGCTGGGGATACCAAGGAAAGTAAAAATAGTCCTTGTTCTCAGAGTTGATATGCTAATGGGTGAGACAACATGCTAATAACACATATGCACACACACACTCTCTCTCTCTGTCTCCCTCTCTATCTGCCTCTCTGTTTCTGTGTGTGTGTGTGTGTGTGTGTGTGTGTGTGTGTGTGTGTAATTTACAGGGTAAATTGGAGGTAATGTCCAGAAACTATGGGAGGGGTCAAGAAAGATCTCCCAAAGAAAGTGAGATTTCAGTCGATTCTTTTTTTAAAAAAATATTTCTCTTTTGTTTTCAACATTCACTTCCATAAGCTTTTCAATTTCTAGTTTTTTCCACCTCTCTCTACTTCCCCCTCCCCAAGACAGCATGCATTCTGATACAGGCTCTGCATGTACATTCTTATTAAATATATTTTCACATTCGTCATGCTGCATAGAATACTTAGAATGAATGAGAGGAACCATGAGAAAGAAGAAAAAGCCAAAACAAAAAAAGAGAGCAAATAGTCTGCTTCCATCTGCATTCAGACTCTGGTTTCTTTCCTCGGGATGTCGATGGCATTTTCCATCATGAGCCTTTTGGAGTTGTCTTAGATCCTTGCATTGCTGAGAAGAACTGAGTCTACCAAGGTTAGTCATTGCACACTTCTGACTATTACTGTGTACAGTGTTCTCTTGGCTCTCCTCACTTCACTCAGCTTCAGTTCATACAAGGGTTTCTAGGTTTTTCTGAAATCTACCTGCTCATCATTTCTTATAGAGCAGTAGTATTCCATTACATTCATATACCACGTGTTCAACCATTCCCCAGTGGATGGGCATCCCTTCAATTTCCAGTTCTTGGCCACCACAAAAAGAGCTGTTATAAATATTTTTGTACATGTGGGTCCTTTTTCCATTTTTATGGTCTCTTTGAGATACAGACCTAGAAGTGGTATTACTGGGTCAAAGGGCATGCACAGTTTTATAACTCTTTGGGCATAGTTCCAAATTGCTCTCCAAAATGTTTGGATCAATTCGCAATTCCACCAACAATGCATTAGCGTTCCAATTTTCCCACATCTTCTACAGCAGTTATAATTTTACTGTTTTGTCATATTAGCAAATCTGATAGGTGTGATGTAGAACCTAAGAGTTGTTTTGATTTGCATTTCTCTAACAGTAATTTAAAACATTTTTACATGATTATAGATAGCTTTAATTTCTTCATCTGAAAACTGCCTGTTCATATCCTTTGACCATTTATCGATTGGGGAATGACTTGTATTCTTATGAATTTCACTCAGGTGTATCTATATTTTAGAAAGGAAGCCTTCATCAGAGATACTAGTTATAGAAATTCTTTTCCAATTTTTTGCTTCTCTCCTAATCTTGGTTGCCTTGGCTTTGTTTGTGCACAAACTTTTCAATTTAATGTAATCAAAATTATACATTTCATCCATACATCACTTGTTTGATTGTAAATTCTGTTCTCCATAAATCTCACGGGTAAACTATTCCTTGCTCTCCCAGTTTGCTCATAGTATCAGCCTTTATATTTAAATCATGTACCCAGTTTTACTTTTTTTGGTATACAGTGTAAAATGTTGGTCTATGCCCACTTTCTGTCATACTGTTTTCTAGTTTTCCCAGCAGTTTTTGTCAAATAGTGAATTCTTAGCCCAGAGGCTGGTGTCTTCAGCTTTATCAAACAGCAGATTACTATTAGTCATTGACTACTGTGTCTTGTGTCCCTCACCTATTCCACTGATTCACCGCTCTATTTCTTAACCAGTACCAAGTAGTTTTGATGATTACTGCTTTATAATACAATATAAGGTCTAGTATGGCTAGGCCACTTTCCCTAGCATTTCTTTTAATTATCTTTTATCACGATCTTTTCATTATCATATCTTTTCGTTATTCAACATCCCGTGATACTCTCAACCATTTATTCTTCCAGATGAATTTTGTTATTTTTTTCTATCTCTGTAAATTAATTTTTGATAGTTTTATTGGTATGGCACTGAATAAGTAATTTAGGTAGAATTGTCATTTTTATTATATTAGCTCAGCCTACCCATGAAACACTGATATTTTCCCAATTATTTAGTTCTGACTTTATTTGTGTGAAAAGTGTTTCATGATTGTATTCATATAGTTCCTAGGTTTGTTTTAGCAGGTTGACTCTCAGATGTTTTGTAGTAGTAACTTTAAATGGAATTTCTCTTTAAATCTCTTCCACTGGACTTTGTTGGTGATATATAGAAATCATGAAGATTTGTGTAGGTTTATTTTGCATACTGTAGCTTTTTCAAAGTTATTCATTTTTTCAATTAGTTTTTTTAGTCAATTCTCTAGGATTTTCTAATTTAACTATCACTTTGCAAAGAGTAACAGTGTTATTCCCTTGTTGCTTATTCTAATTGTTTCAATTTTTCTCTTATTGATATATATATATATATATATATATATATATGCATTTCTTGCATAACATTGAATAATAGTGGTGATAATGGATATCCTTTCTTCTTCCACCTTGATCTTTTTAGGAAGGATTTGAACTTATCCTTATTACAAATGTTTCCTCATGGTTTTAAGTAGATTCTACTTATCATTTAAAGGAAAGTTCATTTCATCCCCTTCCTTTCTAGAGTTTTTTTAAAAGGAATGAACATTGTATTTTGTCAAAAGCTTTTTTCTTTATATATTGAGATAATTCTGTGATTTTTGTTATTGATGTGATCAATTACTAAAAAAAATTTATTTGTTTTCGGTTTTCAACAATTACTTCCATATGTCTTAAATTTTCTCCCCCTCCCTCTCCTCTACCTCCTGGAGACAGCTTGCAATCTTATATGGGTCCTACACATACATTCTTATTAAAAACATTTTCCTATTAGCCATGTTGCATGGAAGAATTAAAAACAAATTGGAGAAACCATGAGAAAAAAACAAAACACAACACAAGAGAAAATAGCTTGCTTCATTCTGCATTCTGATTATGTAGTTCTTTCTCTGGCTGTGGATGGCATTTTGCCTTAAGAGTTCTTTGGAAATTTTTTAGGGCCTTACATTGCTGTGAAGGGATTGGTTTGTCAGAAACACTCCTTACACACCATGGCTGTTTATAATGCTCTCCTGGTTCTGCTCATTTCACTCAGCATCAGTTCATATAAGTCTTTCCCGATTTTTCTGAAGTCTTACAGCGCAATAGTATTCCATTACATTCATATACCACAACTTGTTCAGTCATTCCCCAGTTGATGTGCATCCTCTCAGTTTCCAGTTCTTGACCACCACAAAGAGAGCTGTTCTAAATGTTTTTGCACGTGAGGGACCCTTTCCCATTTTTAGGATCTCTTGGGGGATACAGTCCTAGAAGTGGTATTGCTAAGTCAGAGGGTATGCACATTTTTGCAGCCCTTTGGGCATAGTTCTAAATTGCTCTCCAGAATGGTTGAATCAACTCATAGCTCCAGCAACAATGAATTAGTGTTCCAACTCTCCCATATCTTCTCCAGATTTCTATCTTAAAGAACTCTTTTTCATCAGGACATGTATTAAAAACTACAATAAGTGCTCATTGAATAATTGAATGAAAGTATGTACCATGAATAAAGTATTGTTCTAGGTACTGTGGCTATAGGGTTTCTTCCTCTGAAAAGGGCCTGTTCATATTCTTTGACCATTGATCAATTGGGGAATGACTTATATTCTTGTAAATTTGACTCAGTACTCTACATATTTTAGAAATCACAGACACTATTTGCAAACATTCTTTCCTAGTTTTCTGCTTCTCTCCTAATCTTGGTTGCATTGGCTTTGTTTGTGCAAAAACTTTTCAATTTCATGTAATCAAAATTATCCATTTTGTACTTCATAAGGTTCTCTATCTCTTGTTTTGTTATAAATTTCTCTATTTTCCATAATTCTGACAAATATATTATCCCTTGCTCCCCTCATTTGTTTATGGTATCAGTTTTTTGACCTAGATCATGTACCCATTTGGACTTTATTCTTGTGTACAGTGTCAGGCATTGGTCTATGCCCAGTTTTCACCATACTATTTTCCAGTTTTCTCAGCAGGTTTTGGTCAAACAGTGAGTTTTTATCCCAGAAGCTAGGGTCCTTGGGTTTGCCATACAGTACACTGCTATATTCATTGACTACTATCTTTTGAATACCTTACCTATTTCACTGATCCACCCCTCTATTTCTTACCCAGTACCAAGTAGTTTTGATGATTGGTGCTTTATAATACAATTTGAGATCTGGTATAGCTAGGCCACATTCCCTAGCATTTCATCTCATTAATTCCCTTGATGTTCTGGACCTTTTGTTCTTTCAGATGAATTTAGATTATTTTTTCTAGCTCTAGAAAATAATTTTCTGGTAGTTTGATTGGCATGGCACTTAATAAGTAAATTAATTTAGGTAGAATTGTCATTTTTGTTATATTAGCTCAGCCTACCCAAGAGCAACTGATATTTTTTTCCCACTTACTTAGATCTGACGTTATTTGCGCAAAAAGTGTTTTGTACTTGTGTTCATATAGTCCTTGAATTTGTTTTGACAGGTAGATTACCAAATATTTTATCGTGTCTACCATAACTTTAAATGGGATTTCTTTTTCTATTTCTTGCTGTTGGGCTTTTGTTAGTAATGCATAGAAATGCAGATAATTTATGTGGGTTGATTTTCTCACCTGAAACTTTGCCAAAGTTGTTTATTATTTCAAGTATTTTTTTAAATTAATTCTCTAGGATTCCCTAAGTATACCATCATATTGCCTGCGAAGAGTTATAACTTAGTTTCTTCTTTGCCTATTCTAATTCCTTCAATTTCTTTTTCTTTTCTTACTGCTAAAGCTAACATTTCTAGTATCATATTGAATAACAGTGGTGATAATGGACATCCTTGTTTCACCTCTGATCTTATTGGAAATGCATCTAGCTGGTCCCCATTACATATAATGCTTGCTGATTGTTTTCGGTAGATACTGCTTATTATTTTAAGGAAGGCTCCATTTATTCCTATACTCTCCAGTATTTTCAATGGGAATGGGTGTTGTATTTTGTTAAAAGCTTTTTCTGCACCTATTGAGATAATCATATGGTTTCTGCTATGCTCCACAAGTAGCATTTTTGAAAACTCAGCATGGGCAAAGGGAAGGAGAACTACACAAATAAATTAGTTGAAAGAAGAAGATTGCATGACCCATTATGTTTTGGCATGAGGGAATCTATTAATCTGTTTCTGGGCTCACTGAAAAAAAGAAAATGACATTCTATTTTTAATTAGGAAATAAGTAAGAAATTTAGTCTTTGTAGTTGATATATTTGATAAACATTGTGCTTCAGATTTTAGTACTATTTGGATTGCCTTTTCAGGTTGCTTATATATCTCTCTGCTCTTCTTAAGACTTCATCTCTGTTACAGTAAAAGTGTCATTTAAACAGGCTACTTCCAACACTTGTATAAAGTAATTTTTAATCTAAACCCTATATAGAATTAAACCAGAGAAGAACAGGATAGAGTACCTTTGGGAAATTGTATCATAATTTGAGTGACTCCAAGCTTCCTTAAACAAGGGATCATCTTTTTATATATAAATCTTTTTTCAGTAGTGAAAAAAGATTTGGCTATATGACTGCATTTTGGCTATATTTGGCTCTATGGCTTTGAGTCATAGGTTTGGAGTCAGTTTCAACCTCTTGGCAACTGAGAATTTCCCAGCAAAAGAAGCATAAAGGATGTCACCAGATAGATGTTGAGACAGCTAGGGAATTCAGTGAATAAAATGCTCAATTTGAAGTATTGACCACCTAAAGTCCTGCCTCAGGTACTACCTGCACTACCCTGGGCACATCACCCTCAATTTCCCCATCTGTAAAATGAGAATGCTAGCTGCCCCTACTACGTCCTAGACTTGTTGTGAGGATCACATAAGATAACATTTACAGAGTGATTTGCAGACCTTAAATTTCTTCATGAATCTTTGAGATCATGATGATTGATTACTGTTGTTGCTGTTATATTATGACCGGAAAAGAAGATGGAGCATTTGTGTGGAGAAAGCGAAGGATAACCGCTAGGCAGTATACGTGTTTCATTACTGCCTACATGTGTTCATGCAATGTCAGTAAAGCTAAAGCTTTTGGGCCTCTTGCTTGTTAAAGGGAGCTGGAATTTAAAAAACTGCTTACTTTTACAATGTGTGAAGTGAAACTCAAGGAACCTCATCTGTAGAAGAGATTTTGATTTTAATCATTTTCCCTTCTCCATGTGGTAAAGATGATAATTGGCAGTGAAACAGCCAAAATTATGGCAAAATTGGAAAAAAAAATCATCATTTGCTCTGAATAATCAAAAGTTGGCTATAATTTAACTCATTTTAATCATAGGAACAGTTCTATTTAAGCCAAATCTAACTTTGAGGGTAACTTTGGGGGTACAGATGATGTATAATAATAATGATAGTAGCTAGCGTGTATGTAGTGCTTACTACTCCAGGCACTGTGCTATGTTCTTTGCATAATTTGTATCATTTGATTTCCAAGTTCTTTACATAGATTGTCAAGTTTACATAAATCAAGTTTACTTATGTCAAGTTCTTTGCATATATTATCTCATTTAATTTTCACAATACTGGGTATTAGGTGCTATTATTACCCCTATTTTGAGGCAGAGACCAAGAAATTTGCTTAAAGTCACCCAGCTAATCTGTTTCTAAAGCCAGATTTGAAGTCAGGTCTTTCTGGCTGCAAGTGTAGCTTTCTACCCATTCAGCCCCCTAACTGCTATTTAAAGCATACTAAATAGTGGCTCACATTTTGTATTGCAGTTAAAGGTTTGCAAAACATTTTATTTGCATTATCTTACTTGATCCTGGAGCAAGTGGATTTTTGTGAATTTTTTTAAATGGCTTACATATTTTCCTTGAAGAGACAAATAAAAGAGACATGAGGGCTAGCTCTAGTATACATCTAAAGGCAACAGGAAATATTTCAAGGAATATTTGGCCATTTCATCTCATAATACTCATGATAAACTTTTGCAGGATTACTATAATAATTAACATTTACTTGCCAACATTTCTTGCAGAAGCTGAGGAGAGAAATTATACAAATTCTAAATGATCCTCTCTAAATTAAATCATCTAATATTTTAAATGTTGGGGGACTTCTGTGCAAAGATGGACATAAGAAAGATGATGGTGAAAAATGCTGGAAAATATGACTACAAATTCAGAAAGATGTCAAAAGCTTGTAGACTGCACAGAAACCTTTCACCTACATATAATGAATACTTTCTTCAAGGAGAGAATCAGCAGACAGAGGACATGGTAAGCATTAAATAATGTAACAAATAAAAAGAGAAAAGCAGAAAGAAACTAAATATTAAAAGAAAGGGAAAATGGTTATTAATGTGTCATTTCTAGATCATCCATCTATATAATCGTGGATTTTTAGAACAAATATATCAAGATTGGCCCCAAATTAAAGGGAAGGATAAAAATGAGAAGTTATGATATAAAACTAAGACTGTTCTAACCTGAAATATTTCCATAAGATATTGACTCTGAAAAATGGATGAAGGAATGAACATTGATACCGACTATCAACACTTATACAGAAGTTTAGCTGATGTAAATAAATTGTCACAGCAGGGGTGTCAAAAGAGAAGTATAGAATATCAATTGATAAACTTCGCATAGTTCCAGCATTGCGATAGGCAAAACTCTTACAGAGGAGCATAGAGGATGATTATAAGTACCATTGCCTCACAAAATAGTAAGAAATAGTGAAAGGAGAAATAAAATTACAAAACATTTAGCATGAGCTCTACTTGATCCAGAGTTTCCAAAGAGCATTTAAGGAATAAATCTTGAAGGAGAACAGTAGACTAAAAAAGGAAAAGATCTTTCAAGATTTTTACAAACTATACCCTCCATAAGTGACCACTCCATTTGAACTCTAACATCATGGTCCCTAGTGTGTTATAGGAGCAAGTAGAAGTGACATTAAATATAAAGACATAAAGACCAGCTATATCAGACTAAGTTTATACATACTGGGTCCATGCTGGAGGCAATGCAGTTTAAGGACATTGAGAGACAGATTCTTAGGATAACATAAAGGAGAAAATACTGAAACATTTAGAAAAAAACGATGGACATTATCAGCACTGAAAAAGATAATTGAGAAGAAAATAATTGCTACCAACCAGTGTGCCTACTTTCCCACATGAGAAGAACTTACGTACATATCAAGAGTATTGGATAAAAATATGATATAGCAACAAGTAGGTATATAGCCTTAAAATCTCTCCTTTAACATATTCATATGTTAAAATTATATAAGAATCTTTGGCAAATTTAGGACCCATGATAATTTTGTTCAAAGTTTCTCTGATTATACCAAACAAGATGTAAAATAGGAAGACAAATACTTGCAAAAGGTATTTGACCTCCAACACAAACTCCAAAGAGAAGAATGATGATCTAGAGAAGATAACCTCCTTCACATGCTCCTTTTGGGGACAGTATTGGATTGATTGTATCAAGCCCTGAAATACTGAAGAGTATCCTAAATGAGATCTAGAACCACACAAAAGAGCTTGACCTATCCATCCAGGAAAATGGATGAAGAAAACCTTTGGTCCAGATAATAGCATGTAACCAGATGCCTATCCTATCAAGCTGGTCCAGTAAATTTGGATAGGCACTAAACATGGACAGTGAACTGATAGAAAATGTGCAGCAGCGGGAATGAAGCATTTGGAGAACTGCAAAGCATTTTCAATGACCCCAAAAATTCTTCCTTGAAAAAAAACTTACTTAAACCAACATTCTTCCAGACACGGCATAAGGCTACAAATTAGGAGCCATAATCTCACAAATGAAAATTATTGTCAATCAAAGAACATTAGGCAGACATACAGTGGGTATAAATAGGCATACTACCAATGCCAAATTGTTCAAAGAAGTCACATAGAAGATTATCGAGTACATATGTAACTAGAAAAGGAGCTTTGTTGATCCTATGACAAGAGTAAAATGTAGTCGGTAGATACTATGCGTGCGACACTGACACTTGGATGTGAAGAGACTTTAGGAAAGCTCTCCAGTACGTTGCTTGAGCTCACTGTGGAGGACTCTGGGAGAAGACACAGGCAAGAGTGATCCGGAGTGTGGAAGCCTAGATGAATTTCTGTCTGCACCATTAAGGGGAAACGCCCACTACAGTGAGATCACAGATTATTAGAATGTTGCATTTTCAAAATGACCAGGAAAGATATGAAGAATGTTGATGAAAAGTTTCAAGAGGAAAAATAAAGACAGTAACATAGATGAAAGAAGAGATTTGGAGTATCTAGACTGAGCAATGTCTTTACGTATTCCAGAGGTATGGCCCATAATTTCCCATCTCCTTTATATCTAAGTCTCCCATTGCCTTGAGTTTGGGGCCTTATTTTCATCTTGTTCCTTTTACACGGTACTGATGCCAGGTAAATTCAGGTAGACTAATACTGAGTTCGGAGCCATTTTTTCACCTTAAGTCAAAACTCTGAGAACCAGCTCACACTATTTTCAAGCTGATGTTCTGTGCCCATTCAAGCATTGTGAGTGGTTTTCAAAATTTACATGCATACATGGAAGAAAGAAACTGCGCACCTGGCTTAAAGATGCATCATTAGCACTAACTTTCTTTGTAATCATCTCAGTCGGACATAGGATGAAAACTCAGTTTCCTCTAATATTCCAGTGGGTAGGAGGGAAATACAGATAACAGCTGCTTTTTTCTATATTCTTCTTAAACTAATAGAGTCATTGAAAGCTTTTTGATATTTCAGGAACACATCTAGGACATAGTATAAGCTAAATAGATGAGATGAGACATTATTGGCATCTCTATTCAGCTAAATACTTGCTGCCAAGAATATAATGTTTCAATGTATACCATGAATGCAGCTCAAAAGATTTTTTTCCAAGATAGATCCTTTGATTATTACAGAAAAATTCACATCTACAAATCTGCTTTGGTATAAAAAAACTTAGAGATGTAAACATGTAATCACTTCCAGTGGTAGCCCTCATATTTTTAAATGTTAGCTATCAAATATGCTTATTTTTACACCAATTAGTAACCTTCTCTTTCCAAGCTACTTTTTGAAAATGAACTCTGGCTCCTTTAAAGGGATATTTCAGACTAACTTAGTGAAATGCTAGGAAATACCTGACACTGCTCCTGACCTCCTTTCTGTCTTGTTCTTTCTGTGCTGACAAATCATTTTATTTCTTTTCTCCCATCCTTTCACCTGGTATCTGGAATTATTTAAAATTAACTCTCATCAAATTGCATTGCCAGGAGGTTTATTAGAACTGCAGGAAATTTATTTCAAGAAAAAGAATAGTTACATACTTATTTTAAAAACATGAACCATGGATATTCAGATCTGAAACGAAGTCAGATTTTGACGCACTTGCTCCCCTATTTTTAGGTTGATCATCATTTAACTCCTTAAAGACCTTAGCCAGAGAAAAGGATTTCTTACTTGGTCCTATTCTCCTTGAGATGACCAGGAATGAAATAGAATAAAACAAAACAATAAAAACATCAAAAAACCCACACCAAAAAGTCATGTGACTTGGTTATTCCCAAATGAGGTTAGAAACATGGGAAATTTAAAGTTGCATTCACATTTATCACCTTTCTACCTAGTTAATGAAAGTTTAGATTCATGATTTAAAAAAAACTTAAATATACACATTTTTATCTTTGCTGACAGCTTTTTTTAAATTCAGGTAAGTAAGGAACAACCATTTTCATTGGGAATTCTTGTTTTCTGTATTCCTGTTTACATTGATAACTTTTAGTAAAGTTAAAATTCCAACAGGGTTTGCCTCAAATCTAGGTGGTAAATTCATTCTGTCATGGCTTTTACTGGAGACTGGGAGAGGGAGAATAGCCAAGAAACAAAGGTAATTTTAAAAACATGACCATAATTTTCTCTTTAAAAAGGGAGGAAGGGGAGGGAAGATGCTGTTATCTCTCACCAGTGAGGGGGAAATGGAAAGGGGGAAAGCATTCGAAGTCCAATAGTCAAGCCATTGCCAAAACCTTGTTCTACCCTAAGTAGATTTTCTTTTTTCCCCCTCTTTTCTAAAATAAAATCTCCCTAAAACCATCATTTTTTTAAATTTTCCTCAGACTGGGCTTTGTCTTCAGACTCTTCATCCTCAGACTTTTTCTTTTCTGGGGCCTTCTGGCTCCTCATCCTCTTCTTTAGGGGAAGGAGTGTTTTCCTTTCATGCCTTTGATGCTGTGGGACAGCCCACTTTTCCTTTGCCTTTCACTGGACTTGGTGTCACTGTAGCCTTTAGCCTACTTTGGGCATTTTCTTTCTTTCCTTTCATACTTGGATTTCTTCATGATCTTTTGGTTTTTTCTTTTTTTGAACTTCCATAATCACTGTCATCATCATCATTTCCATTAGGAAGTCTTCTTCTTTCTACTGGAATGGTACCTCTTCTTCCTATTCTGGTTCTTTGTCACTGCCCATGTCTTCCATGAGCATCTCTCTGCTTGGAAGCTGCTTTGGATACTGCTGGTGCTGCTGGCGAACATTTTTGTGATCTTTTTCATCTTCACTATCCTTCTTGGTCTTCATATCTTTTTCTTCAGTGTCCTCACTATCTTCCTGGGAATTTTTCCCAGACTGCCTCTTGTTTTTAGCCTCTTGGGGTGATGATCGAATGTTCTTAGCTGGAGTGGCTGAATCTCTTCCATGCCCTTCATCTGCATCATCAGTTTCCTGAAACTGTGAATAATCGACCAGCTAGTAGCCTCTCTCTTCCTCTTTAAGTTCCTTTGTATCAATTTTTATGTGGTTTCTACCTAGCTTTCATGTACATCTTGTATCCCCCTAGAAAAATGGGAGTTTCTTGAGGATAAGGATGTTTTCACTTTTGTCTTCGTTTCCCCAGCAGGTGTGTGTTTGTCCTTTGTTGCCGAAGGAGACCATGCCATCAGAGAAATGATGACATGATTTGCACTTGACTTTGTTTTGAGTGAGGGAGGGCTGTGCAGGTCACCAGCCTCACTTCTCCTCCAGAGCCATCTGAATCCAGTGACCAGATATCCATCAGGATGACTGGAGGTGATTCAGGATGAGATAATTGGGGTTAAGTGACTTCCACAGGGTCACACAGCTAGTGAGTGTCAAGTGTCTGAGGGTGAGATTTGAACTCAGGTACTCCTGACACCTGCACTTGTGCTCTATCCACTGCACCACCAAGCTGCTCCTATGAGGAGGTGAATTCTTAGTAAAGGAAAGGGTAAGAAAAGAAAGGCTATGGGTGGAAAAAAAAGTAAAGAATGAACCTGACAGGTGTTCACTGATGAAACTACAGTGCCTTCATTGCTAAGGAAAGAATCCAAATGGAGAATGGCTCATTTTCATTCCATCACTCTAACAACAAAGTAAAGCACAAGTGCCTTGACTTTGGCTGGCATGATTGATTACAATGAAGGACATTCTGTTTCACTGTGTGAGACAAAATATTCTATTCTCATAAGATAAAAAGGACTGTATACCCATGTTGATTCTCTTAAACATAATATTTGCTTCATACGAATAAAATTATTTCATATGAATACCATTATTTAATGAATTATTGTTTGACTATATTGTTAACTTTTAATTACAAAAGTAGAAGGAATCATGTTTTGTAAAATGCAACTGAAATAATTTACAACTGAGAAAAAGTGTGTTTATCCATGAAGGTTCTGAATAGTTTCTGTATTTTAAAATGTACTGGGTAATTGTGAGAAGTAACAGCATTACCTTTCTAACAAGGTTAGAGTGCATGGAGTCTTATCAACTACCAGAACATCTTTTCCCAGGTTTCATTTCTATTTGATCAATTATATCCATTTTTTGTCTTCTTCAAGTATTTACTGTATAAATCACTCCCCTATTTCTGTTTACTAAGAATCAATTTTTAGATATCTTCTCAGTTTCTTCTGAAACCATCCATTTTGTTATTTCTTCTGACACACTTTTATCACATTATATTAATATATCATAATTTGTTTAACCATTTCCCAGTAAGTGGGCAGCCCTTTAATGTCTAGTTTGGGGGCTACTCCAAAGAAAACTGCTATAACAGCTCCTAAAGATGAGATAGTATTTGTAAAACACTTAGCACAGCACTTGGCATAAAGTAGGTGCTATGGAAATGTTGGTTACTGTTGCTGTTACTACCTTTTTCTTCTGCCTTTCTTTCTTTGGGGAGACATATCTTCTGTCTGGTATAATTCTAGCCACTTCCCTTTCCCTATTTCCTACCTATCTGAGCAAAACAGCCAGATGATAAGTGTCTTTACATTCCTGAAAGGCTTTCATATATAGAAAAAGCGTTAAACATGTTCTCTTTGGCCCCAGAAAGCGGAAGAAGGAACAGTGTATTGTAGTTACAAAGATTTAAATTTCAGGAAAAACTCCTTAGTGCCACCCAAAAATGGAATGGGCTTCCCCAGAAGGTGGCTAGTCCTTTCTTATGGTAGGTTCTTTAAGGGAAAGTTGGATAGCTACTTTGTTTTGGAATGAGTTGTATTAGATTAGTGCTGAGGTCCCTTCTAATTTTGATATTCTGGGATATCTGATATTCAGTTTGCCATTGTGTGTATTGTCAGATTCAGGTGATATGTTGGTTAGATTTACTGAATTACATTTTTTTTATCCTTTTATGTTTTGTTGCAAGAGCTAGTTTGTTTGATAGAGGAAGGGGAGCAAGTGAAAAGGATATAAAACCAAAAATAAATTACTGCTTTTTAATAAAGCATGTTTGGTTTCATATTATACTGGGTAATTTAATGAGATGGACCCATTGCAATGTCCTTGCATCCTGCCCCCTCTCCTCTGTCCCCATGTAGTCTAAGGACCACAGGTTGAGAACCATTGATCTAGTTCATTCCCTGTCTCTATACGAGACTACATTTAAAATAATTGATTTCTTTTACTTTAAAATGGTCAGAGGAAGAGACTCTACAAACTACATACAAACACTTGAATATAATTTATTATGTAATGCTCCTTTATTTGACTTGATTAAGTAATGCTCCTTGATTAGCCCCAGACACAGAGCCTGCAAACTAACTCTAGAAAACTCATTATGTCTTTCCGTCTGTACCCTTCCCATGCACTGGGAGCCAGAGGTGGCCTTTTCACATTCCTTTGGCACACTGTCTGGGTTAGTTTGACATCCTCCTTGAACCTGAGCCAGCTGTCGGTGGCAATGTGCATCTTGATTATTTCAGAGAATACCACATGACAGCCACCACTGAGCAGGGTTAGCCCTGACTAAAATGGAAAGCAGGAAAATTTTGTTTTTGAAGTACTTCCCCCACCACCTCATTCCAATGAGCCCATCTCCATGCAGGCATCCAGGGTTCATTTGTTACCTCCAGACTGCCCTGAGTCCTCAACACTTCGTCCTTTTCACGTGGACTCTCCCCAAGCAACACCTCACAGGTAGAACCTTTTCTAGACTTCTCAAATTAAATTTAAAAAAAAAAAACAGCTACTTTCGGGACCTTGCTAAGCAACTGACTATTGTGATGAACTGATGAATGCTTACAGTTTAATACATCCTTCCTCTCATATAAGTTTTGTATTTTAACATAATGATTTAGCTTCCCAAAAATGAGTATTATAGTCATACCCTTTGGTAGGCAAGAAAGAGAGGTAGTGGTTCTTTGTTCTGTTTTTGCTTTTTGTTTTTATTTTTATTTTTTTGGCTAAAGGAGTGTTTTCATACACTTTACATCACAGAAGTAGGGAGCCATTTGCTTTGCCTATGAATACGTCTATTCTTGCCATTGAGTTGTTGGATATCTCACATTGTCTTCTAAAGCAGATTATATTTATAACATCAGAGAATCATGGCTAGAAAGGACCTCAAGAAATCATTCGTCTTTTTCCCTGTCAGAGGAACATTGAAACAATTACTGAAATAAGAGTAGTCATGATGATGGTGATGATGATGGTGAGAGCTGATATCAAAGCAGTACTTTAAGGTTTGTAAAGTACATTACATAGATTATCTCATTTGGTTCTCATAAACACCCTATACAGTAAGTACCGTTATTAACATTTGGATTCCTCAGGTGAGGAAGCTGTCTCACTGAGGTGAAGTAACTTACCCAGAGTCCTTATGTGGGATTAAAACCTTCATATCAAACCCTCTATACAAAGTACTAGCATGCTAAATTAACTGCGCGCTTATAGATGTTTCACTGAGTTTCTGTAGATACTACACCTGGCCCATGGGAAGTGTTTAATAATGGCCTCATTCTGACGGTCTGCCTAAAATAAGCATGACTACATTTGGGAGGCATGGAAGTACATTACTTGAGGAAATTGTACATTCTTCTCTAAAAGAAGCAGGATAGTTAGGCTGTAATGATGCAAGGAGTTGGATTAATGACTTCCTCTACTCATTTTTGTTGTGAATGTTTTTTCAAGGAGAAAAGCCTGTCAGTTATGAATGTGTCAGCTCCCTTATCTCCTCCATTTGATTAGAACACTTTCCTTTACCCACCCACCATGTACTTTTTAATTTTCAAATGAGCTTTTGCTCATTTTTTAAAGGTAATCAAGATATGATGATGCAATTCAATTTAGAAATAATTTCATTGCTTAGTTACTGTTTCCTTCTGATCCCTATTTAAATGAGAGTAGTTCCCTGAACTGATTGAGAGATATCTTATCCACTGATTGGGTTAGTTACTCAGGAGAGGCAATGCTTTGAATGGATAATTGATTCTTTTTGTCCTATGGAATAAATGTAATTTATTATTCCAGTTTCCTTTATATACCAAATATTTTTTTTCAGAACATGAGTCTTGATTCTCATTTGCTTTTGATTTTTGGGTGAAAATTGAATTTTGGGGGGGGCATTCAGGGAGAATATAAGATTCATTTTGAAAAGTTCATTTTTGAAAACATATGTCATATGAATTCAACAAATCAATGAATTTACTATATAAATATGATTTACTACGTTTTAGGCACTGTGCTATGTAGAGGGGATGCAAAGAGAGAAACAAAATGCCTCCTTCCCTCAAGGAGCATACATTCTGCCATGAGAGCTGCAGGACATACACTGATAAATAGATAGCAGATAATGTGAATCGAGAGACAACCCTAACATTTACTTCATTTTTTTTTAATGTTTTCAATTCATTTATTTTTAGTTTTCAGCATTCACTTCCTTAAGTTTTAAATTTTCCCCAAGACAGCATGCAGTCTGATATGGGCTCTACACATACATTCCTATTAAACATATTTTCGCTTTTGTCCTGTTGCATAGAAGAATTACAGTAAATGGGAGAAACCATGAGAAAGGGAAAAAAATAAAATAAAAACATAGTCTGCTTCATTCTATTCCAACTGCATAGTTCTTTCTCTGGATGTGGATGGCATTTTCCACCATGAGTCCTTTGGAATTGTTTTAGGTCCTTGCATTGCTGAGAAGTCTATCAAAATCAATCATCATACACTGTGGCTGTTCCTGTGAAGAATGGTCTCCTGGTTCTGCTCACTTCACTCAGCATCAGTTCGTATAAGTCTTTCCAGGCCTCTCTGAAGTCTTCCTGTTCATCATTTCTTATAGCACAATAGTATTCCATTGCATTCATGTACCACAACTTGTTTAGCCATTCCCCAATAGATGGGCATCCCCTCAGTTTCCAGGTCTTGGCCACTACCAAAAGAGCTGCTATAAATATTTTTGTACACATGGGTCCTTTTTCCATTTGTATGATCTCTTTAGGATACAGTCCAAGAAGCTGAACTGTTGGATCAGAGGGTCTGCACATTTTTATAACCCTCTGGACATAGTTCCAAAGTGCTCTCCAGAATGGTTGGATCAATTCACAGCTCCACCAACAATGAATTATTGTTCCAACTTTCTCACATCTTCTCCAACATTCATGTTAGTCAATCTGATAGTTGTGATGTGGTACCTCAGAGTTGTTTTGATTGGTATCTTTCTAATTAATAGTGATTTAGAACATTTTTTCATATGACAGTAGATAGCTTTAATTTCTTCCTCTGAAAACTGTCTGTTCATATCCTTTGATCATTTATCAATTGGGGAATGATTTGCATTCTCATAAATTTGACTTAGTTCTCTACATATTTTAGAAATGAGGCCTTTATCAGAGATACTAGTTGTAAAAATTCTTTCCCAGTTTTCTGCTTCCCTCAATCTTGGTTGTATTGATTTTGTGCAAAAACTTTCCATTTAATGTAATCAAAATTATCCACTTTGCATTTTATAATGTTCTCTATCTCTTCTAATATTTATTTCTTTAGAATTAATAGGGGTGAAAAAAAATCAGAATAATTGTTTTCTTGTTATTTTCCTCAGTAGTCAAAATGGAGAGAGGACAGACTTGGGGGAGAGGGAGGGGCAGGGTAAATCATTGCTTCAAGTTGATGAAAAGATCAGATCTGGGTGTAGTCTTTGAAACACAAACACAGGAAACAAGAAAATATAGTTGAGTAACTAGAAAGGAGCTAAAGATAAAATAAATGAAGTACTTAAATACTATTAGAGGAAGAAGAGATAAATGGGCCTTCAGAATCACACCATCTTCAAGGGTCACAGAAGGAGTTAGAGACATACACAAAGACAAATTACAGAAAAAGTACCTATGGTGGTTTTGTAACCTCCTGTGGGTTTTCAGAGAGAAAAGGGAGAAAAATAGGAATATGCTAGGAAAGAAATGAAGAAGAAGGGGGTGGCATATTAGAATATATAAACATAGAGGGAATGGACATCTCATGAACATCATTATTATATATTATGTTTATATGTTATAAATATTATATATCCACATGTATTAAACATTCCATAGCACCTACTGTGTGCCAGATATTCTGCTAAGCTTTACTAGCATTACCTCATTTGATCCTCACAACAACCTTGCAAGGTAGGTGTTATCCCCATTTAATAGTTGAGGAAACTGAGGCAAGTAGAGGTGAAGTGACTTATTTAAGGTCACACAGCCAGTAAGTATCTAAGACTGGATTTGAACTTCTGTCCTCCTGATTCCAGGCCCATCACTCTATCCAATGTGACTCCACCTGCCTCTAAAATTTATTTTAATTTTATGTCTTTGATATGTTGGGTAAAACTAAAGCAATCTTGCCAAGTTTGTTACAAATTAATACAATAATTTAAAAATTTTTTTGGTAAAGTAAATGAACGGTTTGTCAATAAGAGTCCTAAGCATCAGAGGTAAAAAGACAAAAATAAGAAACTCTCTGCCCTCAAGGAACATATGTGTACATTCTGTGTACTTTGAAAATACACATATGTAAGAAATGCAAGGTATAAAGTGAGATGGATAGGGACTTGATCTCTGATTTCATTTATTTAAAGGACTCTCAGTAAGGAAAGTCCCTTTGCCAACATAGGTCAGCATCTTCTCTGAAGTTTATAGTTCCACTGAGAGGTTAGGTGACATGCTCAGAGTCCCAAAATGAATCCATGTTAGAGGTGGTACTTGAACCCAGTTCTTTCTGCTTTCAAAGTCAACTCTTTAACTACTAGGCCTTACAGGAGAGAGGGAGAACTCTAATGATTTGGAGCATAAGGGAGGGCATCATGAAGGATGTTGTACCTGAGCTGTACTTTAAAAGAAGGTAAAAATTCCAAGAGGCACAGAGGAAGAAGGAGTGCATTCCAGTTGTGGTATTATTTATGCAAAGGCACAGAGTCAGGAGATGCAATGCCTCATATTGGAGACAAAGAGACTAATTTTATTTGAATAGAGAATATGAATGGGAAATGATGTGAATATTAGAATAGAATGGTAGGTGGGAGCCAGGTTGCAGAAAATTTTAAATGTCAGACTGAGAATTTCATATTTTCTATTCGAGACATTAGAGGACCAAAAAAGATCTTTTTTGAGTAGGCCGGTGACATGGTTAGATCTGCATTTTAGGAATATCAATTCAGCTGGAAGATGGATTGGGGTATATGAAGCGTTAAGGGAATATAAGATCTTCCCTCTATATTTATAGGCCTATGTGATTACATGTGTTCCCTTTTCCCCTTGGAATAGGCAGTGTTCCCAGGTCTACAGATACATAGGTATTTTAATCACAGATGTCTTGCTTCTTTGAACTCTGACCCAGTTCACATCTGTGACACATCCCATGCTCAGTCACATAAAGCCCTGGCAAAAAGGTGAATCAGGTGCTGGGCCAGGTGGGTTTTCTAGCTTTTTGGCACTGAGCCAATCAGATGCCAAGCCTTTGTTTGAAAACTGTATATATTCAGGGAGATTGATGTTGCCTTGGAGGCTTGCTTATAGGACCTTGCTTGAGGGGAGTGGGGCTTGCTTAGGGGAAGGACTGCTGCAAATATTTTTGTTACTCTCTTAAGTTTTGTTTTTCTATGTTTCTATAATGATGTTTTGTCTTATTCTAGTGTGCAGAATAAATGTTGTGCTGGTTTAGTTTTGAGTGGAGTGCTTATTATACTATGTAATTTGATCCTTAAAATACATATGTATATTAACAGCAGCTACTCATATTGCATTGGCGATACCGTAGGGAGAAGGTGGTCTGACTGTACACAGCCGGAGATTTTGCTTCAATCTAGGGTGGTCATGATCAAGAAATTGGGTTTGGCTCAGATAGTCCTGGGTCCGACTTTGAGGATCACAATTTTGTATCCCTAGCACTTAACATAGTGCCTGGCAGGTATGCTGAGTAGGTGCTTAAAAATACTAGTTGGTTGACTCCACAACATCCTTCATGGTTTCAGATTAACCTCTTGACCAACTATTAAGAAGGCCCATTTAAGTACTAGACTAGAAAGGACTTTGTTCAATGTAGGATTTTTTGCATGTAAAGGTAAAGTCATGTATTGCCCAGGCATTCATCTGGCTATGTCTATGTCCATATCCATCCTCCATGGCAAAAAGAGATGTCAGAAAGCAAGGCACTCTAACTTATCCATTGTTCATTGGCAAGCAGTCTGTGATATCTATTATATACATATTTACAGTTTAAACATATTATGCTGAACTTGACAAACACTAACAAGATCGTTTCCATATAGAAAGAACCAAAAACATTATAGATGAAAACATGAATTTCATTACATTCAGCTTGGTATGTTGCCTTTTTAAGTACATGTTCAATTCACTGTGTTAGTTTCAAAGCTGTCTTTCTTACCTGTGTTACCCTTTGAACATCCTTCTGTTATCTTCTGTGCATTTTTAAATGCTTGATTTACATTTTCTTCCTCCCACCCTCCTTTCCCTTTCTCCATTTCTTCCTCCCTTCCAAGTCTATCAATATCATTAACCCATCTATCTCCATACCATGCCTTTGCTCTTGGGTCATCATCTTTCTCCCACTGGAACCTTGGTTTCTACTGCTCTGATAGGTGAGCTTTTGCCTTGTCTAGCCAAAGTGCAGGCCACCATGCCACTTTGCAGCTCTTCATTATGCCCTAGGAGTTACCATTCTCCATTTCCCTCCATCCTTTTCTATTGACTGTGTATTGATTTCCCCCATAATAATGTGAGCTGCTTTAGAAAAAGGACTATCTTCCTTGCTCATATTTGTAACCCTTATTGCATAACATAGTACTTGGTGAATAATAAATACTTAATAAATGCTTTATACAGACCAATTCTTCCTCTTAAATTACCTTCCACCTCCTTTGTAACAAATGAGCATAGTCAAGAAAAAAAATCCATCCATTTTCCATATCCAAAAATGCATATCTCATTTTTCATCTTGGATCCATTACACACCCATTAGGAAGTGGATATCATGTTTCATTAGAAGTCCTATGGATTCATGACTGGTCATTGCAGTTATCAGAATTCTTACGTTCATCAAAGTTTTTTTTTCTTTAAAATGTATTCATTGCATAAATTGTTATTTTACTTCAGTTCATATAAATATCTCAGTTTTCTCAAACTGTCCCATTTATCTTATAGTGCAATAATAGTGCATCATATTCATATACCATCGTTTATCATTCTTTAATGAGCACTTCTCCTTAGTTTCTAGTTCTTGGATACAACAAAAAGTGCTGCTATAAATATTTTTTGTATATTTGAATCCCTCCCTTCCCATTTTCTTCTTTGAAGAATAATGGACCTCGAGTCTTGAAAACCTAAATTTAAATCCAGGCTCAGGCACTAAGTAGCTCTGTGATCCTGGACAAGTCACTTAACCTCTGCCTGGTTAAGTAAAATAGGGAGAATGATAGCACTTTCCTCCCAGGGAAGTCGTGAGGATAAAATGAGTTGTTTGTATAGAGCTTTGAAGCAAACCTTAAAGCACTATTCAGTTAGCTAGCTAGTAGTCACAACAGTGGTAGTATCTCTGTGTCACTGAGTAATGGTGCCTTTTGGGGCATAGTTCCAAATTTCTTTCCAGAATGATTAAACTAATTTGCAACTGTGCCTATGATGAACTAGCATGCAAGTCTTCCAACATACCATCAGCAATTGTCATTTTCTTTTGTTTCTGTGATTGCCGTTCTGATAGGCATAATATGAACCCTCAGAATTGTTTGAATTTTAATTTCTCTCGTTAAAAACTCAGAGCATTTTTCATATGGTCATTGATAGTTTACACTTCTTTTGAGAACTTCCTGTTCATATCCTTTGTCCACTTGTCTATTGCATCATGGTTTTTGTTGTATACTTGAATTCATTCCTTAGATGTCTTGAATATCCAACCTTTATCAAAGAAATTTGATGTAAATATTTCCATAATTAGCCATTTTCCTTCTCAGTTTATTTGCCTTGGTTTAAAAAAGTAACTTTTTCATGTAGTCAAAATTGTCAGTTTTTGTCAAATATGATCCTCTTTGTTTGGTCAAGACTTCTTTCCCTTTCTTTATTTATATAAAGCATCTTCTTCAGTCTTTCTCTAAGTTGCTTATTATGTTACCTTTTATATCTTGGTAATATAACCATTTGAAATTTATTGTAGAATGTGGCATGAAACACTCATCTAAACCTGATTTCTGCTTGAATTGTTTCCAGGTGGTTTTCTCAGCAGACTCTTGTCAAGTAGTGAGTCCTTGACCAAGAAGTTGGGTTTGGGGATTTTTTTCAAAGATTATGTTACTATGTTTGCTTCTGAATCTTGTTTGTCATCTAGTCCTTGATCAATTTTTCATTTTTAAGTAGTTATATTAATCAGTAATTTGATTATTTCTGTTTCATAATCCCTCTTTGTGAAAAGAGGGAGGAAGGAAGGGGAGAGCAAGAGAGAGAGAGAGAGAATATGAGAATGTCAGTCTAGGTTTATGGTTAAGTCTCAGGCTATTGATCCATGGGTTCCTTTTGTCCTGCTCCATTTATGTGGTATACTCATTTATAGCAAACAACCACTCAGAATGCAGTAAAAATTAACTGATCTCTATCCGAAGACAAAACCCATTTTAAAATATGTACAGTAAATAAAATTTAGAGGAAGCAATAATTTCCTGAGGGTAAGTGATGTCAATTTGCCAGGAAGGAATGAGGTGGGGGAGGGGAAGGAAGAAGAGAGGCGATAAATTTACCAGGTGCCAGTAGAATAAACAATCAGGAAACCTGAAAAAAATTCTGTCCAGATAAATCAATCACCCGCTTAAGTGAGTGAGTGAGCCAGACAAAGCTAAAACTGTTCATGAATATATTCATTTTATGGTAGCAGCACTCTTCACATGCAAATGTCTGGCCCCTGGCACTGATGTAATTGTATGTGTCCTCAACCCTTCTCTTCTCAATGTACTTATATTTTCCTTGGCTTTCCCTCTCCTTCTCAGCTTCTACCTCCCATGATCCTTCAGACCTTCCTTTCACCTGTGAAAAAACAAAACAAAACTATACTCTCTACCATCAGAATATCTGAATCTCTACATAGACCATAATATCATTTGCACGAAGTAGTAATTTTCTTTGCTGTTTCCCATAGTCCTCCTGTTTCTTTTTCTTGTTTCATTTCTACAGTTAGCAACTCTAGAACTATATCAAACAGTAGTGATGATAGTGAGAATTTTCACTTTATCTCCAATGTTATCAGAAAGTCTTTCTGATGTTTTGCTGTTACATGTAATTCTGCTTTGTGGTTTTACATAAATGTTGTTCATCATATTAAGGAATGATCCAACTTATTCCTACACTTTTTAAATGCTTTTAACATAAATGGGTTTCAATTGTCAAAGCCTTTTTCTAGATATATTGATATAATAATATGATTTTTCTTATTAATGTGGTCTATAATGTTTATGAGTAAAGGCTTCATTCCTTGTACAAAGCCAGCTTGATCATAGTATATAATTTTTTAAACATATAACTCTAGCTTTTTTGTTAATATTTTATTCAATATTATAGCATCAGTATTCAGTAAGAATATTAGTCTAATTTTCTTTCTCTTCTTTGTCTCTTTCTATTTTTTGTATCACAACCATGCTCTCCCTAGTGATCTCCCTCCCAAACTACCTTACACTCAACTATTTAATATGTATTTGTATTTATTCACTTTTTGTTTATGTTAAAAAATATTTTCATGCATGCATTATGTCTCCCATTAGAAGGTAAGTGCCTTGCAAGTATAAATGGTTTTGTTCTTTGTACTAGTCTCCCCAGGAACTGGCATAGTACCTAGCACATAGAAGCTATAAATATGTGTTGTCCATTTTTTTAAACAATTTATGTAATAATAGTGTCAGTTATTTCTTGACTGTTGGAAGAAATCTACTTGTAAATTTATCTGGCCTTGGATTTCCCCCTGCACCCCTTGGGAGCTCACTTATGGATTGCTAAATTTCTTTATCTAACATTGGGTTTTTAAATTCTCTGTTTCATGTCCTATTAATCTGGGTAGTTTATATTTCTGTGAATATTTATCAATTTCATTTATCAATTTTTTGCATATAATTGGACAAATAGTTCCTAGTACTTTCCCTTTCTTATGAATTCTCCTTGTTTGGCTTTTGATTATGGGAATTTGGCCTCTTTCAATATAATGTTAGTATCTTGATTGGCATTTAACAAAAGAGGCAACTGAGGGAAATCCCTGAGCATGATAATATTTATTAGCAGGGACCCTAAATGTGCTGCCTATCAAATAGGTGGATTGCATCCATTTATTTCAAAGGCCCTGAGCAAAAGAACAATTCCCTTTTTACATGTTTTGGGGAGTACAGAACAAAGAACAGAGTAGATGATATCGTACGATTGAAAGCAACATGATTGGTTATAGAGCTGAGGTACAGGGATTAACATGATTGGTTGGAAATTTGGTAATCAGGGCTTAGCAGTGACCCATCTTCTCTCATGAAACTAAGAAGTGCTCTTTGCTTGAGTCCAGATGCGAAATAGTGGCCCAGACTTTTGCTCAGCAAATCAGGCATCCTTGAATAGTACCTTGGTGTCATCAAGACATCAGGTCTGACTCCCTTTGTATTCACACACATTTCCCAAGGTTAGCAAAAGTCTTGAGGCAAGAATATATTACTGATTAGTCGGAGAACTAGATTTCTAAAATGAACACATTACAGGCCAGCTGAGTTCTGAACTGAGTTCAGAAACAAAGAACTATGACTTAAGTAATTATAGGAGAAACACAGTTACAGGATGAAATCAATTAATTGTAAATAAGATCAATCAATAAGTGATACAGGATTGATTTCAATCTCTTTAGGTAATGGCTTACATTTTCATAAATGTTATGAAACAGCTTTTAGTTCTACTTATCAGTTCAAATTTTTGCTTTTATTGTTTTTATCTTTAAAATTCTATTTTTATGTTTAAGAATTTTTGATTTGTTACTCTTATCATTTCTTTGCTTACATATCAAATTCATTGATCATTTCTTTTTTGCTCTGATTGATCAGAAGATCCATTTCTTGAGAATCAAGTTCCTATTTTTTACTATAATCCTGGGGTTATTATTGGTAGGATATGTTTAATATTTCTCTTTATGTTCTTATAAGGTTTTTGTGCCCTGCATGGTCAATTTTTGCAAAAGTACTATGAATGCTTTATGAATATTTCTTACTATTATCCTCTAGTAATAATTATAAATCTGTCATCTCACTTTTCCAAGCTTCAGTCTGAGTCCTTAATATCTTTATTTATTTTTCCTCAAGTTGTCAGTGTCAGAAAGAGTAAGTTGAATTTCCTGATTATTATAGTTTAACTATATATTTCTCCCTATATAATTCATCTATTTTTTTTCCTTCAAATACTTAGATACCATGTCATTACCTGTAGCATATTTTTTGAACTGGAATTTCTAGAATTTGACTAAAATATTCCTTCAAGTTTTTTTTTCAATCAGGTGATTAATACATTATGTCTAGGTGGATTCCTTTTGTTCTCATTTTTCTTACTGATTCTAGAAAATCTGAACAGTCATAGCCAGGTGCGCTCTCTCTCTCTCTCTCTCTCTCTCTCTCTCTCTCTCTCTCTCTCTCTCTCTCTCTCTCTCTCTCTCTCTCTGTATATATATATACACACACACACACACACACACACATATATATATATTATGGGTTTTGAGGAATCTGATGATTTTCAGATTATCTCTGACCACTTTTTCAGCTCAGTTGTTTTTAATAGTAGATACTTATTTTCTTCAATTTTTTTTTTACTCTTCTGACTTCGTCAGCTAATGGTCTTTATTGTCTTATGAAGTCATTGAATTCTGTTTTGTCTATTCTATTTTCCCTAGATTCTTGCTCCTACCTTCTGTCTCCCCTGATATCTCTACATTCAGAGCACTGGCAGACTTCAGTGTTCCAAGTTAGAGAACTGGAATTCAACATCCTTGGCCTTGACATTGTTGTGGATTTCTACCTAAGTCTTTTTTAGTTGAGGTCCTGCCAAAAGGACTATTCGTCTTTGAGTCTATTCGTCTCAGTTCATGCTGGTTTCCCCTGTGGGTCACTACTTAACAGTGCTCCTGGCTCCTGGTTGTCTTTTTCACCAACCATTCTAGGTCACAAAAAGGAGCTCATTAGTGCTTCTTTTTGGATTTCTTGATAATTATTCATTTTGCTGCCTTTTTTTAGAAAATTGTTAGAACATATGTAAGAGAACTGATCTCTTCTATAACCTTTCACACCATCATCATATCATTAAGCCCCCTAAATATTACATATCCATACATGTAGTCTTAAAAATGCAGAAATAGAGCATGCTTTTGAAATTTTCAGTCCACTTTAGGTATGGATTCAAATTCTAAAGTTTTTAGAATTGAAGAAAATCTTAAAGATCATCCAGTCCAACTCTTTTATTACTGATGGTATAAAGTCTTATAGAAGTTAAGTGACTTTACGGTTGCACAACTAGCTAATGACAGAGGAGGGTTGTGAGCAAAAGTCTCCCTCTTCTCCTCTTAACTTTCTTCTCTACTGTACTGCTCCCTCATTTGTTCTTTGAGGAAAAATGATGATCCCTGCATATCATGACTCACTGATCATCCTGAGTAATTTTCGTCAGTGTCCTCTCACATTTTTCCAAGGAAGATGTCTAACCTGCTGGAGGGCTTCCTTTCCAGGTCCTCTTGCATTGTATCAATAATAGTGCAGCACTGTTATCAAACTATAGAGCATAACTAGGAGAATACTGGTATTAAAAAGATGGGTTTTGTGACAGGAAATAGCTTGGCATCATTAAAAGCATTGTACAATTTCCTAAATGCAATATAGCTTACTCTTTTCCTCCTATGCAGTTCTGAACTCCCTTTATTTGCCTGAAGTACTTGACAGAGACTGAATAAGTTGACCATTAATTGTACTCATAGTCGAGACACTAACCATTCTTCACCTACTTAGCCTTTGTTTTGTAGCTTACCAGGCTCTATTCTTTTGAATCTCCGTGGTTCTCACTGAGATGGTCTGAACTTGATTCTAGGGCTTGAGGCAATCAGCATGTCGTCATATGCAAACATGAGTATCTGGGTGATTTCATCATCTTTTAGGGATCCCTCTTGCATTAGAACTCTTCACATGACAGGATCCATACAAGCATCATATGTCTCCCTGTTCTGTGCATGTTTTGTTAGTGAAAATCAATGGGTTGTCGAACAAAATTGTCTTTGTTTCTGATCTGCAGAAGGAAGCTTATATGACCATAAGCATGGGAGAAGAACCTTTAAGGCTATGCTTTCGTCTACCACTACTAAGTGAAATGGTTGTTTTTTAGTCCACAAATTACCAACACAGAAAGGTCTTGTTTTCTCACCACATCTTCTAGTCAACAGTGTGAAGGAGTGGTTTGCTATGGAAAATCATCAGTAAAAGTCTGCTTCTTCCTTTCTCATATTTTCAACAAGCATACTCTGTGTACATGCATAGACCATTTCCTAAAAATTGTATATAGGGGAGAAATCACACACATGGGTCAACAGTTGTTGATATCTTGTCATTTTTAGGGAATATTAACACTATGTATGGGTTTTCCTCCATTTTGCTGTTGTCTTTCCCTCTTTTAAGATATTTTGAAAATTAGTCCCTAAGATTTTTCAAAGTGATGTCACCTCCAATCTATATTTCTTTTTTTCCCCTTGATAAGTCTTACCACTCCTCATGACTTTGTCTTCTTTTCTACCATTTCTATTTCCTCATCTAGCACATATGATAATGAGTTGTTAAGACTCCATTGTCCACTACGATGAGATTAATTCCCTAAAGTTCTTTTTACCTTTCATGAATAACAGCGCAGTCCTGTTCTCCTTCATTTTTCCTGCCTGATAAGCCTGCCTTATTTTTGATTATGCCTTTCTAAGATCGTGCTTTCTGTTTCACTACTTGCTTCTAAGTCATCCTTGGTGATATGCTGTATCCTATTTATGTCTACCATTTGTCTATTGTCCAAATCTCTTTCAATTTTATTCATTTGTTTTATTTCTTCCATCTAAATTTCTATATGCTTAGGTTGATCTGGTCTAGTTCATTTTCATACTAAGATTTCTGCAGATTTATTTTCCCCTTAATTTTATGGTACTATTTTTATGAACTGATCCCATTGGCAGCTACCATTCTCATTTATAACCTTTTTGTAATCATTTATATGAATTTGTCTATATTTGATGAGAATACAACTTTGAGTTTACTTAATAATTCTAATGAGTTTTATACCTTATCTTTTCATTTGAGTCTGAATGTCTTTGCCACATGCAACATTTAACTTAAAATATGCTAATGACTTTACAGCAGTCTTAAAATTGTTGGAGAAACATACTAGAGGTCGCTGGCCAGCTGTTGACCAGATGCTTTCCATTTCATCTGAGGAAAAAAACAAAGAAAGAAAGAGTCTTATCATCGAGCAGCCTAAGGTTGTATTATGTAAGAAAAACACTTTATTTAAGGACTATGAAGTATAGAACTAGGATGCTAAAGAAATGTATAAACTCTTTTCCCCTAAAGATCATTAAGAACATGAAGTCTTTGCATTTTCCTCAAATATATTAAATGCACTTTTTGTTAGAGTCAAGGAAATGAGTTAGATTACATTTCAAGGTGCCTTAAAACCCATACTTTGATGCCCAGAGGCCAGTATTCAGCTGTCGTTAGTTTCAGATTCTCTTACTGTGCCATTTCCTTAATTCATGTGACCTTATGACCCTTGCATTAATTTGTCCCATCTTGAGTTTTTCTTTTTTTGATGCTGGGTAGGAATACTCACAGGCTTATGGGCAAGATCAGATCAGGCTAAGAAATGGACGATTACTAAGGGTCAATAGATGATTTCAACTAAGCAATGATTATAACAACGCTTTGTATTCACTGCCCTTGAACAGTACTGAGATTTCACTACATACCAAAATGGAATACACATAAGCAAATCATTAGTAGCGAGTGATTTATTATTTTAAAAAGCCATTAGTGTTTTTATATACCATTGTATAAAAGAGGGATAGAGAATGGATCTGTAATTTGATTGAAATAGGGAGCTTCCAGAGGAGGAAACTCTACTAGTGCAGGTCAGCACCCTCTCCACAACTTATAGTCCTAGACTTTGAGAGTTTCCTAGACTAAAAGGTTAAGTGACTTGTTCAGAGTCACCCACACAGTATGTGTTAGAGGCAGGACTTGAATTGGGGCTTCACAACCCCAAGGCCAGCTCTCTGTCTACTACACAATTCCGCACCACACGACTGCTACTTTTTCTAATGTACAAAATATAAGTAAGAAAATATCTTTGGAATAATAGGACTTGGGTTTATTATAAGGCCCATGAAACTAGGCCTGTCACTATTTCTTTCATCGTATCTGGTTTATGATGTCTGTGACCCTTCTTATGTGTAAAAGGATACATTTGCTTCTTGGAATTTTGTAATTGTGAGTCTGATTTTTCCTCAGGGAAATAGAAATGAATTGCTATTTCATGCTATTGAATATACAGGGTGTTCCAAAAGTCTTAGTATAGACTTAAACTTTAATAACTTCAGAAGTATAAATGCTGCAAACTAACAAAAAGCAATACTGGAAAGGTCAATTTTTTCCATTTTAAAATTATTGATGTTTCTTATTAAAATTCATCAGAACCACCATCTTGTGCTATATATCACTCTAACCAATTTTCAGACTTTGTAAAAACTTTCATCAGCTGCTGCTCAGTGACTGAAAGGATTGTAACATGACAGTTTGAATGTGACCCCACAAGAAAAGGTATAATGGAGATAGATCAAGTAACGTAGGTGGCCAAGCAAGAGACGTTCCCCTGCCAATCCACCAGTCTCAGAAAGGTTCATCCAGAAACTGTTGTACATGTAATACATGATGGCAGGGTGACCTATCTTATTAAAACAAAAGTTTATTATTCAGAATTCGCAAAGCAAAGAAATTTAAATGTTCAAATGATTTCTTAAGAGTTTTAGCCTTTGTACTTTTGAAATTATTAAACTTAAAACTGCATTTAGACTTTTAAGAGACGATGTATTTATATATACATTTTTTTATGCAGAACTGTATTCATAAGTATAGTCATTATATCCTTGTTTAGGATTTCTGTTGACTCAGAGTCTTCCGCCTTAACCTATAAAATCTGAATTAACATTCATACAGTATGTAGACGCCTAAGGATAAAAGTTAATAAGGTCTTTGATTTCTACCCTGTAAGGATGACCAAAGCTATCTTTCTGACACTGGTCAGGCTATTTAAGATTGGCTACTATCTCACATAACTATGTAACTTTAATTGCTTATTCTTTCTTTAGCTCTCAACCCTGAAATCAGCCAAGATGATCTCTGCACTTTCTCATTTATATTTTCATAAATAAATACCCATCAGGATCTATCACCTTGTCACCTAGGATCATAAATAAGAACCTATGCATTCCTTTTGTTAATCAACCTTGAGAAAATTGAAACAACATTCCAGGTACATATTTTCATTACCCTTAATCAATTACTGCGCTAAGAAAATATCAAAATGTAGATCTGGGAGCAGAAATAATAGAGGATATCTTATTCCCTGCCAATAACCATTCTGCAAACCCTACCCAGGAAAGAATATATCTGACACTTGAGGGATGGTGTTTTCCTATGCAAAAAGGGAAGGATAGAAGTCAATCTATGAAGAAACTGTCACAAAGGTGATAGAAATATTATTTAGTAGGTTACATGTGATATTTGCATAATATCAAAATATTCCCTTGATTCTGCTCTCCTCTCAAGCAATTGTTCTATATCTCTGCTTTTCACTGTCAAAATCCTGTGTTTACTATCTCAGCTTCTTTGTCATCTGTTTACTTCTCATGTCCTTGCAATTTCACTTGTAACCGCACTACTTATCTAAAACTGATCTCTTCATGGTTACCCAATTTAACTGCTAGATCCGATGGCCTTTTCTCATTTTTCATTTATCTTTACATCTCCATAGATTTTGGCACTGCTGGCTATCATATCTTTCTGGATGCTTCTTTGTTGTTGCTGTTGTTTGGAAAAAAAAAATTAGCACTGTTTTTATCGATTTTCCTTTCACCAGTAAGTTTTTTCTCCTTCCATTGAGTTATGATAGCCCATGGAAAATTTCTATTTTCTAGAATCTCTGTAAGTTCAATAAGTGTTTGTTGTCCTTCCATGAGATCTTACTAACTTGCTTTCTTAGCCCTGTTTATGTTTATGCCTCTTAAAGCTTTCAGACATCAGTGCAAAATTATTGATGATATCCTGGTTGGCTCTCTCTGAAATACTGATCGATTCAGCATTGGATTTATAATCAGAATTCTTAAAAATCATTTCAGTCACATGGAAAGATAATATTTGTAACTCTTGAAACTTTTCTCAATATTTGGGGAGTTGGAGGGACTATACACACACACATATAAACAGAGGGCAAAGGGTGAGTTGAATAGGAAGGGGTGATATCTAAAAAAATAAAATTAAGGGATGAGAAAGGAATTGGGAGGAGAAAGGGAGAAATGGGACAGGGCAAATTATCTCTCATGAAAGAGGCAAGAAAAAGCTTTTTCAACGGAGGGAGAAAGAGAGAAGGTGAGAGGGGAAAAAGTGAAACTTACTCTCACCACCTTTGGCTTAAGGAGGGAATAATATGCACACTCAATTTGCTATGAAAATCTGTCTTACAAGAAAGTAGGGAAGAAGGGGATGAGGGGTGGGAGGATGATAGAAGGGAGGGTAAATGGGAGGAAGGAGTAATTAGAAGCAAACACTTTTGGGTAGGGACAAGGTCGAAAGAGAGAATAGAATAAATGGGCAGGATAGGATGGAGGGAAATATAGTTAATCTTTTACAACATGACTATTATGGGAGTCTTTTGCATAACTACACATGTCTAGCCTATGTTAAATTGGGAATGGGTGGGGAGGGAAGAAGGGAGAGAAGTTGAACCTCAAAGTTTTAGGAACGAATGTTGAGAGTTGTTTTTGCATGCAACGGGGAAATAAGAAATGCAAGTAATGGGGGATAGAAATCTATCTTGCCCTACAAGAAAGGAGAGAAGATGGGGATAAGGGAAGGGAGGGGTGTGATAGAAGGGAGGGCAGATTGAGGGAAGGGGTAATCCGTATGCATGGTGTTTCAGGGTGGGGGGAAAGATGGGGAGAAAATTTGGAACTCAAAATCTGGTGGAAATGAATGTTGAAAACTAAAAATAATTTTTTTTTTTAAAAAAGAAAAGCAAACCTCAAGAAAGAATCATTTCAATCATTTTTCTCAGCTGATTCCTCAGAAACTCACTCTTCCAGTATATACCTCTAGATCTTCTTTTAAAAATAGTCTTGATTTATTGAAGTACAGTCATGTTTTAAGGCATCTTCATCATGAAATATTATTGTGAGGGACAAATCTCATGGTAGATGTTTATAGATTTTCTCTGTTCCCATCTTGAGCAGCTAGGCGGCTCAGTGGATAGATCACCTGGCCTGAAGTCAGAGAGATTCACCTTCCTGAATTTAAATGTGTCCTCAGACACTAACTAGTTGTGTCACCCTCGGCAAGTCACTTCTTCCTGCTTGCCTTGGTTTCCTCATCTGTAAAATGAGCTAGAAAAGGATGTGGTGAATCGCTCTTGTATCTTTGCCAAGAAAACCCCAGATGGGGTCACAGGAGTCTAACGCAACTGAAACAGCTGAACAATTCCCATCTTGGTGTATATGATTGAAGTGCTAGCCAATGGACATTTTTTCCCCAGGAATCTAGAAGCTTCCAAGATTAATAAGCATTTTTTATCCTCTCATAAGATCTTGAAAAATTCTCTGTATTTTCTCTGCTTATCTCTCTCAAATGTTGCATCTTTTAAGACCGCTTTGATGGGGCTTTCCTGTCTAGCTCTCACAATAGCACTAAAAATTCAGCAATTTTCCATTCATTCCTCATAAGGAAGGGAATCAGTTGTCCAATATGCATGGTTCTACCAGTACATTCCACTATTTGTTTTTAAGAACTACTTTTCACTTATTTGAAAAGTACAAATACGTTTGAAAACATCTTAATACATTCCATCGAACACTGACAAATCTTTCAGTACACAGTTTAGGAGGTATTCTATACTGTTATTCAGACTTGAAATTTTAATGTGACAACCAGTGGAAAATTATACTCTGAAATCTAAATGTTACTAGGATCCATAACTGTTTCATTTCAACTTCCAGGAGATCTTGCTACATTCCTTTTTTTTTCTCTTTTCTCTACTAATGCAGCTTCTGTTCATTAATTAATACAAGTTCATTGGGCATTTCCTGTTTGGTTCTCTTAAAAATACTAATCAATTCACCAGTGATTTGCCAGTCATTTTGGTAAGCAGCATTGTCAATTGTTTCATGAATTATATTATTTTAGTATGCATTAGTATTTCTTTCTACTTTCTTGAAGTATAAACATGTTTTAAAGTCATCGTCATCTTTCAACTTTACATTGAAACTGACCAATCCCTTCAAATTTGCAGGTAGTTGTACTTGCATTTAGATGCGAATAGTCTATAACTTCATTATGATAACCAGGAGAGAAGTGTTTCCTAGAATCTAGATACTCTCAAAATCAGTAAGTTTTTTAAAAATATAGTTTCTGGAGATCTTATAAATTCTTTCCTCCCTCTTTTCTCTCCTTATGAAAATAATATAAATTCATTGGAGTTTTCCTGGTTGCTTCTCTCCAGAATACTAATCACCAATGATTTTTCTTGTTATTACTAGTAAGGAGGGTAATCGATTCTCTACCTAGGTCATCGACTATGTGTTATGATTTCTTTATTGAAAATATTTTTGGTTTAATTGAATGATTTCATTCAACATGATTTCATCACATTCATATTTGAACATTTTGTTGGAGTTTGATTTGTCTCTTCATACATGTTGGCAGTTTGTCTTTTCTTGCAGTTAGATTAGAACATTCAATATTATAGTAATGGAAAATTGTTTCTTTGAATCTGGATACTTCCAAGATCAATTACATTTCTTGTTAACTTGTCTCAGACCTTGCTAAATTATTTTCTTTCTCTTTTCCCTGCCTGTGATACTTACGTAGTTCAGCCAGTAAGACAAGTCCATTGGGAATTTCTTCCTTGGCTCTCTTCAAAGTACTAATGAATTAAGCTATGATTTTTTCATCACTGCTGATAAAGAGAGAAATCACTTAAAACACAATCTTCCTATACTTACTACATTTTCTTCTTTTAATGGTTAGGGTTTTGTCGAGGTAGAGACATTTTACACATCTTCAACTTTAAACAGCACATTGGATGCTGTCCAATCCCTTCATGTAAAAGTTCAGTGCATTTTCTGTACTTGTATTTAGAAACATACCTTCAGTATGATAGAAAGTGGAAAATTGTTTTCTACAGTATTTATGCTTCTCAGATTATAAGAATTTCTTGTTAACTTTCAGGAATTGTTGCTTAATTGTTCTTTTCTATCCTTATTCTGCTTATATCTTTTGTCTAGAGGTGAAAAAAGAGTTATGGACTTGTCACTGACTTTTTCCAAAATACTAAGCAATTTGCCAGCAATATTCAAGGCATTTCTGACAAGCATAGTAATTTATTCCCCTATATGTTAGCTCTTCTAGTACTCACTACAGTAACTTTTCTTCAAAATATATTTTTTATTTTGATGAAGTACGAACATAAGTTTAACACATCTTCATCTTTCAATAGTACTTTGGAAACTGACCACTCCTTTAATTCAAAAGTCAGTCGGTCTTCTCTGCTTCCATTGAGCCTTCACTAAAGTGCCAATGAAAACTGTTTATTGAAATATAAATGTTCCCAATATCAATAAGTGTTTCTTGTGAATATCCTTGAGTGTTTACTAAATAACTTCTTGCTCTTTTCTATGATTTTGCTAGTGTTCAGCCAATAATATGATGCTTAAGGATTTCCTAGTTGACCCTCTTCAAATTATTAATGAGTAACCTGTGATTTTCCAGTCATTCCTGGTAAGAGTGGTAATCAATTCCCCAAGAGCCCAGTTCTTTCACTATACCCCCTTTTCTTCTTTGTTATTATTGATGCATCTCTGTAGGTTATCTCTACTTGTATTTAAATTTAAATCTTTACTGTGTTAGCCAATGGAAAATTATTTCCTTGAATTTAGATGTTTTCAAGATCAATTATGTTTCCTGTGAAATTCCATGAGATTTCGCCAAATTACTTTCTCCCTCTTTTCTTCTCTTCTCCTCTTTATAGAGTAAATAGAGCAAGACCATTTAATGAAAGTCCATCAGGGATTTCTTTCTTGGTTCTCATCTCATCATCAAATTAACCTATGATTTTTTTCAGTCAGTCCCAAGAAACTGAAAAATCATTTAGCCCTTTCTGGATATATCACTCTTTCAATGTTTTTTTTTTTTTTTTTTTTTTTACGTTTTTGAAGAATTGACATGTATTTAATACATCTTTAACATTTAACATTACATTGGATACTTACTGATTCCTCCATGTTAAAATCAGTATTTTTTTTCTTCTAGTTACATTTGAGTGTGAACCTTCTGTATGATAGTCACTGAACAGTTGTTTCCTTATTGTAAATGTTTCAGTGATCAGTAGATACTTCTGGTCAATTTCCAGGAAATCTTTCTAAATAATTTTCTTCCTCTTTTCTCAGGTATGCTGATTATACCATTAATCTAGTAATAAAAATTCATTGAGGCTTTTCTAGATCTCTCACTTTAAAATTCTAATCAATTCACCAGTGATTTTGTAGTCATGCCTTGTAAACTGGATGCTTAATTCCCCATATGCTTTCCACTTCCAAGATCCACTCATTTAAAAAATTAAATACTTCTCATTTGATTGAAGAACAAACATATTTTAAGTTGCTTTCATAATTAAATATGAAGTTTCATTTGCCAAATGCATTTATACAGAAGTACATAGTTTCCTCTCTTGTCATTTAGACCTGAATCTTGACTATAAAAGCCAATGGGAAATTATTTTCTGGACTCTAAATGCTTCCAATATCAGTAAGGGTTTCCTTTCAACTTCCAGGATATATTACTAAATCCCTTTATGTGTCTCCACTTATGCCCTTTCTATCATTCATCAAGTAATATGAGCTATTTCTGGTTAGCTTCCTCCAACATGCTAATCAATTCACTTGCCATTTTCCAGTGGTTTCTGGTGAGCAAGGTAATCATTTATTCCATTTTCATGTCCCTTCCAATATGCTCTACAGGTTTTCCATGTTTTAAAAAAATTTTGTTGATGTGCAAATACATTTTTAACAAATCCTCATCTTTCATCATTTATATGGACACTGAACAATCCCTTCATTCAAAAATCGATAGATTTCCTCCAAATGCATGTAGTAATGGGGTTATTAGAGGTTCACTTGTAGCCTATAGCTATTATAGCCAATGGAAAATTGTTATCTGGAATCTAGATGCTTCCAAGATCCATAAATATTTCTTGTCATGATTTATGAGATCTAGCAAGATACCTTCTTCTTCGCTATGATTTTGCTGTTTAAGGAGTTCTGCCATTAGTACAAGTTCATTGGGGAGCTCATCATTGGCTCTTTTAAAAATACTAACGAGTAACCTTTTATTTTCCAGTCATTCATGTTAAACACACAATCAATTCTTCTGTGGTCACACCTCTTCCTTTTTTGTTATATGTCTTCATTTCATAAAAATATGAAATATTTTAAAATATCCTCATATACAAAAGTATTGCATTCTTAAGACATGTTCATGTAGAAAAACCTTCAAGTAAATACTGACCCATCCCTTTGTAGAAAAATCAGTACATCTACTGCCATTTACATGTAAACTTCCAATCTAATACACAATGGAAAATTGTTTCTTCTGAGATCAGTCATTTTCTTGTTTATTTTAGTGAGATCTTGATAAATTGCTCATAATTGCTCTAGAGTTCAAAAAGTAATACAAGAGACCCTTCTTGCTTGGCTGTCTTCTAAGTGATAATGAATGTGCATGTGATTTTGCAGTCAGTCACAGGAAACAGAGAAATTACTTATTCCATATGTTCATTTCTTCTAAATTGGATTATTTAAATAAGTCTTTTGAGTTTTTAAAAGTAGAAACATGTATTTTACACATCTTTGTCTTTAAATATTACATAGAACCCTCACTAGCCATTCTTCAGTACTCAAAAAGTTTTTTAAATATGTTTGAATTGAAGTTCAAATTTGTTTTAAGTCATGTTCATCATTAAAACATTATATTGGATGCTGACAAATGATTTCACAGAGAATTCATTAGCTTTCATTTACTTCCGTTTATGTGGAAGCCTTTTAATATAGTAACCTGTGGGAAATTCTTTCCTAGAATCTAAAGGCTTCCAAGTCATTGCCTGTTTCTTGTCCTTCCATAAAATTTTTCTCTATTCCTTTCTTCTTTTTTTTCTCTCCAAGCTTATTGCTCATATCATTTGACCATTAATACATACTCTTTGAACATTTCCTGGTGATTTCTCTTCATGTGAATAATATTTGCCAGCAGTTCTCTAGTCTTTGCTAGTTAGCAGCATAATTGAACATATTACAGGCTTGGTTTTGTCGATAAGCACATGGATTTTTTTTTAAATTTATTTAGTTTTGGTTTTCAATATTCATTTCCACAAGACTTTGAGTTGCAAATTTTCTCCCCATCTCTTCCCTACCCCGTCCCAAGATGGCATGCATTCTGATAACCCCATCCCCCATTTTGCCCTCCCTGCTATCACACACACCCCCCCATCTCCCCTTCCCTCTTACTTTATTGTAGGGCAAGATAGATTCCTATACTCCATTGCTTGTGTGCCTTTTTCCCAATTGCATATAAAGACAATTTTTAACATTTGCTTTTAAAACTTTGAGTTTCAAATTCTCTCCCTTACTACCTCCCCACCCACCCTCATTGAGAAGGCAAGCAATTCAGTATGGGTAATACATGTGTAGCTATGTAGAACACTTCAATAATAGTCATGTTGTGAAAGATTAATTCTCTTTCCCTCCATCCTATCCCAGTCCCCGCTTATTCTATTTTCTCCCTTGACACCCTGTTCCTTTCCATGAGTGTTTGCTTCTGACTAACCCCTCCCCCAATCTGCCCTCCCTTCTATCATCTCCACCTTATCTCGCCCACCTTACTCTCCTGTAGGGTAAGATACCCAACTGAGTGTATGTATTATTCCCTCCATAAGCCAAATCTTATGAAAGTAAGGTTCACTCATTTCCTCTCATCTCCCCCCTCTTGCCCTCCATTGTGAAACTTTTATCTTGCCTTTTTTATGTGAGATAATTTACGCCATTCTATCTTTCCCTTTCTCCTCCCATTATATTCCTCTCTCACCCCTTA
Organism: Bettongia penicillata ogilbyi; assembly: GCA_023548195.1. Classification (NCBI taxonomy): domain Eukaryota; kingdom Metazoa; phylum Chordata; class Mammalia; order Diprotodontia; family Potoroidae; genus Bettongia; species Bettongia penicillata. The sequence goes on from JAJHZJ010000153.1 coordinate 12,767,198, forward strand.
ATTTTATTTTTAGATATCATTCCTTCATATTCAACTCACCTGTGCCATCTATCTATCTATCTATCTATCTATCTATCTATCTATCTCTCTATCTATCTAATTTCCTCCAACTAACCCACTACTGAGAAAGGTTTCATGAATTTCAAATATCATCCTTCCATGTAGGAATGTGAACAGTTCAACTTTAATAAGTCCCTTATTATTTCTCCTTCTTGTTTGATATTTGAAAGTCAAATTTCCTATTCAACTCAAGTCTTTTCATCAAGAATGCTTGAAAGTCCTTTATTTAATTTAATGACCATTTTTTCCCCTGGAGTATTATACTCAGTTTTGATGGGTAGGTGATTCTTGGTTTTAGTCCTAGTTCCTTTGACTTCTGGAATATCATATTCCAAGTCCTGTGATCCCTTAATGTAGAAGGTGCTAGATCTTGTGTTATCCTGATTGTATTTCCACATCACTCAAATTGTTTCTTTCTGGCTGCTTGCAATATTTTCTCTTTGACCTGGGAACTCTGGGATTTGGCTACAATATTGCTAGGACTTTTCCCTTTGGGACCTCTTTTAAGAGGTAATCAGGGGATTCTTTCCATTTCTATTTTACCCTCTGGTTCTAGAATATCAGGGCAATATCAGTTTCCTTGATAATTTCTTGAAAGATATTTTCCAGGCTCTTTTTTTGATCACAGCTTTCAGGTAGTCCAGTAATTTTTAACTTATCTCTCCTGGGTCAACTTTCCAGGTCAGTTGTTTTTCCAATGAGATATTTCACATTGTCTTCTATTTTTTCATTCTTTTGGTTCCATCTTATAATTTCTTGATTTTTCATTAAGTCATTCACTTTTATCTGCTTCATTATAATTTTAAAGGAATTATTTTCTTCAGTGAGCTTTTGGACCTCCTTTTCCATTTGACCAATTCTGCTTTTTAAAGCATTCTTCTCCTCATTGACTTTTTGGTCCTCTTTTGCCATTTGGGCAAAAGGTTTTTGTTTTTAAGTTGCTATTTTCTTCGGTATTTTGGGGGGTCTCCTTTAGCTAACATTTGATTTGTTTTTCATGATTGCATTCCTCTCCTTTCTCTTCCCAACTTTTCCTCCACTTCTCTTACTACTTGATTTTCGAAACTCTTTTTGAGCTCTTCCATGTCCTGTGACAAATTTATATTTTTCTGGGAGGCTTTGGTGTGTGAGTTTTGACTTTGTTATCTTCTTCTAGATGTATGTTGTGATTTTCTTTGTCACCAAAGTAAGATTCTGTAGTCATCTTCCCAGCCAAATACCTGACTTAGTAACTCTTTGTCAGAGTAGAACTCTGTTTCTGGTGAGGATGGGGGTGCTGTCCCAGGGTTCAGGGATTTTGTATCAGCTGCTTGATCCCCTACGTCTGTGGGTCCAGAGTCTGGAAACAGCAGCACTGCCTCTACCACCCTAGGGCTGGAGCTGGACCCCAACAGAACCAGTCCCCTCCTCCACTCAGGTCCAACAGAGTTTTCCTTCTGACTTTCTAAGCTGTCTTTGTCATTTGTGGGTTGAGAAGCCTGGAAACTGCCACAGCTGCCAGCGATTCAGTCCTCTGAGGCCTGTTCCATCCCCCGTCTGTACTGACATGCCCCACACTGGTCTACGCTCTATTCCCAGCCTGGTGTGATATGCACTTCCTGTCTACATTCCAGACTTTCTTGAGTTGGAGACTTGTTTCACTCTGTCATTTTGTGGGTCCTGTAGCTCTAGAAGTTGTTTAGAGTCATTTGATATTTGGAGGGATTTTGGAGAGAGCTCAAGTAAGTTCCTGTTTTTACTCTTCCCTCCAGTTTTTAAAAAAATACATTTGATTTCATTGCAGTACAGACTTGCTATTTAGACATACTAATCTTTAAATGTTCTCCTATGAACAGATAAATTGTTTAAAAATATCATGAGATTTTTTTCCAACTTCCTTTTAAAAAGACATGAACCTTTGATGCTGTATCCAATGGAAAATTGTTTCTGGGAATCTAGATGCTTCCAAGATCAGCTATATTTCTTAAGTTCCATGAGACCTTGCTAAATTGCTTTCTTTCCGTTTTATTTATAGATTAAGGCAATTGATACAAGTCCACAGGAGATTTAACGGTCGTCTTTCTTCTAAGTAATAAGATATTTACCTGAGATTTCTCCAGTAAGTACTAATGAACAAGGAGGTTACTTATATGCTATGCTCACCTCTTCATATATGCATAACTCTTTCCCATTTTTAAAATGCTACATTTATTCACCTTCCTCTTCTACTGTACAAAATGGTTGTTTTGTAAATGCTTTTGAATTGATTGAATTACAAGCATGTTTAAAATTCATTTTCATTGTTGAACATTACTAGACGGACAGGAACCTTCATACTGAAGTCAGTTGATTTCCTCTACTCCAATTTAGATAGTAATTTTCAATATAACCATTGTAAAATTGTTTCCTGGAATCCTGATTATTCAAAGATCAACATGCATTTCTTATCATTTCTTGTCAATTTATAGGAGGTTTAGCTAAATTCTTTTCTTCCTCTTTGATTATTAGCAAATTTCTGTTTATTTGCGCTAAAAAAAAAAGTAGTTGACTCCCATATATGCCAAGCTCCTGCAGAATGCCCTACTATTTCTTGTGTGTGTAAGTGCTCACATATGCACACATATATACACATATGTATATACACACATATGTATACTCATGTATTTGAATGCTTAAACATTTTTAAAGCAACTTCATCTTCCAGCATGTTATAGGTCTAGGAGATTGTGTATTTGATAGCCAATAAAAATGTTTCCTGAAATCATGATGCTTTCGATATGAATTATTGCTTCTTTTCAACATCCAGGAGATCTTGGTAAATTCTTTTCTTTTTCTCTCATGTTGACTATATCATTAAATCATTGGAAATTTATTGGTCAACTCTCCTCAAACTAATCATTTCATCAGTGATTGTCTGGCCAAACTTAATAGGCAGGATAAACGATCTCTTCATATGCTTAGCTCCTCCAGTATGTACTTTAAAAATGTATCACAATATAGATTTATATCTTTTAAAAATATCTTCATATTTAATCATTATGCTGTGGAATGACTTCTCCCTTCATTAGAAAGTCAGTATATTTTCTTTGCTTGCATTTAGATGAGAACTCTATCATTCAGTCGTGAATGTAAGTTCATTTGGAATTTTCTGTTTTGATTTTCCAACATATTAACCAGCTCACCAGTGATCTTCCATTCAATCTTGGTAAGCAAGGTAATAGAAGACTTCCTGCGCTCACCTCTTCAACCATAGATTATTAATTATTTTATTTTTTAACTAATTAATTTGTTTTCAGCTCTCTATAATCACTTCCATAAGTCTTAGATTTTCTCCCCCTCCTTCTCACCTCCCCCTTGAGAGAGCATGCAATCTTACATGTTTTCTATACATACATTCTTATTAGGTACATTTTTATATTAGTCATGTTGCATAGAAGAATTAAAATGAATGTGTAAAACCATGAGAAAAAACAAAACAAAACACAAGAGGAAATATTCTGCTTCATTCCGCATTCCAATTCCCTAGTTCTTTCTCTGGATGTGGATAACATTTTTCCTTGAGTCCTTTGGGAATGGTTTAGGTCCTTGCATTGCAATGGAGTTCTAAGTCTACCAGAAAAATTCTTCGCACACTGTGGTTGTTGCTGTGAACAAAGTTCTCCCGGTTCTCCTCCTTTCACTCAGCATCAGTTCACATAAGTCTTTCCAGGTTTTTCTGAAGTCCTATAGCACAGCAGTATTCCATTACATTCATATACCACAACTTGTTCAGCCATTCCCCAATGGATGGGCATCTCCTAGATTTCCACCTCTTGGCCACCACAAAGAGAGCTGCTGTAAATATTTTTGTACAAGTGGGACCCTTTCCCATTTACTGTGACATCTTGCTAAATAGTTTTGGTCCCCTTTTCACTACATATGCTGTTTTAATCATTCACCCAGTAATATAGACTCATTGGGGTTCCCTAATCGATTCTCTTTTAAGTAATTATCAATTATCCAGTGATTTTCCAGTTATTCCTGGAATGTAGAGTAATATGTCCCTTATATCCTTGGATCTTCCTGTAAATACAACTATTTTTTTAATTTTTTTATTCTGATGAAAACACGTCACTAAATTATTTTCATCTTTCAACATTACAAAGAACATTGAAAAAGTCAGTAAGTTTTCCTATTTCCACTTAAAAGTGAACATTCAATATGATTGGTAACTGAAATTTTTTCGAAGAATCTAGATGTTTTAAAGGTAATTATTTCTTGTCTTTAAGCAAGACCTTAGAAAATTCTTCTCTTATCACTAACAGTTAAAGAAATAAAAAGTTGAATCAACTGCACCTGACATTCATCTGTTCGGCAAAGATGGCAAAAGAGGAAAATGATAAATGTTCAGGGAATGCAGAAAACAGGCACACTGGTATACTCTTGGTAGTGCTTAGCACAGTGCCGGGAACATGATAGGTGTTTAACAAATACTAATTGAAGGACTGACTTGGTTGTGAACTGGTTCAGCCATTCAAGAAAGCAATTGGAAGCTACACCTGAATATTTTCTGAGTTATGCATAGCCTTTGATTCAGTAGTACCACTACTAGGCCTTTACCCTAAGTGTATTGAACAAAGAGGAAAAGCACCCATATACACAAAAATATTTTGTAGTAATGAAAACACGGAAACCAAAGGCACATCCATCAATTCCTGAACTGCCATACAAATTATGGTATAGAAATGCAGTGGAACCCTGTTGCGTTGTAAGCAGTGGCACAACGTATAGTTACATTATAATATAGGAGCATCTCTATTAAATAATGCAAAGCAAAGTGAGCCAAACTAGGAGAACAATTTATACAATGAAAACAATATTATAAATTGAGATTACATTAAATTGAAAAGGTTTTGTACAAACAAAGCCAATGCAACCAAGATCAGGATGGAAGTGGAAAACTGGGAAATAATTTTTACAACTAGTGTCTGTGACAAAGGTCTCATTTCTAAAATATAGAGAGAACTGACTCAAATGTACAAGAATACAAGTCGTTCCCCAGTTGACAAATGGTGAAATGATATGAACGGGCAGTTTTCAAAGGAAGAAATTAAAGCCTTCTATAATCATATGAAAAAATGGTCTAAATCACTAGTGATTAGAGAGATGCAAATCAAAACAACTCTGAGGTACCACATCACACCTATCAGATTGGCTAACATGACAGAACAGGAAGATAAGTGTTGGAGAAGATGTGGGAGAGTTGGAACACTAATTCATTGTTGGTGGAGCTGTGAGCTGATCCAACCATTCTGGAGAGCAATTTGGAACCGTGCCCAAAGAGATACAAAAAATGTGCATACCCTTTGACCCAACAATATCACTTCTAGGACTATATCCTAAAGCGATCATAAAAATGGGAAAGGGTCCCACTTTTACAAAAATATTTGTAGCAGCTCTTTTTGTGGTGGCCAAAACCTGGAAATCAAAGGGATTCCCATCAGTTGGGGAATGGCAGAATATTTTCTTCTGTGTTATGTTTTGTTTTGGTTTTTCTCATGTTTTCTGTGATTCGTTTTATTTCTTTTATGCAATTTAATTCTTCTATGATTAATGTGAAAATGTTTTTAATAAGAATGTATGTGTAGAGCCAATATAAGATTGGATGCCATTTTGGGGAGAGAGGGAGAAGAAAGGGGAAGAAAATTTAAAATTTATGGAAGTGATTGTTGAAAACTGAAAACAAAGAAATTAATAAAAAACCAGTATTAACAGAGAAAAACAACTTCAAAAAATTGTAAAAACTCTGATTAAATGAAATGCTGTTAGTCCAGAAGACTGAAGATGAATTACCCTACACACTTTCTGCCAGAGAAGTTATGGATTTAAAGGGGAGAATATATATATATATATGTATATATATGCAATAAATATTTTATTTATATACATATATTTATATATTTGGATGTGGACAATGTGGGAACTTATTTTTCTGGACTACGTATGCTTTTTATGAAGGTTTTGTTTTTCATTTCAAAAAACTTGTTCAGTTTAGGGAATTAAGTGGGAGAAAAATAAATATTCATAAAAACAAATCAATCCCCCCCAAGACTGATAATTTCTTTGCCTTTCCTATATTTTGCTGTTTATTTGTTTGACTTTTCAAAGTTCCAAAGAATTTATCAGTGATTTTCCAGCCATTTTTGACAGGCAAGGTTACATAGACTATATATTTTTTTTAATACTTTGGTTTTTACATGACTCCAAATATTTTAAGATATCTTTACCTTGGAGACTAAATTGGTACCTCATACAGAATTCAGTAACTTTTCTTTAACTTTTACTTAGATGTAAAACTCCAATATGACAACCAATAGAAATTTTGTTATGAGAACAGTAATTCTTTGTCTCCCACATGAGACCTTGCTAAATTTCTTTCTTCTTTTCTCTGTTTCTGTTTACATCATCCAGCCATTAATAAAACATGATTGCATATTTCTTCTTTGGCTTTCATTTCAGTACTAGTGAGTTCACCACTGATTTTTTTTCAGTCAGTTATGGTAAACGCAGTAGTTAATTCCACCATATTCTAATTTCTTCGGGAACACATTGTCATTTCTTTTAAAGAATATATATGCCTTTAAATAAGAACATGTTTTAAGACATTTTAATCTTAAAACTTTACCTCCAACACTACCTGCTCTCATCATCTAGCAGTCGGTAGGTTCTCTTAATATACATTTAGACGTAGATGTATGCTAGGTGATGGGAAATTGCTAACTGGACTCTAGATGGCGCTAAGAGCACTATTTCTTCACTGGCAGCATCTTGCTATATTTTTATCTTCATCTTTTCTCTGCTTATGCTCCCTCTACCATTTGGCTAGTACACACTACTGTGTACCATCTCTTTTAGTATAGACTAATTGTTTCTTTTAAAAAGTTAATTTACTTAAGTTTAGATATATTTTAAAGCTCTTTCATCTTTCATTCCTATATAGACAAGTCAGTAGGTATTCTTTACATCCAGTTGGACCTTCCATCTGATAGCAATTGCAAATTCTTTCCTCTTTCTAGATGGTACCTAATCATTGTGTAGCTTGTCAATGTCCATGAAATCTTGCCCAAAAAAATCATTTCTTCTTTTCTCTGCTTATGTTGCTTTTGCAATTCAGATGATAATTCAAGTTGGTTAAAAAATTACTTGGCCGAACCACTGTGTGGTAAGTGGTAAAATGCCCAGTAAATTACTGGTAAGCAGAACGTCCAGGTCTGCAATGTGCCCCGCTCCTCCATTGTGCTCCACTAAATCTTTTCTTAGAAACTATTTTTCATTTTGTTGAAGTAAAAGTATGTTTCAAAACATCTTGTGCTTTAAATACCATTTTTGGACACTGATCAATCCAAGCATATAAAAAAATACATTTTCTCTGTCTACATTTAGAAATGAAACATCAGTGTAGTAGCAAATGGAAAATTGTTACCTGGAACCAAGAATCTTCTAAACTAAGTTGGTGTTTCTCACAACACACGTAATATATTTTCTTAATGTTCCTTTCATTCTCTCTCCTCTTCTTTGTTATTCAGTTATGTCTGACTTCATAACCTCTTTCAGTATTTCCTTGGCAAAGATGCTGGAATGATTTGCCATTTCCTTCTCCAGCTCATTTTACAGATGAAGAAACTGAGGCAAACAGGCCCAGGGCCTTACAGATAGTATGTGAGGTCACATTTGAAATCCAGTCTTTCTGTCTCTAAGCCTGATGTTCTGTCCACTGCACCACGTAGCCCCTCTTATGATGCTTAAATAGTTTACCCAGGAAAATCAGTTCATCTGGGGATCTCTTGGCCAGTTAGTTTCAAAGCATTAATAAATTAACCTGTGACTTTTTAGTCTTTCTTGGTAAACAGCAGAGTAATCACTTCTCCCACATGCTTGACTCTCCCACAATGTGATATTGATTCATTATTGTTAAATACTCTTGATTGAAGTACTACATGTTTTAAGTCATCTTCGTGTGTGAACATTCTGTCCGAACTTGATCAATCTGCTCATACACATATCAATAGGTTTTTTTCTACTTGCATTTATAAAAAACCTTCAGTATGATTGCCAATGGAACATTGTTTCTTGGAATTTAGTTGGTTTTAAGATCGGTAATGCGTCATGTTAACTTCTGTGAAATCTTGCTAAATTCTTTCCTTCCTCTTTTTTTCCCCCAATGCTACTGATAGAGTTCAAGAATTAGTGTAAGTCCACAGGATATTTATATGTTGACTTTCTTCTCAAAACAAATGAATTCATCTCTGATTTGCTGACAGCCCTGAAAAGCAGAGAAATTGTTGAACCTACGTGTTTAGTTCTGCCTTTATATAGATGTCCAAAATGGAGCTAATGATCTTTCTCTCTAAACCCTCTTCTTCCCTTCTCCTCCTTTCCCTATTACTGTAGAGGGCAACACTATCTTTCTAGTCCCTCAGACTAGCAACCTGAGAATCATCCTGGATTCTTCTCTTTCGCTCACTCTCCATATCCATTCTATTATCCATGTCTATCAATTCCACCTTTACAACACCTCTTGAATACACCTCCTTCTCTTCTCTGACCCTGGTACCACAAGTCTTCCTCACATCTCACCTAGATTATTTCGATAGACTACCGATGGGTTTACCTACTTCAAATCTACCTATTCCAATTCTTCTTCCATTCAGCTGCTAATAAAGGAATTTCCCAGTCACCAGTGGAATGAAGCAAGGCTATTTGCTTGCCCCTATGCTTTTTAGCACGATGTTTTCAGCAGTGTTGTCAAATGCCTTCAATGATGACGAATATGCCTTCAAGGTTAGCTACCACATTGATGGTAAACTGTTTAACTTGAAAAGGCTACACATCCAAGTGTAAGGTAGAGAGAACGTTGATGCATGATTTCTTATTTACAGATGATGGTGCACTCAGTGCAGTCTCTGATGCTGAGATGCAACAAAATACGGATAGATTCTCTGCTGTTTGTGCCAATTTTTACCTAAAAATTAACACCAAGAAAACAGTTTCGCCACCAGCCAGCACCACACCATCCATACATAGAACCATCAGTTATAGCAAATGGAGAAGTTTTTAATACTGTAGATAAATTCACTTTGCTTTCCAGGGATGTACACATTGACAATGAGGTTGACACATGCACTGCCAGAGTTAATTCAGTATTTGGAAGACTCTGAATGAAAGCATGGGAGAGGGGAGGTATTAGACTGCTTACCAAGCTGAAGGTCTACAGAACCATTGTGCTGAGCCCTTTGCTGTATACCTGTAGACAGTATACCATCACTATGCCAGGAAACCGAATCACTCCCTGTGACCCAGCAATACTACCATTAGGTCTGTTTCTCAAGATGTTTAGGGAAAAAAGGAAAAGAACCCATATGTTTTAAACTGTTTATAGAAGCTCTCTTTGTGGTAGCAAAGAACTGGAAATCGTGGGGATGTCAGTTGGAGAATGGCTAAACAAATTGTGGCGAAAGTTCAAGACAAAATATCACTCTGCCATAAGAAATGATGAGCTTGATGATTTTAGAAAAAAATATGGAAAGACTTGCACAAAGAAATGAAAAGTGAAATGAGCAGAACTGAGAGAATGTTGCATACTGTAACAAAAGCATTGTTTTAAGAACACCTGAGAGTGATCAAGTCATTCTGACTATTATAGATGCCCAAATTAGCTTCCAAGTTCCTAGGAAGGAAGATGCTACTTGTTTCTTGTATATACATTGAGTTTTGTATATTTGTTTGCATGTTATGCCCCTCGTTAGATTTAAGCTCTTTGAGCGCAGGGACTTTCTTTTAGCATTTTTTGTATCCCTAATGCTTAGTACACTGCCTGACACATAGTAGGCACTTAATACATCTTTAATGATTGTTATTTTAAATGCTTTTTCAAAATGTTGAAAAGGAAACCTGTTTAACACCTCTTCATCATTACATGTTACATTGGACACCAACCATTCCTTTCATATGAAAATCATTATTTTTTTCTATTTGCGTTTCATTGCAAAACTTCAGGATTACTCAATCAAAAACTTTTTTTTGGAATCTAGGTTCTTCCAAGGTTTATAAAAAGTATTTCTTGGCAATTTCAAAAGAGGAGATCATGTTTTATTCCTTTCATCCTCTTTACTCTCCTTGTTCTACTTAAATAATTCAACCAGTAATATAAGTTCTTTGGTGATTTCCTGGTTAGCTATCTTCAGAGTATTAATGAATTAACCTTTGTTTGACCAGTCCTTCTTGGAAGTTAGGATACTCGATTCCCTCATATGCTTGGCTCTTCTATTACATGTGTTTCTTTTTAAAAACACTTTTGATTTTCATTGAAGAGTTTTATGCTTTTTAAACAGTTTTTATCTTTAAACATTCTATTGGAACCTGATCAGTTCCTTCATAAATATTTCGGGAAATTGTGTATACTTATTTCTGATGTGGAACTTCAGTATGAGAAAAAATTGGAAAACTTTTTCTGAAATGTAGATATATGGAAGATCCATATTTTTTTGCATATGAACTTCCATGAGATCTTACTAAATACCTTTCTTTTTTCCGCCTCTGTTAATTATAGAATTCAGGAACCTATATAGGCCAATTGTGGGTTTCTTGGTTGGCTCCCTTTTGAATACTGATGAATTAACCTGCAATTTTGCTGGCCAGGCAGATAAGTATGGATATTTTAAAATCCTTGTATTCAGCTCTTCCCTTATGCATTCCTCTCTATTCTTAAAATACTTCGGATTTTATGGAAGTACAAACATGTATTTGACACATCTTCATTGTGTTGGTCACTGATTAATCCCTTTATATGAAAATCATTCTATTTTTTTCTACTTACATTTGGATATACACCCTCTATATGGTAGCCACTAGAAGATTTTCCTGAAATTTGGATCCTTCCAAGGCCAATAATTTTTTCTTGTTAACTTTCAGGAGATATGGTAAATTTCTATTTTCATTTTTTTCTTTTTATTGCTCTTAAATAATTCAGCCAGTGATATGATATCGTTGGGAATTTCTTATTGGCTCTCTCCAACATGCTAATGGTAGTCCTGGTAATCCTGACAAACGATTGTGCGTCAGTCGTCTAGTAGGCCTTGTTGTTTCTTGAAGAGAAAACTCATCTTGCACAAGTGAAGTCTATCTTTGTCTTTAAATGTTACTTTGGGGAATGTTTAATCCTTTCATACAGATGTCATTAAGTTTCTCCATTTCTGTTAGGACATTTAAGTTCATTATGATAGCCAATGGAAAACTATTTTCCCAGAATCTGGATACTTCTAAGATAAGGTAGCAGTATGGTACAATGGAAAGAACGCTGGCTCTGGAGTCAATACACCCAGAACAAAATCCTCCTTTGGACATTTCGTCTTTTTGTCACCATCCTGAGGAGTATCTGGTCACTGTATCCAGATGGCTCTAGAGGAGAAGTGAGGCTGGTGACCTGCACAGCCCTCTCTCACTCAAAACAAAGTCAAGTGCAAGTCATGTCATCATATCTCTGATGGCATGGTCTTCTTCGGCAATGAAGGACGAACACAGAGAAAGAAACTCTTTATCACCTTGGGCAAGTCACTTGGCCACCTTGAGCTTGAGTTTTCTCATATATAAAATGAGAGGATGGGACTGGATTGCCTTTGAGGTCTTTTTCAGTTCTAGATGTAGAATCCTAAGATTAATATTTTTCTTCTCTACCTCTATGAGATTTTGCCATATCATTTTCTTTCTGTTTTCTGTCTATGACTTATATTGTTCACTCAGTACTACAGGTACTTATCTGGTTTCTTAGTTGCCCCTTTTCAAGGCATTAATTAACTCACCAGTGATTTTCCACTCATTCTTGGCAAGCAATATCATCTTTTCCCCAATGTTCTCTGATCTTCCTGTATGGACTCTTCTGCTCGTAAAAATACTTTTTATTTAAGTATAGACATGTTTAAGGCATTTTAAGCTTTATATTCAGGACTAATACTAACCATAGCCCTTCATACGGAAGTTAGTAGGTTTTTTCTATTTCCATTTATATGTAAAACTTCAGTGAAAAACTATTTCCTGGAATCGAGATGCTTCCAAAAGTACTAAGTATTTCTTCTCAATTTATTTGAGGTCTTCCTAAATCCCTATCTTCTTCTGTTGATATCCTTCAGCCAATAATAAAAATTTATTCAAGATTTCCCAATTGACTCTTTCCAGACTTCTAATCAATTCTCCAGTGATTTTCCAGTCATTCCCTGTAAGCCAGGTGATCATTTTCCCTACATGCCTTGGTTTTCCAATATACCCCTTTTCCTTCTTTAAAAAGATTACATTTGGCTTTGTTGATGTACAAGTATTTTAAAGCATTTATTTTTAATCATTCCATCGGATACTATTTTCTTCATGCAAAAGTCAATATTTTTCTCTACTTCCATTTAGATGTGAACGTTCACTATGATAGTCATTGGAAGATTGTCTCTCGGAATCTGGATGCCTCCAGGATCTAGATTCTGTAACCTAGATTCTGGACATCAATAAGTCTTTCCTGATTTTCATTAAGTTCTTGCTAACGTCCTTTCTTCCACTTTTCTCTGTTGAAGCTGTTTATATCATTCAGTTGTTAATACAAGATCATTGGGAATTTTCTGGTCAAGACTTTCCAAAGTGCTAATGAATACACTATTGGTTTTCCAATTATTCCTGGTAAGGAGGGCAATTCATTCCCCCATATTCCCAATTCTTTTCCTTGGCCTTTTTGTCTTTTTAAAAAATACTTTTGATTTTGTTAAGGTCCAGACATACTTTTAAGACATCTTCATATTTAAATATTATGTTGCAGATGGATCCTTTTACATACAAGTCAGCAGAGCTAGCTAGTTGGAAATCATATCCTGGAATTTACAAAGTTCCAACATCAGTAAATATTTCTTGTTAACTCCTATGAGATTTTTCTAATTGTCTTGCTTTTTTTCTGACTATGTAGTAAATCCATTAATTCAAGGAAGCTGATGATCTCTTGGTTGGTTTTCTCCAAAGTACTAATCTTACTAGTGATTTCCAGTCATTCCTGGAAATCACTGTCATCCATTTCCAATATTCCCTGCTCTTCTCGTGTGACCATTTGATTCTTTCTTAAAATTACTTTTGATTTTGTTAAAATATAGCCATCTTTTAAGACACATATTCATACATCATGTCAGAGATATATTACTCCTTTCATATGCAAAGCAGTGTTTTCTACTTCCATTTATCTGTGAATCTTCAATATGAAATATATTTCCTGGAATCAAGGGGCTTCCAGGGTGAGTGTTTTCTGACTTTCTTCCCTATTTCTCTAGCTATGCTGATAGTATTATCCTACCATTAATGTTTGTTAGAAGTTTCTTGGTTGGCTCTCTCCAAAATATTAGTCATTTCACCCTAATTTTCTAGCTGATTTTAATTAGGAAGGCAATTGATTCCCTCAGTTGTGTAGGTCTTCCAATGTGCTCAGTTGTATGGACATAGTCCTCAAAGGTTTGAGGAAAGTCCAAGTTAAAATATGGGTGACGCTAAATTTGTTGCTATTAATATTCTTACTATTTATGTTTTAACCTTGGTTCAGTGCACATTCCCAGCCCCTTGGTTCTCTCTTAACATCTAAGAATTATACACCTAAACCCCTGATGCTGAGGTCATGATATAGCCTCAGCAATACATTTTCCACTACTGGAATTACTGTAGCTACATCCCACAAGTCTTTGCAGATGATCATTAGATCAATTTGTGAATAGCCTTAGGCCAATTAGCACTGCTTATAATAATTTCTCTAATTATAACAATTAATGAAATTGTTATTATTTAAGTTTCAAACCCCCTGTTCAACATTTTATCTACTTTCTCTGAAATCATATGTTATGCTTTTTAGGTTAATTAAATTATTCATCTGAAGATCATTGAATCTGCCAGGGGTGACTATGAAAATACTGGCAACCTTAGTAATAGTCAATTTGACCTCTTCTGTCTTTATTATCACAGAAAAAAAGTAAGGTTCTTTATATGTAAGTATTTATGTCCATTTTTTTTTATCTTAGAGGACTAATTCTCTGGCTGATGTGAGCATCAGCATGCCATGAACAGTTTTTTTTTTCTCCTTGGTTACTGACAAGATCAGGATGAATGGTGATGCCTACTAGGTCAATTCCTGGATTGATATGTCTTCTAAAAACAGCTTCATGTTTTTCCATAACATCAGGATAATGCTCAAAAGCATCTACAAATATGACTTGGAATGGATCCTTTCTTTTAATTATCTTCCAAGTCCCGTGTTATATTATTCAATTCTTCCTGTAATTTATCTGCATCTGCTTGTAACATAGGTGTAGTCTGCAAATATTGTATCTTTCTCAATTGGAGGAAGACCACCCTGGGTTTTATTTATGTGTAGAGGAGGGCCTCCAGGTCAATTTCCTCCCTCCTTGTCTTCCTCAAGTACATTTCTCTCTGCTCCATTTTCAGCAAAGGAAGCTTTTTCTAGTTTTTGCCTCATCTTTAGAAAAACTCTATTTTTAAAAACTCTTTTTTCCATCATGAATTTGGCACATTGCTGAGTCTCCTGCTTACTCTATATTCTTGTACTTTAGAACCTGCTGATTCTTGAATATTTTCCTTATGCCTTACCTTGACTGGTCAGAGAACATAAGCGGGAGCCCTGGGCTGGAAATCTTGGCTGGGAGCATCACAGAGGAGGACTGCCTCTGTGACCCCTTGGGTATCATTCTTTTCCCACCTGTCTTTGTATACCAGCTGCCAAGGCTCTGGCTTGGATAGGTAGCCTGCTGTTGTTGGCCAGGCAGGCAAGCTTAGAGAATTGGAGTGGGGGGGCAAAGATGGGAGGAGGGGTGGAAGGAGAGGGGGAGAGAAGGGGGAGACTCCACCCCTTCTCCCCACACCCTGCTAGACTCAGAGGAGGTCTTAGGGGAGATGTGTCCTGACTGACAGCCAACTGGCCACTGACTATTTAGAACCCTGTTGTTCTAAATAGTGGTGGTGTTACTGTAGGTGTTATTGTAGACACAAAGGTGGTGAGTATTTTAAAAGGAAACTTTGTGATTCACCATGCTATCATGGTGACAGGCAAGGTTGGGCATGAACTAATGAAAACACGAACCTTTAGAGGATGGACAAAAAGGTGCTCTAGCACTTGTCTATAAAGAACTTAAGATTTTTGAATATCCTTTTAAAATTTCGGTAGGCAACTGTGGCATCTGTCAGTAAGCAAAGATTAAGTATTTACTATATCCCAGATACTGTGCTAAGCCCTGAGATACAAAGAAAGGGAAAATCATGTGTCATGTGCCCTCAAGGAGCTCACAATCCAAGGGGGAAAACAACATGTACCTAACTAGATACATATAGGATTTAGGCAGTCAATTAAAGAGGTAGTAGGAAGAATCTCATATTTAAACTGAGCAGGCTTGGATTCATATCCCAGCTGTGTCCCCATAAGTTAAGACAGTGTTATTGAGCATCCGTTCTCCTTGAACGTGCTGGAACTCGATCATGATCAGGGAACTTACGTACCTAGGACAAAATGATGAATAAACCAATTTGCCATCAGTGGTGACCCTTTGTGTAAAGACTCCTGTGTTAACCCTTGCAGTCCTGCCCTCCTTAATTATTTTCTAGATTCTGTTTTAATATAGACAAGGGGTAAGGAATCTGTGGCCTCAAGGTCACATGTGGCCTTCTAGGTCCTTGGGTGCAGCCTTTTGACTGAGTCCAAGTTTTACAGAACAAATCCTTTTATGAAGGTGATTTGTCCTGTAAAGTTTCGATTCAGTCAAAGGGTGGCACTTGAGGGCCTAGAGGGCCACATATGGCCTTGAGGCCACAGGTTTCCCACCCCTGCTCTAGAGCAATATAGCAGGGTGATGAATAAGTTATTGTAGGGATAGGCAGACATTTTATGTGCCTAGACAGTTGCCTGTTTGCAAGTCTTTAAAAAAAGGTTTTGCTGTTTCCTTAAATATAACAGATTTGCTTTTGTTATTTTCTCTATTGAAATTTGTTATGGAATCATTACCAATAGTTTTTATTTAATGATTATCATTGAATTATCAATAATTCAATATAATCCCTATTCTTGTTACTGTCAAAAAATGCTTGTTAAAGCTAAGTACTTTGGTTGCTAGGTATAAAAAAAACAGAGTATTAGAAAAAATAAAATTCACCTGCAGCACAGTATTTTTGAGGAAAAAAAAATACTCACCTGATCACTAGTCAGTCATTAAACTGACTCTACCCTCCTTCTCAGACTTGAGGAGAACTCCCTGAATTGGGGTCCAGAACATTCTTATTCAGGGCTCTCTGGGCAGGGGTAGAGGGATTGTGTCTCCTCATAAAAATACCCCAAGGAAACCTAGATGAGGTCTAGGTCATTTTAAGTCTCAGGAATCTTGGAAAAGAGACCACATGAGTTTTGAATATCCTTGGGAAGTCAAGGGGAAAGAAGTGTTCAGGGACCTCATATATGTTTGGGCATGGAGCACTTGTGACCTTACCCTGGCCTACCCAGCACCTTAAAATCTATAGCCATTTTTGAGCCAAGCCAGGCTTCCTCAGGTCGTAGAGATTGACAAGAGCCCCAGTCAATCCATGTCCTTCAGTTCATCAATCCGGGGAGAGGTATCAGCTGCTTCTCCTCCCCTCAGGAGTATAGCTCCATATGAGTTCTGGCTCTTTAGGAGTTTGATGGCAGTGAAATACGTCCGATGCATCAGAAATTGATCAACTGATTCCCAGCTACCTAGCTTTGCAAGACAGCATCCACAGCAGGAGTCAGGGGGTATGCTCAATACAATGTAAGTATTTATTAACTATATAAAATGCAAGGCACTATTATGAGTTCTGAGGATAGAGTACAGAGGTAAAATTAAAATAGTCCCTGTCCTCAAGGAGGTTATATTCTACTAGACAGGAGGAGAAGATAGAAGATTTAAACAGATAAATAAATAGATGTTAATTTGAGAAGGACAAAGAGAAGGCTAACAGCTAATGGGAAAATAATATACAGGGCTATAAAGTTCACATTGTATTTTATACATATCTCATTTTATCCTTATAATCACTCTAAGAGATAGGTGCTATTATTGTCATCCCCATTTTACAGATGAGAAACTGAGTCACACAGAGGTTTGTTGTTGTTGTTTTTTTTTTAGTGACTTAGTCAAGGTCGCACAGCTAGCTAGTGTCTAAGGACAGATTGAAATTGGGGTCTTCTGGACTCTAGGCCCAGGCCTTTGTTAATTTGCCACCTAGCTGCCTGGTTTCTTAAGATGCATGAGATGAGCTTTGAAGAAAACTAGGGGCATACATTCTCAATTTGATATGCCCTTGACTTTCACTGGACAAGGACAAGATGAATTTGTTTGTAATCTCCGGGCTGATCTCTATTGTCCTTGTAAAAAGAATCGTTCACTTCCTTGTGTTATGAGGTTTTAAAATGACAGCATCATCACTCCTATCACCTTAAAACACTTTTGAAGCTCTAATATGGCTCCCCAAAGCCTGCTTAGAGTTAGTTCTTGTCTTACTCGAGTTGACAAGGGAAGGCATGTACCATTGCTGTGGTGCATACAGATAGTAAAATAAATGGAGAGGCTGAGGTGAGGAGAGTGCACATTCCAGGCAGGGGGAGCAATTTGTACAAAGGTAGTAAGATGAGAAATGTACTGCCAGCAAACTGGTCAGTTTCACTGGAATGCAGACTCCATTGAAGGAAGTAATGTACGATAGATCTAGAAAGGTGTAGGGTAAAGCAGTGGTATCAAATTCAAATAGAAACAGAGGTCACTAAACCATACTCAGAGATTCTTGTAAACATATTGACTGAAAAACCACATGTTAGTATTTTCTATGTTTTATTATATTTTTATTCATTTTCTAAATATGTCTCAATTTCAATTTATTCTGATTCCTGCCTTATTCAGGAGTGTTAATGGGCCTTATGCATCCCTCAGGGCTAGAGCAAAGTTGTGAAGTGTCTTAAGTGCCAAGCTGTGGAATGGTGTTTTGTCCTGGAGGAAATAGGGAGGCACTAAAGATTCTTATCTCTTATAGATACATGGTCAGGTGTATGTCTTAGGGAGCTGGGCTCAAGATGGCTTGAACAGAGGAAATTTAGAAGCTGTGTCAGGTGAGTCTTTCACATGTACTTTTCAGTTTTACTCTTTTAGTTTGGGTCCATGTTTTTGCAACAAGGACAGTTTATTTCATGTTTCTGGCAACTGTATTTTCTTTTGCTTTTCTTGCTAGAGTGTATTTATTTCTAATTCCTTCAGTTTCTTTTTCTTCTCTTATTGCTAAAGCTAACATTTCTAGTGCAATATTGAATAACAGTGTTGATAATGAGTATCCTGGTTTTACCCGTGATCTTACTGGGGAAGTTTCTAGCTTATTATTGCCAATTACATGTATAACTTACTGTTAATTTTATTTTATTTTTATTGACAAATAGTTTATTGAATTAAAATCAAATTACAACTTAATTTTTCATTTTGGGGTCATATTTTTTAATTAAATTATTTTATTTGTTTTCAGTGTTCGACAATCACTTCCGTATAGCTTAGATTTTTTTCCCCTCCAACTCCCCTAACCCCCTTCCCTCACCACTCCCTCCCTGAGACAGCGTACAATCTTACATAGGTTCTACATATACATTCCTATTAAATACATGTTGCATAGAAGTGAATGGGAAATGAATGGGAAAAATTAAATGAATGGGAAAAACCATAAAACAAAACAAAGCAGAACAAAATAATACAAAAGAAAATGGTCTGCTTCTATCTGTGATCCAATTCTATAGTTCTTTCTCTGGGTGTGGAAGGCATTTTGCCTCAAGAGTCCATTGGAAATGTTTTAAGTCCTTGCATTGCAATGAAGTACTAAGTCTACCAGAAAAATTCTTGGCACACTGTGGTTGTTGCTGTGTACAAAGTTCTCCTGGTTCTGCTCCTTTCGCTCAACATCAGATCATATAAATCTTTCCAGGTCTTTCTGAAGTTTTCCTGTTCATCATTTCTCATAGCACAGTAGTATTCTGTTACATTCATATACCACAACTTGTCCAGCCATTCCCTAGTTGATGGGCATCCCCTTGATTTCCAGTTTTTGGCCACCACAAAGAGAGCTGCTATAAATAGTTTTGTACATATGAGACCTTTTCCCATTTCTATGATCTCTTTGGGATAGAGTCCCAGCAGCTGTATTGCTGAGTCAAAAGGTATGCACATTTTTGTAGCCCTTTGGGGGAGTTAAGTGTGGGGGAGGGGTTGTATGGTCAGAGGAAGTCTCCTCTGCTGGTCTCTAGCATAGGTAAGCTCAGTAGTTGGTGATCCTGTCTGCGCTAGTGTCTTCCTGATTCCCCTGGGGTGCTGAGGCATGCCTGGGGACCTGGAGTTGGCGGTTGCTGGCTTCAACCCCCTGGGGCTCAGGATCTTTTCCCAGTTTGCTGAGGTGGAGCTATCTGGGACAGTTCTGGTCCTACACTGGTCCCCTTCAGTCATGGCAAGAGGGACCCTCCTTAGCGATTTTTCCTAGCCTCATGGGCTAAGAGACTATTTACCCCTTCTGTTGCTCCCACTGTCACAGGATTTTTCCTGGGGAGATATTCTCTGGGCTCTTCAGGGTCAACAAGGGGAGGGAGATAGCAATTACCGATCACTCCACCATCTTGGCTCCCAGAAGTCAATTCCCCTTTACTGTTGATTTTAGATAGATATTACTTATTTTAAGGAAAACTCCACTCATTCCTATGTTCTATAGTGTTTTTAATGGGAATGAGTGCTATATTTTGTCATGAGCCTTTTTTGCATCTATTGAGACAATCATATGATTTCTGTTAGGTTTGTTGTTCAAATGATCAATTGTGCTGATAGCTTTCCTCATATTGAAACAGCCCTGCAACAAGCCACCCTGTATTAAGCCTATCCCTCTCACCATTAGCTTTCTGAGATTTTGTCCTATTCCAAAGCCCAAAACTCGGCCTAATAAATCATGCATACCTGATCTAGGAAATATGTGCAGTGGGCCCCTAGCTTTTGAATCGTCAGATTATTACCAGGAGTACTTCTGCTGATTAGGATTGGCATAGGGAAGAAAAGGCAACAGATTATGTTCCTTCTGGGCTTGAGAAAGATATATTTTCAGTCCACATCTTGATCCACACTCCAAAATTAATGTTTCCAGTGTAAGGTTTTATTTTGTGAAAATGATGAAATTTTGCACCACATCTCAAAGGCATTTCTCAGTCAAAGGGAATGAAAAATTGTTAGGAAGAATAGATCTCCGGTTTGACTTTGGGAAACCCATTTGGCATTTCTTTTAAAAAAAAAAAGTTCCTTTCCTGTGGATTATTTTCTTCTCTTACTTGGTTAATCAATTCTCAATTTAGCATGCCCTTGGCTCTTATTGGACAAGGGCAAGATGAACTTGTTTGTAATCCCCAGGTGATTCTTGTTGCCCTTGTGAAAAGAATCATCAACTTCCTTGTGTTAGGAAGTTTTAAAATGTCAGCATCCTCACTCCCATCATCTCAAAGCATTTTTGAAGTCTAAGTATGACTCCCAGGTACAGGCAAAAGGTTAGTTCTTGCCTTATATAAGTTTACAAAAGAAGGCCCATATCACCGATGTGGTGTTTGGAGACAACAGAATAACGAAAGAATGTGTAAATGATGTTTGTGATATTTGTGTCAGCGTCTATATATAAAGGGTCAGGCCAAATGCAGGACTGGTTGGAAAAGACCCTCTGTATGGTATGATTTTGAAAAGGGGAAGAAGAAATAAATGTCTTCTATCTTCTGGCTTGTGCCAAGAAATCTAGTTAGGTTGCCACACGTTTGGCTTTATTGAAGTGGTACTCCTCCTGGAGGAGGTAACTGTTTAAGCTGTTATCAGTGATTTATACTTTAGTGTGTAAGTTTCACATCCTATTTTGGCAGAAGTCTTCATAGGAAAAAGACTTAAGAGGACACGGAACTGCTAGACATTGTAGTAAGGTTAAAAAGAGCACTGGCTGAAAAAGAGGGGCATGTGAATTTAAATTGGGGTCCTGACACTTCCTAACTGTGTGACTTTGGGCAAGTCACTTCATCTCTCTGGATCTCAGTTTCCTCATCTGTAACACAGAGTTGGACTGGACATTCTCTAAGGCTATTCCAGATATGATTATAAGAGTTCTGATTTTAAGAGCAAAGGGACCCATTAAAGAGGGAAGAACACAGCTCTACTATGCTAAGGGCAGCAAAGACATGCTTCACTTAGATATGTTTCAAACCCTTGAGCCCTCAGTTTCTTTGTTTAGCAGTGTGTATTCATCCTTCATTGCTGAGAAATAATGACATGACTTGCACTTGACTTTGTTCTGAGTGAGGGAGAGCTGTGCAAGTCATCTGTCTCACTTCTCCTCCAGAGCCATCTGAATCCCGTGACCAGATATCCATCAGGATGACTGGAGATGATCCAGGACGAGGCAATTGGGGTTAAGTGATATTCCCAAGGTCACACAGCTAGTGAGTGTCAAGTGTCTGAGGTGAGATTTGAACTCAGGTCCTCCTGACTCCTGCACTGCTACTCTATCCACTGCATCACCTACCTGACTGCAGTACATATAAAATGAAAGGGTTACACTAATAATGATAACACCCAACATTTTCATAGTATTTATGCTTTCTATTCCTTATCTCATTTAAGGGTAGGTGGGACAAATATTATTTCTGTTTTGTAGATGAGGATACCAAGACTTAGAGAAAGTTTGGTTTTCTCCACCACACTTGCAAGGATTTGGAGTTTGAAAGCCTAGAGAGATCTCTTTCTCAGGACAACTGTTATTTTTTCTTTGTTTTTGAAGAAGACCAGTGACATAAGTGACATCATGGGGTGATATTTGGATTTAAGTGAGACAGAGTTGCACAAGGTCATCAACCTCACTCTCTCTTCCAGAGTCATCAAAGTCCAATGGCAAGACAAACATCAGGACAACTGGTGATAGCCTGGGATGCAGTGGATGGCCTTGGTGGTCTGTAGCACCTGCTCCCCGCCCCCCATTTCATGGTTGTTAGAACAAATTGTTCTTATCTGCCCATTCTGCCAGGGAAAGGTTTCATATACTTGGGATAGACCCCCTCCTAACTCACTGGCAAGTCTGAGGCCTGTTGGTTACCCTGAATGTGCTATCAGCCCATGTGCTGAGATGGTTTACCAGGGTGTGGTTGCTGCACATGGAGCTACAGGTGACAGGTGACAGGGGATACTGAACGTGCATGAGCAGCCCTCACACCAGGGTGCTAGTCCTCCTTCAGTACCCTGTATACCCCAACCCATACACCCCAGGAGGGCATTTTATGGTCAAAGATTATTTCATAGATTTTGACTCAAAAATGCCTTTTAATGAAAGTAGAAAATCACATGAACTTTAAAAAGATGAGCTTGCTACCGTTTGCGTATATGAGCATCACTTCAGAAAAGCTATAGTTATGGCCTTTTTATTGTATGAGGTTCCTTTCTGGTTTAAAGTCATGAAACGTGGGTAGTACATACATATGGAAAGAGGATGTTTGCTGTAATTTGGGGAAGTTAGTTAAAAATCATTGTTTGTAGTGAATGTGAAGCATGAGAATGAGGGATCCAAATGCTACTCTGCTATGTACTTATAGCTTTGTATTCATTTGCTAAAGGTCAGTGACATCATTAGGGTGAGAGGAATGCAACATCTGAACTTCATGAAAGTTGACAGTGACAAATATTGATGTTTTTATCAGAAACAAGAGGCTTCAGCTTCTGTTCTGCCCTAGTGGCAATGGCTATGTTCAAAAGTCTATTTGTTATTCAGAAAACATAGTGTGGAGGCCAAGATCTCCCACGTGCTCTGTTCAGGCTGAACAAAAGTGCCAGCCCCTTATTTTGCGAGTTTCACACAGAAAGGTCTGTCATCTGCAGCTGTCTTAACACAACCTGCTTCCTGATCAGCCCTTTTAACTTCAAGGAAAACAGTTCTTTCCAGAATAGAAAGGGGATCATAGTGACCAAGATCGATGATGTGGCTGAGCCTAGAATAAGAATGAACTTGATTCCTCCATCACCAAATTCATATTCTTGTCTACATTTTTTTTTGTTGATCCTAAAGCTATCCCATGTGTCATGAAGTCTCAGTGCTGTATTAAAACAGGAAAGGATTCCAAATATAGACTATAATGAATAAACTCTTAGTAGGGCTGAGAGTGTTTGAGGAAATCCTCGTAAGTCTTCCTCATGTTCTTCGTCTCTTGGGGACTATATGGAGCTCATTGATCATGCTTCCTGTCTTCCCACCCCCCCCCCACAGATGGAATAACCACAAAAAATGAGGAAGTCCCCTTCATTGTCTATCACAGCTAGCCTTATTAACTGGGAAAGGCAATAGGACCTTCAGACTGAACATATCAGAAGGGCAGTCCTAATTTTAAAAAGGATTTACAGAAGGACTTAAAAATGAAGAAGAGTTCGTGAAGGCTTGGTTCAGGGTAAAGTAAATAGAAATTAAATAGCATTCCTTTTTGAGGTTACATTAAAAACAAACTTAAGGTGACATGTGAGGTGGATGCTGTCCCTCATGGGAAAAACAGGAGAGTCCAACATGGAGCCCTGGAGTGACAAAATAATTGATTGTCAAGAAAAGAAAGAACTAGAGGACACTTTCCTATTAGGTATAGATCAGTTTAACTAGGGCAGAGCTAGGAGATAGAGTGGATGTCATTAATATTAGTAAACAGGATCAATTGTGAGATAATGAGAAATACAAAAGAAAGAGAAAACTGTGTTGAAGAGGAAGCTGTTCTGAAGTAGGGAGGTCAGAGACCATGAGAGTAAATACTGGGTAGAAATGACGTAAAAGTTCAGGCATATCCCCTGTTCCCCCCATATCATTAATTGGTTCTATGAAGACGTGATATCAAGTGAAATAATATGACAGGGTTAGTAATGTTATGGAAATAATGTTATAAAAAATCAGTTGAATGTTACAATGGAGTTTTATGACTTTTTGGAGATGTTTGATTACAACGTATTTGATGAACTTGTATCTTGTTAACTTGAGTCCATCACCAACAGTATGGCTCACACCTCGTCTACACCCTGTCATCATTGTCCTCACCAAAATTCATCCATAGAGAATCTCTCCAAAACCTCTTTTGTATTATGGAGCCCTTTCACAGTCTGGTGAATTCTATGGAGTCTTTCTCAAAATAATGTTTTAAATGCACAAAATACATTGACTTACAGAGGAAATCAAGTATTTGGAAATATAGTTATCAAAATATAGTGTTTAAAAACCCTGTTCACAGAACCCAGGTTGAGAAGCACTGATTTAAGTCTTCACATTTCTAGGTTAGTGTAGTACTTAGCTTGTCTGTCTATTATCCTTCCTTCTCACTGAATGACCATAGGACCCATAGATTTAGAGGTGGAAGGTTCTTTAGAGATTCACAGATAAAGAAACTGAGGCTCAGCAGCATAAAGTGACTTCCCCAGTGTCCCACAGCTATTAAGTTTCTAGGCAGGATTCAAACCCATGGCTTCCTGCCTCTACTGCTGTCTACTGCTGTCATCCACTATGTCATGTTACCACTTCTAATCCACCTTCTTTTCTGTGATGTAGTAGATAGAGTGCTGAGCTTGGAGTTAGGAAGACTTGGGTTTGAATCTTGCCTGGAAACCTAATAGCTATGTGACCCTGAGAAACGTACTTAACCTCTTCCAGCCTCAGTTTTCCCCATCTGTAAAATTCTCATGGGGCTGATGTGAAGATAAAATTAGATAACAAATATAAAGCACTTTTTCAAACCATTAGGTACTGTCTAAAACCATGTTGTGGTTATCTTTTATACTCCTTGCACATCAGTCGTTTTTGGTAATGTGCTGCTGCCTGTATTACCTTAACTTGGTCCCCTATTATCCTAAGGCACGCCATGCATCGTTCTCTCACCTTTGAGTTACTCACAATTTGGATTCTTCTGAGATGATTGTGTTTCATGATTCTCACACATATGGCATCATAGTGCTTTAAAAAGACAACATGACCCAGGTTAAGGCCAACTTAACTTTCCTACTGGGGATGCTGAGAGAGAGAGAACGTTAGGTAAAAAATAAGCAATATACAACTCTAAATAACGTCATTTTTTGAGATTTGTTGCCTACTTTTCCTCCAAATACATCTCAGATACCATTTATAACAACAGATCTTTTCTGACCCTCCTTCATTATTAGTGTTCTCTCCCCCGGAAATTATTTGTATTATTCTGTATGTACTTTTCTGTTTAGTTATATAAATGTTTTATTCATCTATTTTGTATTTTATTCAATTTTTCATTCTTTTGATTTTATTTTATTGTGTCTTGATGTCTCATGGAGTCATTGGCTTCCACTTCTCCAATTTTAATTTTTAAAGAATTATTTTCTTTAGTGAACTTTTGTATCTCTTTTTCCATTTGACCAGTTCTAGTTTTTAAGTCGTTTCCTTCAGTGGATTTTTGTACATCTTTTTCCATGTGACCAATTCTGCCTTTTAAGGAGTTCTCTTCAGTATTTTTATGTCTATTTTACCACACTATCAATTCTCTTTTCATAATTTTATTGTATTACTCTCATTTCTTTTCCCAATTTCTCCCCTACCATACTTATTTTATCTTCCAGGAATTCTTGTTGAGCCTCAATTTAAGTAGCATTTTTCTTTGAGGCTTTACTTGTAATTGTTTTCATATTGCTGCGTTCTCTTTTGTTTTTACTCTTCCGTGCCACTTGAGTAGCTTTGTTTACAATGAAGTTCTTTGTTGTTTACTCATTTTTCCAGCCTATTTCTTGACCTTGACCTTTATGTTACAGTTCAACTCTGCTCGCCTGTGGGTGGGGAAGCACTATCTCAAACTTTAAGCTTTTTCATGCTGCTGTTTTCAAAGCTAGTTCTGGTGATCTGCTAGTTTTTGGTACTTTCAAGGTGGTGTGATCCAAGGAGGAGTATGGTCACTGTTCTCTTGGTCTGTGCTCTGATCTTTATCCACGTCACTGCTTTCCCGCATCCACAAGTACTAACATTCTTCTCTGCCCTGGAGCTGTAACCAGAACCCCTGCTGTGGTTCAGCCACAAACACTAGTGTTCCTCTCTGTCCTGGAACTGCAATCATGGCCCCTGCTCCTTTTTGAAAGACTACAAGTGCTCCTCTGTACTTTGGAACTGCCACCCAGAAATACGTATCAGCAACAGAGATGCCAGTTAGCACCAGCTACACTGGATATCAGCAAAGGGTCTCCTGTAACCTCTTTCTAACCAGTTCTCTGAACCCTTTACCATCTTTGGGTTGAGAGATCCCAAAGTTGCTGTTCCTACCATAATTATGGCTGCCTCCAAGGTCCACTGCTGAGCTGCTGCTAGGCTCCCGACCAGTAACCATCCCAGTGTTACAGATGTCTCCTGTTGATCTCTTAAGTTGTTTTATGCACAAAAGAAATATATTACTCTGACTTTTTGTTGGTTCTGCTTCTGCCAAATTTTATTTGAGAAGTTATTTTAAAGTTGTTTGGAGGGAAATTTTAGAAGAGTCCAGCTGGGTTGCTGCTCCATCCTTTTCCACCATCTTAGTTGATTTTCTTTTTTTCCTTTTTGGCTAATACTACAGCAGCCACCAATTTTAAAATGACATCATACCAATAGGAAACTAAGCAAAACAACAAGTGTTGGAAGTCAGAGCCCAGGCAACTGTTGTAATGGTTGGAAGAACAGTCAGATGATTGCTATAAAGCAAGCATCATGCTTGTGGAAAAATCATGCATAATAAAAAAATAGCATTCCTCAAAGAAGGCTTATGGGAAAAAGGAACTCAGCCAGCAAACAGACAAAATGCACTGAAGCAGAGAATGATTTTTTATACACACACATACACATATATATGTATGTATGTATGTATATGTACATTCACATAAAAGAGAGTTTCTTTCATCTAATAACCAAGCCCAATCATTCTTGGGCCCCTCTGTGCCAAGTAAAAATAGCCATCATGGCCACGCCACCAATTATTTCTGAAAATTGTGAGAGAGAAACTTCTTTCTAATTATTTCACA
This sequence comes from Bettongia penicillata ogilbyi, assembly GCA_023548195.1. Classification (NCBI taxonomy): domain Eukaryota; kingdom Metazoa; phylum Chordata; class Mammalia; order Diprotodontia; family Potoroidae; genus Bettongia; species Bettongia penicillata. Next base: position 12,794,359 of record JAJHZJ010000153.1, read on the forward strand.
GAGGGACAGTATAAAGCATAGAGCAGATATTGAAATGTTGTAAGTCCAACTTAGGAATTAATGCATTGTAAATAATGCATCATAAAGCAGCAGAGTATAGTGGAGAGCAGAGTTTTCCTTGAAGTCAGAAAAACCAGGCTTCAGATTCTGCTTCTGACTCATAGCATATGTGGACCCATGTGAAAATCCCTTAAACTTTCAGTGACACAGACAACTCTCAAAGAAGACTCCAGGTTATAGATGAGTTGCGCCAGTTGAGTGTGCTTCTACACTTGGATTTCCCTCCCCTCATTAAATCAGATGTCCACATTTTTTGTAGTAAATTGACATTAGATTGTGCCTTTCAGAAAGACAGGCCAAGATGGCGGAGTAGAAAGACTCACGTATGCTAGCTCCAAACCCACAGCCCATATATTTCCTGCAAAAAGAACTCCCCACAAATTCTGGAGCACTGCAAGGTGCACAGAAACACAGTGGAAAAGATTTCCATTCCAGAGAGGCCTGGAGAGCCGTCCCTAGGGGTCCATCATGCTCTGGACAGCAGAGTCCACCCCTGCGCTGCCCTGGCCACGCAGCCCCAGAGGAGCAGATCCAAGCAGGCTTCAGGGACGGAATCTCCAGCGGCTGGGAAGGTCCCTCCACACAGATGCTACAGGTCAGTGAGAGAGACATCTGGGCTGACTGAGAGGGGAGAGAGATGTCTCCAGGTCTCGGGCCCCCTCGGGAGGCAGAGGCAGCAGCAGAGGCAGCAGCGGAGGCCAGAGACTCCCGGAGCAGGAGGCAGAAGTTCAGGGCCATTACCAAAGGTCTCTGCATAAATCCCCTGAGGGAACTGAGCCTGGGAGGCGGCCCTGCCCCCCACCCAAGTACCAGAACTTAAGCTCACATTGAATAGCAGCCCTGCCTGCCAGAGAAAGCCCATTTGAATCTCAGACCCCAAGCACTAGCTAGGCGGACCTAGGCGGGGGTGCAGAGGAATCTCAGACGTCAAGTAACTGGCTGGGAAAATGCCCAGAAAAAGGAAGCAAAATAAGACCATAGAGAGCTATTTTGATGGGGTGCAGATGTTCCTACCTTTCAATTCTGATGACAAGGAAATATTCTTACCATCAGGGAAAGACATGGAGGGCGGGGCCTCTGTATCCCAGACACCCCAGGTGGATGTCCGATGGGCTCAGGCCATGGAAGAGCTCAAAAAAGATTTTGAAAAGCAAGTTAGACAGGTGGAGGAAAAACTGGGAAGAGAAATGAGAGAGATGCAAGAAAAGCATGAAAAATGGGTCAATACCTTGCTAAAGGAGACCCAAAAATGCTGAAGAAAATAACACCTTGAAAAACAGGCTCACTCAATTGGCAAAAGAGGTTCAAAAAGCCAATGAGGAGAAGAATGCTTTCAAAAGCAGAATGAGCCAAATGGAAAAAGAGGTTCAAAAGCTCACTGAAGAGAATAGTGCTCTCAAAATTAGAATGGAACAGATGGAGTCTAATGACTTTCTGAGAAACCAAAAAATCACCAAACAAAACCAAAAGAATGAAAAAAATGGAAGAGAATGTGAAATATCTCATGGGAAAATCAACTGACCTGGAAAATAGATCCAGGAGAGGCAATTTAAAAATTATGGGACTACCTGAAAGTCATGATCAAAAAAAGAGCCTAGACATCATCTTCCATGAAATTATCAAGGAAAACTGCCCTGACATTCTACAACCAGAGGGCAAAATAAGTATTGAAAGAATCCATCGATCACCACCTGAAAGAGATCCAAAAAGAGAAACTCCTAGGAACATTGTGGCCAAATTCCAGAATTCCCAGGTCAAGGACAAAATATTGCAAGCAGCTAGAAAGAAACAATTCCAGTATTGTGGAAATACAATCAGGATAACTCAAGATCTAGCAGCTTCTACATTAAGGGATCAAAGGGTGTGGAATAGGATATTCCAGAAGTCAAAGGAACTAGGACTCAAACCAAGAATCACCTACCCAGGAGAACTGAGTATAATACTTCAGGGGAAAATATGGTCTTTCAATGAAACCGAGGACTTTCAAGCATTCTTGATGAAAAGACCAGAGCTGAAAAGAAAATTTGACTTTCAAACACAAGAATGAGAAGAAGCATGAAAAAGTAAACAGCAAAGAGAAGTCATAAGGGCCTTAGCAAAAGTGAACTGTTTACATTCCTATATGGAAAGACAATATTTGTAACTCTTAAAATTTTTCAGTATCTGGGTAGTTGGTTGGATTATACACACACACACACACACACACGTATATGCGTGCACACACATATACACACATGCACGCACGTACAGAGATAGAGAACACAGAGTGAATTGACTAGGATGGGTCCATATCTTAAAAGAAATTAAGGTAAATGATGAGAGAGAAATGTAGTGGGAGGAAAGAGGGTGAAATGGAATGGGGTAAATTATATCTCATTCAAGAGGCAAGCAGGAGAATTTTTAGTGGAGGGGAAAAAGAGGAGAGCTGAGAAAAAAACAAGAAGTTTACCCTCATCACATTCGACTAAAGGAAGGAATAAAATGCACACTCATTTTGGTATGAAAACCTATCTTACAATACAGGAAACTGAGGGAGAATGAGATAAGCAAGGAGGGGAGATGATGGAAGGGAGGGCAATGGGAGGAGGGAGCAATTTGAAGTCAACACTCTTGGGGAGGGACAGGATCAAAAGACAGAATAGAAGCAATGGGGGGCAGGATAGGATGGAGGGAAATACAGTTAGTCTTACACAACACGACTATTATGGAAGTCATTTGCAAAACTACACAGATAGGCCCTATATTGAATTGCCTGCCTTCCCAAAGGGAATGGGTGGGGAGGGAGGGATGGGGAGAATTTGGAACTCAAAGTTTTAGGAACAACTGTTGAGTATTGTTGTTGCTACTAGGAAATAAGAAGTACAGGTAATGGGGAATAGAAAGTCATCTGGCCCTACAGGACAAAAGAGAAGATGGGGACAAGAGAAGGGAGGGAAGATAGAAGAGAGGGCAGATTGGTGATAGGGAAAATTAGAATGCTCGGTGTATTGGGGTGGGGGGAGGGGAGAAAATTTGGATCCCAAAATTTTGTGAAAATGAATGTAAAAAGTTAAATAAATTTATAAAAATAAAAGAACTAGTTGACAAATCTTACACTACTGAAAACAATTCATTGATACATTTCAAAGGCATCATTCTCTACCTACGCTCAGCCACCACCAGTGCTACCACTTCTTATTACAAAACTCTCCTTGATTAGCAATACATTTCCAAGTTGCCTGGATTTTTTTTTCTGGTGTCTGAATTCAGAGACTGTCTACCCACCATGAAAAAGTTATCTTCATCCACTTGGTAGTTGTTGACAATGCTCTGTCCATTACTTCTTGTGTTTCCAATCCAACAAGCACTTTCTATGTGTACCATGCTAGATCCTGTAGCTTCTAAGATAAAAAGGAAAGTGTCTTCACAAGGAAATTTTACGTTGTATTGGAGACATAGTATTTAAACAGTTAAGTTCATACATTGTGTACTTTTCCCCCCAACTTATTAGATTTGGTTCTATGTTTTAATCTGTGAAGACCTCATTAGATCCTGTCATCCAGTGTCTTATCCTTCCCACCTTTGTTTCACCTGCTTATTTGAAAAGTATAACATCTGTGCCTTTAAGCTATCATGAAAGGGGGAGTGGGGTAGAGGGGGAACCAGAACTGTGATTTCATCAGTAGATGAAACTCTTCTTTCTGAGTGAAACCTTCTCTGAAAATTAGTCTTAGAGAATTGCCTGAAGCATTTAGGGGTTAAGTAATTTGCTGTGGGTCATTGATACAAATGTTTAACACTAAGTACAAGCCTAGGGCACTCTATTAGATACTTCTTTCTGAACTAGCCTTGAACCTTTGCTGAATATTCTTTCAATCTGGACATTTAACCAGGACTGTTGTATCATCTAGCCCGTATCTTTCTACCTTTTTAAGGAAAAGATTAAGCTCCATTTAAGGAGAACATTTAGCTCAGATTTCTCCTTATTTCTCACTTGGCAGTGCTACTCTAACTGGCTTCACCATACCCCTACCTTCCCCTTTGGGTTGTATGGGGGTGTTCAGGGAGAACTAGCACTTCTGATGGGAGGGCTTGCTGAGCCCTTTTCAGAGTTGCTCCTCCACCTTTGGTGTCCACCTGTCACCCATGTTACACCTATGATTCCAAGAATCTGTAGCATGTGCAGTGTCCACACCCTGGTTAAAAAAAATCTAGGCAGATGACCTAAACCAGGTTGAAAGTAAGCAAAAAGTCTCAAATCCATCCAAGAGTTGGGGGGCGGGGTGCCTACCCCAAGCATGTGAAGACTGCCCATGGTAGAATGTGTGGAAGAGCACAATTTGTTCCAATAGCTATGAAGAGAGCTGAAGTAGGAGCTGTGTGGCACTTAAAGCTCGGTCAGGCGTCAAAGATGCCAAGGTCATCCACTGCATGGGACAATTGCCAGTCTTCTAGATTTTTTCCTTTTGACTTTATGTAACTGCCTCACTTAAAACCAATTTATGTGCAAGTCAAGACATTGCCCATTGATATATCATTGATCCTCTTTGAAAACAAAGAAGTAACAATCCTCCCCTTTTCAGCTTCCTTCTGTGGATTTTCACCCCATTAGGTTGTGAGTTCCTTGAGGGTAAGGAGTATCTTTTCTTTTTCCATATTTGTATCTCCAGTGCTTAGCTCGGCACATAGTAGTCATTTAAAAAAAAATGTTTATTGACTTTTCTACAAGAACAGCATGACACCATCATCCATGAAAATTTTTATTTTTAATTATTTTAGGGTCATTTCAAGTTGTGCCTTTCACTAGTGCTCAATGTAATGGTAATTTAAATGGGAAGATCTTTTCCTTTCATTAATAGGCCCATGTGACCTGCTTAAATCACCTGGAAGCCTAAGTCACATGTGGTAGGAGGAACTTTTTGGGAGGTTTGAGAATGCCTTTGTCCCCATCAGTGCTAATGTGTATTGACTTCTTCGATAAATGTTTTTCTTTTGCTTTCTATATGGAGACTATTATACTTCCCAATTCAAAACTACACCAGTATATTCATAGCCATCCTCATATTGCCCGGGTGATACACTCCCTAACATAATGCAGATGGCTTAATCTGATGTCCTGTTTGCCTGGCTCTATACTTTATCGTGTAATTGGCCTGCCCCAACTGAATGTTAAAGGCCTGTGACAAGGTAGTCAGAGGACCCGCTAACCGGTGAGAATAGCTCCTAGAAATAGGTCCTTCAAGAAACAGAAGGTAATCATTTGCTATAAGCCACCATTACTGTGCTATATGGATCCTTGCCAAGACAATGGAATAATTTCAAACACCTGTCACTTAGGTACCTGCCAAATCTGCACACACTGAAGTGTTTTCAGGCGACACTCTTCCAATAAGATGGAAGATAGGCAGATGGAGGAGGAGGAAGGTGTATTAAGCCTGAAGTTGATAGAAAAGGAAGAGGTGTAAACCGGTCACTGGGTTGTTAATAAAAGACTCTTTCTCTGACAATAGGGGAGGGTAGCTTCTGTTTTGATTTGGGTTTTGGCAGGCATGTAATTACCAATTAAAGGCAGCTGGGAAAGGTAGTGAGCCTGTGTGGAAGCTCAGCCATAAATAGAGCCTTACTTAGCGATCCCCGAGTGCCTGAGCCCCTATAATAGCAAATGTTTACATTCACTCAGTCTCCCCCAACCTCTAAAAACAACCTGCCGAAATGGCAGCTGAATGCATGAAGTGCAAGTAGAGAGTGCCGAAGACACTGTACCAAGTTGTGCGTATTCTTCTTTGGCTTATTTATGGTTAGTATGGTCAGAAGTGTGAGGGGCAGGGCTCACTGTAGGGACAGGGTTCTTATCCCAGGTCAGTACATTTGCAAAGCGCACCTGAGTAGTCAGCTTACCTCATTCCCCTTGGTATGGCTCACTCTGGTCACTCTGCAGTTCTGGGAAGAACTAATTAATTAATCCCTGGGTTGGATGTATACAGTAGTGTGGCACATCCTCAGGACAAAGAGTGAAACCTGTGGGTTGCTACACTGCCAATTAGCACGTTTTCTCACTCCATCTTTGCATGACTTTAAAAACAAAAACAATAAATTGTATTGGTGCAGGTTCACTGAGTATTAAACAGTTTCTCTTTCCCTGGAATCCAAATTAGATAACCAGTAGAACATATAGACAAGTCATATGTGTGTGTGTATATGTATGTATGTATGTATGTATACACACACATATAATATTGTATATTATACAAATCGTTTTCTGGGAGCATTAGCCTTTCAGGTCACTAGCAGGAATAATGAAGGACTGAGTCTTGTTTCCATGAGTAGATCACTAGATTGCGCATCAGAAAGCCTGGATTCAAATTCCACCTCAGACAGTTATTTAGAGTGGTGTCATCTGGGACTAGTCCCTTAACTAAGCTCTCAGAGCTCTAGTCTCCGCATCTGCCACAGGAGAATGAGAACTGCCCTGCCACCTGCCTAGCACTTTGTTTGAGAAGAGCACTGCGCAGCACCTGAGATGCTGCAGAAGTCTGAGCTCCTCTTCAGGATTGGAGAACTGTCAGCTGAATGCCGCAGTGACTTTCAGAGAGTGCATCATATTTGCAATTCTGTCAGTGCCAAGACACAGCTTTTCCATATGTACTAGATCAGTTACCCAGATAGTCAATAGCAGAGTCTGGCTTCCAGCTGTTCTGACTCCAACTTCAGTGTCCTCCCCACAACACCCTGGCTGCAGATTTGTAACTGAGAGATAGAAAGCAAAACAAATTTGCAAAAAAGTTGGTTGTCTCACTTGGAAAAAATCAAAATGATCCCTGTGTTTTTCGGTTTTTGTTTACTATTCAACTAATAGTAATCCACAGTTACATAGTATATTGAGATTTCCTACGCATATTCTTTAGAACAATTATGTGAAATAGGGAAGGCACAAATTACTGTCTCAATTTTACCAATAAGCAAAATGAGATTTAGGTTGTTACTCATCCACGGGTGACTGATGCAGCTAGTATGTGATGAAGTCAGGACTCAAACCCAGGTACTTTGACTTCAAGTTCAATATTGTTTTCACTCTACCATATTACCCGTCTAATAATTTCAAAGGAAAAGATAGTTGGAAGAAGAGGCTGAGCAGCAGAGATTTCCCCCTTTAGTATATCTCCCAAGTTCTGACTCAGGAGCCAATTTAATCATCACCCCTGATCCATTATGGCTGACTGGAAGCAAACAGAGTATGTCTGTGCAGGCTGTGAAGTGGAGATGGCGAAAAGGACTACACCATTATCGATGTCCGAAAGCAGGGCTACCCCAAGCTCCTATGTAGTTACTTACCTGCAATGAGTATGACCTAAGCAAGGTGTCCACTGGGTTATGTATATAAAGTACCCTTAGATAAAACTATTTAAAATAAACTGAAAATGAGTCCACAACTTGAGTGCTTTGGGGAAACAGGACTGAGAATCAGATATAATGTTTAAAACAGACCTTAGATAAAGTTTTAATTTAAAGGGTACCAAATACTCCAAGGGCCTTTCCACTGTTCCTTACTGCTTCTAAAAGGAAGTGTTATGTGCTACTAAATCTGGTTAACGCTTAGTATTGCAATCTCCAGTAATGTTTTGTTTCTTCAGCATGTTGAAAATTTATTATCAGGGAAAATTTGCTATGCCTGACTGCGCTGTTCAATAAACTGAGGAATAGAAGTTTTAAGTAGACCATCTTTTAAACTATACTATTACCTAATAATTCACCTTCTTCCAAATAGAGTCTGTCATCCTTCATTACGGTATGAAAAAACTTTAGAAGGCTATAGAAATATCATTTTATATTATTATTTATACAGTTAACTTTCCTCAATCCTTCTTGCTTTGGCAGGGTTTAAGACTTACTTATCAAAGGGCCTATAAAATGTGCTTTTGAAAGTATCTTGTTGAATTATTCGTTTGAAATATCTCTGTATACAATCATTGCAGAGACATGGTAGTGTGCCAGAGGTTGTGTGCTTAGGTTAGTAAGCCATATTAAATCTACACGAAGCCCTTTAAAGTGGCTATACCAAAGTAAAACTGTTATGGAGATATATCAACATGGACAAGTAGGTCTAAAAACTTACAGAAAAATAAATTTTAAAAGCAAAAACTGAAAGGAAAGTAAGAACTAAGTTCACATAAAATTGGGAATCATGGTGAAAATTATGTTGAACTTGGGCATAATTGTTAGACTTAGGACTTCTGATTGAATAACTGTGCAACCATTCTGTTTTTTCCTTCTGTGAAAATAAAAGAAATTATATCAATCAATCAATAAGTGTTAAGTACCTACTCTGTGTCAGACACTATGCCAGGTGCTGGGAATAAAAATACAGAATGTTTTTAAGTTTGAGGGCAGTTTAAAGCTATTAAAGTTTAAAACTTTACTAAGCTTTTTGAGACAGCTTGTAAAAAATCAGTGACATAACCCTGGTCACTAAGATTTACATGCTACCTGGAGGGAGACATTGGCAACAGTCATACATACACATATGCAGAATACATATTAACAGAATTAATACAAACAAATTAAAAATACTTGACTACAAGATAGTTTGGAAGGGCAGGCTCTAGCAGTTAAAGGAATTTAGAAAGTTTTTATGTAGAAAATGGTGCAAGAGCCAAAAATCTCAAAGGAAAAGAGGATTCTTTGAGTTCAAGGTGAGCAGGGAATGAATTCCAGGCATGGAAGACAGAAAGTTCTATTACACAGACAGGAAGTAGAGTGACATTGAGGAAAAAGGGAGGCTAATTTTGTTGGATTGTTGTATAGGAAGGAAAGCAATGTATAGTGAGACTGGAAAGACAGGTCAGGGCAAGGTTATGAAGGACTTTAAAAGCTAAACAGAACAATTTACTTTTAATGCTAAAGGCAATAGGGAACCACTGGAGTTTACTGAGTATGGAAGTAACATGGCCAGATCTGTGCATAAGAGAAATAGCTTTGGCAGCAAGGTAGATGATTAACTAGGGTGAAGAGATCAGTTAGGAACCCATTGCAATAATCCTGGTGAGAAATGATGAGGGCTGAGCCAAGGTGCTAATTGTGTGAACAGAGAGATGAGATTGAAGAAGACATACTTTGGAGATACAAATGTGAAATTTGGCAACTGCTTGAAAGTGTGATGTGAGAGAGAGTAAGGAGTTGCACATAGTATCAGGTAATGGACCTCTCAGACTTGAAGGATGGTGGCACCTTCCACAAAAACAGGGAAGTTGAGAAGTTCAGGGAGTCAACCCAGCTGCTGAATGAGGGCAACAAGTAGCCTAAAAGATGTAGAACTACTGAGGACTTTACAGGTCATCAGGCCCCACTCTGCTTTTCCAGCCTAGGAACATCACATGGTTTTCCTAAGGTCACATGAGTAGGAAAGGACATCTAGTCTAACTTCTGGAGACATTAGGACGTGAAAACTGGGGTGAAGTTTTCAGTCATCTTCTATGAATAGCCTCTTTTAATTCTGGACAATTTTAAGCTTCCTATAAGAAGGATCTCTGTAATGACAGAAGGACTCTCTGGGTTATTTGAGCTTTGGGTTGTTACAGATGCAATCTAAAAAAGAAGAGTCCCTTACCCTGTCCACTTGGTGAAAGAAAAGACTTTACTGACAAACTGACTGGTTCTGGGTAAATTCCTAAGATGAAGAAATGGTCCTGAAGGTAGTTGGAGTAGTGAAGGTTGAAAAGTTGAAGCAGGGACCAATGGATCAAAGAACCATTACTGTATTCTAAGGCTTCTGCTGAAGGCTAACCTTATGCAGAGACTTCCAGTAGTATTGGCAAAGTAAGGGGAAAGGAGAGAATGAGAATGTATTAAGGGTTTACTATCTTCTAGGTACTGTCCTAGGCACTGGGGATAGAAATACAAATAACCAACCTGGAAGGTCCTCAAGGAAGTTATAGTCTAATGGAGGAAGGTGACACAAAAAGCCAAATTACAAAGTAAAGCAGGGAATATATTTCAGATAAGAAAGAACATTATTGGGAAGTGCTATGAGGGCTTAGAAGCAGGCAAGATAAAAGCCAAATCCAATGTAGAGCTCAGGGTGCTATGAGAGGCAGAATCCAAATTTCATGTGAGTAGGAAGTAAGGATTAAAGTCCAAGTGGAAATGACATGACATGGAAATGGCCAAGAAATGCTATGAAATCCTAGAACCAGGCAAGATGAGGCCAAAGCTATCTTCTTAGAACCCCAAGGTCAGTTAGGAAGGAGTTGGAGATGATGGCTAGAATAGCCTAGAGATGGCATGGCATGGGAATGGCCAGGAAGTGACAGAGCAAGCTTTGAAGCCAGGAAGACCTGGTTCAAATCCTGCTTCTGACCCTTCCTGCCCATGTGCCTTGGGCAAATCCCTCTACCTCTCAGTGTCCTTGGCAATCAGTCATGTAATAAACATTAATTAAGCCCTACTATGTAGACTTCGAGTTGTTGACAAGGTGCTGACTTGCAGTGGCAAAGAGTTTTTTCACCTGGGAATTTCCTATACCAGTAAAATCACAGGTCAAGTCTCTATTTTCCTTATTTTGATAAAACTTCCTTTTGCTGTATCATGTCCAGGTTGCATTCAAGCAGAAAAGCTGGCACCATGTGGACGTTTCCTAGATTTCTGGGAGAGGACTTGGATCAATAAAGGGTTACCTAGACTCTTCATACCAATGCACCTCTCTCACCAGGATTTTGTGAGCCAGGCCCTGTCCTAAGGCAAAATAGCCTCTGTCCTCAAGGAGCCCACTCTAATGGGGGAGACATTATGCAGGTAACTGGGTACAGACACACTATAGCCAGGGTAAATGGGATGACCCCAAGAAGGAAGGCTTGGCAAGTCTGGGTTCTCAGAGCTCCGGATAAGCAAAGCCAGGCAATGTTAGGCAATGAAAGAGTCAGTGAAACTGAATTTGAGAGCAGAAAGGGGAGGCTGTGTAAAGAACACTGGATTTAATCACAAGATCAAGGTTTAAATCTGGGCTCTGCTCGTCACTACCAGTGTAGCCTTGGGCAAGTCACTTTAATGTCCTTGAGTCTTAACTTTCCCATCTATAAACTGAGTGGGTTGAAGTCAATATCTAAGATCCTCTACAGCTCAAACTCTATCATTCTAGGACACAGACATTGTTTATTTCAACCACTGCTCACTCACAGGAGAAAACTGAGTCCCACAGTAGTTATGGAATTTGTCCACAGTTACGTAGCTAGTTTGTGCAGGTAATTAAAGGCAATCTGTTGGAAGCCCAGTTGCTTAGCCATCCTTGTCTATTTGGAATGTAGAACATAATAGCTCACTATCTTCGACTTTAGCCAGAGCAATGGATGGGCTCCAGGGATTCACTCTTAACAAGAAAGGTCTATTTCTAGGACTCTCTATTCAAAACTGACTTGTTGCTTAAAAAAAGACTGGCTTTCAAATCTGCCAGACCTTGGAGAGCAAAAATGAGAGTATTGGCCCAACTGGGGAGTGGGGGAGGGAGCTAAGGAGCAGAGTGGATTTTATGTGACTTGACTTGACCAGAACTCATTGTTAGGTCTTCAATACACAGGGTTGCTGGGGGAGGGGGTTTGTAGTTGTTTTGTTTTAGATGATTTTTCACCGTCTTTCCCAGTGGACAAGGAAATAGTGCCATTTGGTTTCTACTTTTTTCCCATTCTCTTACCCATCCTTCCCCCTCCTTCCTTTCTGGTGATCAGAGGAGCTCCATTGTAGGCCCTCCACTTCTTGCCTTCTCTTCTGATGACCAGAGCATCAGGCTTCAGCTTGGATCTACTCTTTTTTAGCAATAGTATGGGAGGTTCCAATTGGGCTTAGGACAGCTAGCTTAGCTTCCATTCTATTTTAGGACTATGTGACATATCTCACATGTTTGGAGCGACTCTAAAAAGAAATATGCTTTTATTATATAGGAATCATTTTTGTCATGTTCATCCTTCCTCCTCTGTCCTTCTGAGTTAGGTGGCACGGTGAATAAAACATCAGACTTGGAGACAACTAAGACCTGAGTTCAAATCCAATAGCAGACATTTACTAGTTGTGTGACTCTGGGTAAGTCACTTAACTTCTGTCTGCCTCAAGTTTCATCATCTGTAAAATGGGAGGGGATAATAGTACCTACCTCCCAAGATTGTTGTGAGTACAAAATGAGATATTTAAAAAGAATTTTAAAGTGCTAAGCTTTTAAGTACTATAGAAATACCTCTCTCTCACTCCTTCCTCTCTCTTTCTCTTTCCCTCCCTCCCTCCTTCCCCCCTCTCTTTAGCAGAATTGTATTTTGTTTAAAAATTGAAGTTCAACTTCTCCGGGAACTGTTTAGGAAGATTCCAAGAGAATATTCAACAGATTTAGGATGTGGCATTGTTCTTAACAACACTGAAAAGGAATGAAGTTGAATCTCAAATCACCTTAGACTGGGCTACCTTGGGGAAAGTTGTTTAAAATTTAGACATCCTTTGGTTTGTGAAAATTGATGCATTCAAAAAATTGGCTCTACATAGCAAAATTCTGCTCATTAAGTTCTATTTTCCTGCTTCCTTAGAATACTGAAATGAAGCTATATTTTTTATTTTAAAAAATGTAGCCCCAAAATTTTAAACCTTGTCTGCATGATACCTTCCACGAAATTCCCAACGTCGGTATCTTTGAACAATTACACTTGTCAATTTTCTTTATATATTAACAGAGAAACTCTATTTTGTGGAATGATATAAAAGGAGAATGAACCTCTGGAAGAAATTAGGAAGTGCTGGCTCTATCTACAGCCAAGGCATTTTTGGGTCAGGAGGAGAAAACCAGATCATTGGTCTTGGGACCTGAGTCTACATTTTCCTCAGTCATCATTTGTTTTCAAACTGAAGATGAGTATCTGGGACAACAAACCAAACCTTCCTTATCCACTAGCTGTCATTAATAGCTGTGTACATTCTAAGTGCACCGAGATCCATGCAGGCAGTCCTGGGGCTTTTCCGCACATTCTGTCAATTTCCCAGGGAAATATGCATCTTTTCTCAGGCTCCAGGAACAGAGAGTGATAGAAAGGAGGGAAAGGATGTTCTGCCCTCAGATGGTATGGAACTAACAGGTTAAAGGCAAAGAGAAGAGGCAGCTCTGGGGCAGAGTGGGTTGGTTACAGCTCATCAGTGAGCTCATTTCAAGAGAAATTCCGAAACAGTAGCAACTCTGGGGCCCAGAATGCGCATCTTTCAGAAAATCTCTGCTAAATGACTCAATTGTGTCTCTATGTTCTACACTCCAATATAGCCCACATTTGTTCACCATGTTGCTCTCTGTTGAAGGGTATCTATATCCCCTGGGGGAAAAAAAGGAATGCCATCTCTCCTCAGGTTATTTGGTGGATGTTTGAGTCCGAAAGTTGGAATCTATTCCATTGCAAATGGGAGTCTCGGTTTTCACAAGAATTATTTTTAATTATATTGTACACATAATTCCTGTTCTTTATTGTTATATCTGGGAATGGAGTACGGTAATATGATTAGAGGGTCAGCTAAGGAGTCAGAAGACCTTCGTTCTATTTCTGCTATAATAGCTGTGTGGCCCTGAGTGCAAAGCCTCAATAATAATATCAATATAATAATAATATTATTATTATATTATAACATATATTATTAATGTATATATTAATGACATATTATTATATAATAGTTATATAATAATATAATATAATAATGTCTCCAGGAAACTTTCTCTAAGTCAGAAGTTAACGTATCCCTCTTGGAAGTCTTCCGTTAAAGATAGGGACATTGCAGATGTCATTCTTGAATAGGCATATATTGGACTAGAATTCAGGGCTTCTTAAACCTTTTCCACTTGTGACCCCTTCAGCATTTCTTAAACTGTTGGGCAAGAACAAGGGGATTTATTCTGGGAAGCTTGGATTCAATCAATGGGCCATACTTGAGGACCTAGAAGGCCACATGTGGCCCTGAAGCTGCAGGTTCCCCAGCCCTGGAATAGGCTCTTGTTTTCATCAGTGTGTAGCGGGGCTTCAAGTGTGACTCCTTCCCCTACCCTTACAGATTGGTCAAGCCTCTGATAAAGAATCTTAAGAATTGCCAGGAGCATTAAAGTGTTAAGTGATCTTCCCATGGTTGCACACCCAGTCAGAGGCAGGATTTGAACCCAAATTTTCCTGGATCTACAGCTGGTCCTTTATCCACCAAGCTGTGCTAGGTCTCTGGTCATCAAATATCCCAGTAGATTTTCTTTTCATTCCCTTGTAACTAGAAACTATATAATCAGAGTACATTAAACTAGAGGAATTTGTTGTAATTTAGCCTGGTTTTTAATTATTGGTATATATTCCTACTTAATTATTTATGTTTATTTTATAAATAGCTTTCTAACATAAGAAGAGCTAGCTATATAGTCGCTCAACAATAGCTTTGCCTTCAAAGACCTTTGCTGACCTGCATTTGAAAAATAAAGTCTTAATTATTTAAATAGCACTCTAATGAATTCCTTTGTCTCAAAACCCTCCAACAATGTTCTCACATGTCATTTGCCATGTTTGAGGCTCCTAATTTGTGGGGATATGAAGTGTGTTGTAAATTAAGTACCATGTACATAGTTAATTAACCACACACTGTGCTTCATAAGCGTATTTAATTCCTACACTCTATGGAATATACTCATTTTAAAAATTGAATATTGCCATGTACAAATCTATTTTCTCAATGTTTCATCATTAGTGAGGCATGATGATAGAGATCACTCCCATCCAAGGCTCAGTGCTGCTCTTCCCATCTAAATGACCGTAGGCAGATCATTTAATCTTATTTCGTCTCTGCTTTCTCATCTATGAAATGAGCCTTGGGAATAGCTGTGGCTCCAAAGCCACCAGACCTTCCTCCGACCCAGCTCCCCACTGTTGTCAGTGAGAGGTGAAATCATTGTGGCAAAAGGGCCCACCTGCCTTATCACTACCAGAAATAGCTGCTGTTGAACTGCCATCCAGGTAGATGGGCACAGGTGCTCAGGGAGGAGTGGCACCCCTCAGACAACTTTAGTTAATTTTTACAAAGTAAATAAATAAAAGGTGATTAGAGTATAGAAAAATTGATGATTGAGGGGTAGAT
This sequence comes from Bettongia penicillata ogilbyi, assembly GCA_023548195.1. Taxonomy (NCBI): domain Eukaryota; kingdom Metazoa; phylum Chordata; class Mammalia; order Diprotodontia; family Potoroidae; genus Bettongia; species Bettongia penicillata. The sequence goes on from JAJHZJ010000153.1 coordinate 12,809,512, forward strand.
AAGGAAAGGTTCATAGATAGAATTTGAGTTGAATCTTGAAGGACAGTAGAGATTCTAAGATATAGAAGTATTCCAGGCATGGCAGGAGGGGGAAGTTGAGGCATAGATACGCAGAGGCACAGAAATAGAAGATACAGTGTTAGGGGGGAGATACAGCAAGAAGGTCACTTTGGCTGAACCTACCCAAATGCTCCCCCTTCGGCCCTAGTGTTTTTCTGTAAAAAAAATTTTTAATCCTTCTTCCAATCACATTTATGAATTTTCTTGTAATCAGTGGTTTCCCTGAGCATTCTAGAACCATAGAATTTCCAAGCTAGAAGTGACTTTAGAAATGATCAAATCCACGCCCTCATCATCTTGTCCATGTTTTGAGCTGCATTATGCCTGGAATAGGAATGCATAAAGCAGGAGCACCTGTGTGGAGAGAAGAACATCAGGGGTCAGGCACTGTCCTTTACAATCATATAGATGGACTATACTATTCTGTTTGCCTGTGGGCTAGGCAAGAGCTATTTTCCTCTCCATCATAAAGTCTCAGAATATAGTATCTTCTTACCTGCAGAACTAGTATCTATAACTAAACACTTGGGAGGATAGGAATATCGAGCCTACAAAGCTAAACTGGACGTTCAGTGGTGATATATTTGGCCAAGTATTTGAATAAATGACATTCAGATGTATTAAGATCAACTTTTCCAAATGGACTACTTTGGTGTTGATGACATCAGACTCTCCCAAAGTTCTTTTCTTATTTTTATTCTCTAGACCTGTGAGGTGTGAGTGTGGAGAACTCTCAGGACTTAAATTTCCTCCAGCAAAGCAAATTAGCAGCTTGTCTATAATTTGAATTTTTAGAGAGATACCTGGTATACTCTGAGTTTGTGACTTGTTCAAGGTGACTCGGGTAGTGTTTGCAGACAATAAACTTAAACCCAACTCCAGGGCCAGTGCTTTAGCCACTATTCCAAAGGTTCCCAAACTTTCTGATCTCAGGATATTTTTTACATTGCAAAAGTACAGAGAAATCCCTCCCCAGAGAACTTTTTATTTATGAGAGTTAAAGCTATTGATATTTACCATATCAGAAATTAAAATATTTTAGTATTATTGTGAAAATAGTTTTGACCTTACAGAGTCCCTAAAAGGATCTTGGGGCCTTCAAGTATCCCAGAACACACTTTGAGAACCAATGCGCTATGGCTTAATGTCTGTTTTCCCCCTATTAATGATATAATCACATAGGATTTTTTCATTATATAGTAGTGGTAAATAATAACCAAGATCATTCTGTAGCTTTCGAGTGTCAGTACGTAATATCTGGGTATTTTTCTTCTCCCTAAAAGACTTGTTCCATCACAGTATATATAGGCCATTAAGAAAGACCATGTAATGTATCAGAACAAGCCCTGGATTTGGAATCAAAGTTCAGGCTCCATCATCCATGAGCTGCTGTGAGATCTTGGACAAATCTTTCAACCTCTCTGAGTATCAGTGTCCTCATCTCTAAAATGGAGATGATAATAACTGTGTTGCCTCCCTGCATGGTGTCATTATGAGGAAAGCATTTTGTCAAATGTAAACATTGGTTCTTTGGATGAATCCATAATTTCACTGTTATCCCCCTAAATTTATGTACATTGTGATACCTCGATGCTTTCTTACCTCGTGGAGTCTTTGTTTATGTCTTTTCATAAGTTCTCCTCAAATGATCCACTGAGTGTACTGGAAGCCTTCCTCTTGTTCTCATAGCACCTCAAGGGCATAAACATATTTTACATTTATATAGGGCTTATAATGTTTGCAAAATGCTTTATGTACATTAGCTCATTTGATGTTTGTAGTACTTAAGACTGCCCATCTGTTTTCTCTCATTTTTGTTAGTATCTTGCCTTGTATGTAAAAGGCAGTTGATAAATGTTAATTTCTATGAATTGATTTGCTACATGATCAACACATCTCCTTTTCCCATCATGCATGTCCTTGATAGTTTTTTATGTCACTTCTAGCATGTAAGCCCTAATTGAGGATGTCATTACCTACTTATTCCCACCATTCATCTTACCACTGCCATTTGGACTGCTTATAGTATTTTGTTGTTTCAAGAGCATCATGTTCCATGATTCCCACCTATAGACCATCATCAGGTCAATACTAATGTTAGGGACATGATGCTTAGTGGCAGTGAGGTACTGTGCAATTTCCCAGATGAGATCCATCTAGCCTCTCATCGCTTCCTCCTGGCTCACTTCTGGGTCCATCTCTTTGTGCATTCGCAATTCCCATCCAGGGTATTCAATCAGCATGTTTCCCACACAACTAGCTGCATGTCAGCCTACGTAATCTGAGCTTTTCATATGCTTGATTTTTATGAGTAGGTGGGCTGGCTATTCTCTTTTCTATTATTATGGATTTCACCAAACAGGCAGGAATCAATGCGGGTAATGCATCACTGACAAATGGGAACCCTTTAGGTAACTCATCATTACTAGGTTCTGTGAACTAAAACTTCAAAGCACTTTCTAAATGAGAGCTTTTTATTCAGTTTAATGAACATTCACTAAGTACCTACTAGGTTCTGTGCAACGCTGCATACACATCTTTAGCCCACCATTTCAAGACCTTGTCCTCAAGAAGTTTATATTTTCTTGAGTCAATACAGTCTGTATACTAAAAAGAAGAATTTAAGGCAAATTGAGTCACAAGAGAGCATTCAACACTGGGAGAATAAGGGAACATTGCATAGAAGAAAAGGTACCTGAGCTGAGCCTTGAAGGAAGACATGATTCTGTGATGATGGTGACTCCAATGACATGCCCTGAAAAGTAACCTGTTCCCTGTCATATACCATTTATGCTTGCCCCATTAACCATCACATATTCCACAGTGGAAATCTCTGTACAGGAACAACTCAAAAATCTGGGTTCTGGTTATAACTATCCAAAGATAGCTGAGTGGCCTAGGGAAAGTCACTCAATCTGTTGGTGTCTTGATTTCCTTGTATGAAATATATGTGGGTCAAATAAGTAAGATGACTTGCCCCAAGTCACAAAGCCAGGATTCAGAACTCAGGTCCTCAGATTCAAATACAGCATGTGACTCCCCATTGGACAGAGTCTGAACTCTTTAGTTTTTTTACGCCACCACTGAATACCCCTACATGATATGACCCACCTCATACCTCTAACTCCAATTCCTTATTTCTACTGGCCCCCTCTACACCTCATCTGGACAGTCCTAAAGTGGTTCACTGTCATATTTAGTCCTCTTCTATAAGCGAATGCCCCTGTAACAGTTTTTTTAAAATTAATTCATCTTTCCTGAATGGAAATAGATTATTTGGTGTTTCGGATTGTGCATTGGCTTTGTCTACATGCCGCCAAAAATAAAACTAAGAGTAAGAAGGAACAATTCAATTATCTCAAACTTTCTAAGCTTCTTAGTTGAACATTTGGTACAGATGAAAAAAATATTCAGAACCTTGTATTTTTAATTTTCACCCAGCTGTCTGGTGTGTTGCATGAATTCAATTTATAACCTCATATATGCCAGATTTGTTTGTATCTACTCCAAGAATTATTTCAATGGAAAATATCTTCCTGTTAATGACTGAAATTGACCCTGCTACATTGCTCAGCCCACTTATTTAATTATTATACCAATCCTGCCCAAGTGTGAATTTTAGTTCATTGTTTTATTTTCACCCATCAATGACTTGAGTTTCATACAAGGATGCTATGATTAAGCCTCTGAAAGATATCTGAGGATCCTCTTTATCTGTCGATGTCACTCATTAACCACTGCTCAGTAAGTGATCCCTCATTATTCTTTGTACTTTCTCATAGCTTATCAGATGCTCTCCTCTTCTGGTTACAGTAATCTCTGACAATATTTTCAATAATGACGTTTTCTGAAGATAGCTTCTTTCCCCCCAGGTTCTCTCTTTGCCTAGTTTTATTCCTTGATAAACAATGAATTTTCTCCTAGTCTTGAACTAAAGATTATTTACTTAAGTTGAGAATCTAAAGTTCTTTGAAGTGGTTGTAAAGATTGAAATTGGCGGGGTGGAGCCAAGATGGTGGAGTAGAAAGACTCACGTATGCTAGCTCCAAACCCACAGCCCATATATTTCCTGCAAGAAGAACTCCCCACAAATTCTGAATCACTGCAAGGCACGCAGAAACACAGTGGAAAAGATTTCTATCCCAGAGAGCCCTGGAGAGCTGTCCCCAGGGTCCGTCACGCCCTGGAAAGCAGAGTCCACCTCAGCTCTGCCCTGGCTGAGCGGCTGAGAGGAGCAGATCCGAGCAGGCTTCAGGGACAGAATCTCCAGCAGCTGGGAAGGTCCCTCCACCCACAGACACTACAGGTCAGTGAGAGAGATGTCTGGGATGGCCGAGAGGGGAGCGGGGTGTCTCCGTGGCTCAGGCCCCCTCGGGAGGGAGCGGGAGCAGCAGAGGCAGCGGCAGCAGCGGCTGCCTGCCCCTCCCCCCCAGCAGGCAGAATCTTCCTTACTGAAGGTCTCTGCATAAAGCCCCTGAGGGAACTGAGCCTGGGAGGCAGCCCTGCCCCCACCCCAGCACCAGAACTTAAGCTCACATTGAATAGCAGCCCTGCCTGCCACAGAAATCCCATTTGAATCTCAGACCCCAAGCACTAGCTGGGCGGATCTAGGTGGGGGTGCAGAGGAATCTCAGAAGTCAAGTAACTGGCTGGGAAAATGCCCAGAAAAAGGAAGCAAAATAAGACCATAGAGAGCTATTTTGATGGGGTTCAGATGTTCCCACCTTTCAGTTCTGATGACAAGGACATATTCTTACCATCAGGGAAAGACATGGAGGGTGGGGCCTCTGTATCCCAGACACCCCAGGTGGATGTCTGGTGGGCTCAGGCCATGGAAGAGCTCAAAAAGGATTTTGAAAAGCAAGTCAGACAGCTGGAGGAAAAACTGGGAAGAGAAATGAGAGAGATGCAAGAAAAGCATGAAAAATGGGTCAATACCTTGCTAAAGGAGACTCAAAAAAATGCTGAAGAAAATAACACCTTGAAAAATAGGCTCACTCAATTGGCAAAAGAGGTTCAAAAAGCCAATGAGGAAAAGAATGCTTTCAAAAGCAGAATTAGCCAAATGGAAAAAGAGGTTCAAAAGCTCACTGAAGATAATAGTTCTCTCAAAATTAGAATGGAACAGATGGAGTCTAATGACTTTCTGAGAAACCAAGAAATCACAAAACAAAACCAAAAGAATGAAAAAATGGAAGAGAATGTGAAATATCTCATGGGAAAAACAACTGGAAAATAGATCCAGGAGTGGCAATTTAAAAATTATGGGACTATCTGAAAGTCATGATCAAAAAAAGAACCTAGACATCATCTTCCATGAAATTATTGAGGAAAACTGCCCTGATATTCTACAACCAGAGGGCAAAATAAGTATTCAAAGAATCCATCGATCACCACCTGAAAGAGATCCAAAAAGAGAAACTCCTAGGAACGTTGGGGCCAAATTCCAGAATTCCCAGGTCAAGGAGAAAGTATGGAAAGCAGCTAGAAAGAAACAATTCCAGTATTGTGGAAATACAATCAGGATAACTCAAGATCTAGCAGCTTCTACATTAAGGGATTGAAGGGTGTGAAATAGGATCTTCCAGAAGACAAAGGAACTAGGACTCAAACCAAGAATCACCTACCCAGATAAACTGAGTATAATACTTCACGGGAAAATATGGTCTTTCAATGAAACCGAGGACTTTCAAGCATTCTTGATGAAAAGACCAGAGCTGAAAAGAACATTTGACTTTCAAACACAAGAATGAGAAGAAGCATGAAAAAGTAAACAGCAAAGAGAAGTCATAAGGGATTTACCAAAAGTGAACTGTTTACATTCCTATATGGAAAGACAATATTTGTAACTCTTAAAATTTTTCAATATCTGGGTAATTGGTTGGATTATAAAACACACACACACACATATATACACGTGCACACACACATACACACATGCATGCACATACAGAGACAGAGAGCACAGAGTGAATTGAATAGGATGGGATCATATCTTAAAAGAAATTAAGGTAAATGATGAGAGAGAAATGTAGTGGGAGGAAAGAGGGTGAAATGGAATGGGGTAAATTATATCTCATTCAAGAGGCAAGCAGGAGACTTTTTAGTGGAGGGAAAAAGAGGAGAGCTGAGAAGAACAAAACAAGAAGTTTACCCTCATCACATTCAACTAAAGGAAGGAATAAAATGCACACTCATTTTGGTATGAAAACCTATCTTACAATACAGGAAAGTAGGGGAGAAGGAGATAAGGGGGGGATGGTGGTAGGGAGGGCAATGGGAGGAGGGAGCAATTTGAAGTCAACACTCAGGGAGGGACAGGATTAAAAGACAGATTAGAAACAATGGGGGGCAGGATAGGATGGAGGGAAATACAGTTAGTCTTACACAACATGACTATTATCGAAGTCATTTGCAAAACTACACAAATAGGGCCTATACTGAATGGTGGGGAGGGAGGGATGGGGAGAATTTGGAACTCAAAGTTTTAGGAACAACTGTTGAGTATTGTTGTTGCTACTAGGAAATAAGAAATACAGGTAATGGGGAATAGAAAGTCATCTGGCCCTACAGGACAAAAAAGAAGATGGGGACAAGAGAAGGGAGGGAAGATAGAAGAGAGGGCAGATTGGTGATAGGGAAAATTAGATTGCTCAGTGTATTGGGGTGGGGGGAGGGGATAAAAGGGGAGAAAATTTGGAACCCAAAATTTTGTGAAAATGAATGTAAAAAGTTAAATGAAAAAAAAAAAAGAGATTGAAATTGGCTAATTACTTCCATTTCTGAAATGAACTAAGTTGCTTTCTTCTGTCAACCATTGTGAAATACTGTTTTCTATCAATAGATTGGAACAAGAAAAATTGTCAAAATGTGTTAAAACTTCAGGAGGTGGTAAGTCTAATGAAAGAATCAAACCGAGAGAATTTTTTGCTCTTGAATGAAAATTAGCTTAAAAAAATCAAGGAGTTGACTAAAACCTATTTGTTTCTAAGGTATCTAGAAATTAAATACCTACAAGAAAAAGCCCACGGATCCTTAAAATCTCAGTAGGACAACCAACCTGTGACTAGCCTAAAGCATAAAAACAAGAAGTCCAAACTGCATCAATTAATTGCAAAGACTAAACTTGAGGGATGGTAGAACTGAACTTTTCTGCCAGTTACAGTGAGATAGTATCTTCTTTCTGTGCCTCTCTGAGGTGGAGATACTCCTGGGTTCTTGAAGGACATGGCAGTGGAACTTGCTTCTGGGAGACCCATTTTAGCTGGAGAGGCTTTAGATAGTAACCACTAGCTCTGATACATTAAGACCAGCCTACCTACCTTTGGAGAGGCCAGAGCTACACCCCAAGACTCCCTTCTAAGTGGTTCTAAGTGTTACCTTTTGGAGACTTGTTAACAGCTAACCCAGACACAGATTTTCACATGCAATATTTATGCATGTGGCAAGGGATGGTATTTGAAAATATATTGGATCTGAGACCTGCTGTGACCTAATCAGGAAGAAAATAATGTAGTTTATTCTACAAATAGTTTGTTGTGATTTGATAAAGAAAGCACCGTATCAAACTGTGAAAATAGTGGCCCATATATTTAAAGGTAAAGGGAGCTATTTGGTTATATAGAGTATATATGTATGTGTGTGTGTGTGTGTGTGTGTGTGTGTATATATATATACATATACGTATATAGTGTATTATATATAATAGTCTATAACTATATAGTATATAACTATAGTACAGTTATATAGTATGTATATACATCCATATTCATATACTCAATTTTTGTGAACACTTTCACATTCTTATTGCTCTCTCAGTATGTACCTGATGATGCACTCCCTGCCCGTCACCCAACCTAGTTCAGTTTGGAAAAGCTCATTACAAGACTGATCATCGGGGAATGAATTTTTCAGCCACAGCAACTCTTGAAGACAACTTCTTGGTGTTGATCTACCAAAGGTTGTGTTCTACAATAGTGCGAGGAGTAATAACCCCTATGAAATTATAGATCTCCACAGTATTAAAGGCCTGTCCCCTGAGAGGCTTAGCGGAAAAGTCATTAGTGTTTAAATAACCAAGACTTGAGATCCTTCTTTTCCATTCTGCAGAATTAACCTCCCTAGAAATCTCCTAGTTATTTCTGGAGGCAAAATTATATGCATGAAAAATTTGAATGTTTCAGCATCATTTTTAGTGAAAAATTTGCAGATTCTTCTTTATCACCCCAAGCACACCCACCTTCTTATAACCAACTGTGAGGATGTTCATAGAAACAGTAAAAGCTCCACATGGTGTCACTCATCCTAGAAGCATTTGCATTCCCATTCTGAATGATGGGCAGGCACTATAGCTCCGCAAATGGCATGCTTTAGCCCTCTGTCAGAATAATGTCTGTATTATCTTAACACGTTAGAGTCTACTTAAATACTTTTTGAGTACAAATGCATATTTTTATTTCTTTGGTTCCCAGGTACCACAAGCTCTGCGGGTAAAATTAAATCAAGCTGAAACTCCAAACAAGACTATTTGGCTCAGCAGTGATGCTTTTAATGAAAATGATCACTTTTACTTTGGTAATGGAATTTCTGATGAAGAAGCTGATGGGATCTTTGGTATGAAGGCTTTGGTGAGTGTTCCTATGATGAAACATTCAGCCTTAGTGTTGGGCCTGAGGTTTGCTTATCATTTACATTTAATTTACATTTAAACGGCCAACTGATGTGAAAATTACATTAATAAACAAGGGTTGATTTCATCCTGAATAATTTTAATAATTATCTTTGAAGTTCCCTGTATCTGTCATACCACAGCAGGTCTCATATTTTGTCAAGACTCTCTTTTGCTCTTTCTCCCTTCTTTTTTCCTTTCTTCTTTCCTCTCCCACCCTCCCTCTGTGTCTCTCTCTTTCCCTCCCCCCTCTCATTTCCTTGGAAAAACCGAATGTGCAGTTCTTAGATGAATTGTTCATTTCAACTACATTTATAGCTTCCCTTTTAAAACAGATTCTTTTTAGTAAAAAGAAAAATTACTCATCTGAGCATCAAATTGAGGAAACTGTCCTTCTGATCATTCATTGGCAAACCGGCCTGCTGTATCAGCTATAAATGCTTCTTGAAAGCCAGATGTGGTTCTTACCCTTTCTCTTGCCTAGATATTGATCATTTTTGCTTCCACTTTGCTAGATCTTATTTTAATTTCATTTGGGTCCTCTGTGAGATGTATATGCCAAATAACTAATTTCTGGGGCCAAAGTATGGTCAGAAATTCTTCCATTGATACTATGTACATTTTTCTCCATGAAGTTGAATGGGACAAGATGTTATGAGCCTTTAAGCCACCTTCTGATGTCAGTCATCCTTTTGCCTTGTGTAATTTCATAGCCTTCACTTTCCACTTCTCTCCAATCTCTTCAGTTCCCCTGACTGACATCTTCATTCGACCTCGGTCTCCCACAGGGTGGGCATGCCTTAGAACTCATCATGACCCAGAACTCTGCCACCCTGGTGATTTTGAATGCACATATTCTCCTTTCTGATCATAATTTCTACATCTGCCTCTCCCTCAGTCTCATTCCTCCTAAACCCGCTCTTCATCCTCAATGCAATCTCCAGTCTTTCTTCAACACTGGCTATGGAGTCCATCACTCCATTTAATGAAAAAAAAAATGAGTATGTCTCTAGCGACATCCCTCATTTCCCTCTTATGTAGCTCAAAATGCCGCTTTATTTTTAATGCTCTTCTTCTTTCCCCTTGGCTTTTCTCCTTTCCACAAGCCACTCCTCACCCTGTGGTTTCAGCCCCATCATCTGTCTTCTCTAGAATATTGCCACATAAAATAATGCTTTCTGCTTATAGCTTTCAAACATGCTCAGGTCAAAAGCATCCTAAAAATATCCTTCACTGGACCCTGCCATCTCTTCAAACTATTGTCTCATATCTCCTTGCTAAGCTCCTACAAAGAACCATCTATGGTTGCTGACTTACCACCCACTTATTTATCAACCTCTTACACCATCGCTTCCAAATGAATTCTGGGCTTATTTAATTTGTTTCATTTAAGTCTAAATAAATATTTATCAAGACAAAATCACTTGGTAATATGAATTACAGTTTCTTTAAAAAGCCCATCAAGTTTATGCAGAACTCTTTAGTCAGTCAGTCAACAAGTGTTTATAAGTACCTACACACACCTAGAGTGTCAGGCGCTGGGCTAAGTGTTAGAAATACAAAGGCAAACAAAAGATCACCTCTGCCATCAACAAACTCCCCCTCCAGTGGGGGAGAAACAACTCTATACAAACAAGATATCTACAGGATAAATTGAAGCTAACAACAAAGGGAGAGCAGTAAAATTAAGAGAGATCAGAAAAGGCTCCCTGCAGGAGGTGAGATTTCAGCTGGACATTGAAGGAAACCAGAGAAGCCTGGAGACAAGGATGAGAAGAGAGAGCATTTCAGGCATGGAGCCCAGCCAATGGCAGTGCCATGAGTCTGTAGATTTTATGCCATATGCAAAGAATAACATATACACAGTAACACTGGATCGAAGAATATGTGTTGAGGAGTAAAACATAAGAAGGCTGGAAAGGTAGGAGGGGGCCAGGTTAGGCAAGACTTGAAATTGGATCGAATTCTAATATCCCTCTATATCCAGTTTTTTTTTTTTTTTCCAGATCTACCAAAGGCTCCTGCCTCTTCCCTGTATTCATGTTGACCATTGTTTCTGCTTAGTAAAATTAAAGTGATGTGATATTTTCTTCTGTTTACTCGAATAGTAGGAGCACTCATTTTACACACCCTAGGATTTGGAATTTAGATGGAGAAGCTTACACAAGGCAGAATCTGAACATAAGTCCTCTGACTCCCAATCCAGTGCTTTATCCACCACATCAGTCTGCCTATCACTTGCATCTCTGTCGTCTTTACTCCAAATCTTCTGGGGGCCAGTACTCTGAGGATCTTCTGAGAACTGACTTGTAGAATGTCTAGAAGCTGAGTGCTCCAAAATAACGACAATTTTGCTGGAGAGAGAGACAGAAACTGAGCGTCTATGACAGAGAGAGAGACAGAGACAGATGCACAACATACACACACATATACAGAGAGACAGAGACAGAGACATACACAGAGACAGAGACACAGGGAGCACATAAGAGAGGGCGCAAAAGAAAGTTAGAGACAGAGACGGACAGAGGCAGATGCACAACACACAGAGAGAGACAGAGAGAGAGACACAGAAAGTGCGTGAGAGAGCATGTGAGTGAGAGACAGACAGACGCAGAGAGAAAAAGCACATGAGAGAGAGCGCAAGAGAGAATGAGACAGAGACAGATGGAGAGAAAGGCAGATGCACCCCCCCACACACACACACACACACACACACAAATACAGACATACACTGAGAGATGCAGAGAGACAGAGAGACAGAGAGAGAGAGAGAGAGAGAGAGAGAGAGAGAGAGACAGAGAGAGAGAGAGAGAGAGAGAGAGAGAGATTGAGATTTTTCAGTGATAACCATTGGGTACAGGGGCTATCACTCACATGGCCCACCTTGGTTCAGACTCTAATCATCTCTCACCTGGACCATTACAGTAGTTTCTCCCCGGCTCTAGGTCATACTTCACTAAGCTGGCAAAGTGACTTTCCTAAAACCAAAAGGTTCCCAGGGGGTACTGGAGCCAATTGGAAGTGGCTCGGGAGAGCCAACTGTACAATTTTCGCTTATGAGCATTTATGCCTCAGAAATTGCAAATGGCACAAATCAAGGCTTGGTTCATTGTTCTCTAAGACAGTTGTGGAGAAAATGTTAATTATGCAGGTCAAATTTAAATACATGTCATGTATACAGTTTTTCCCCAGGAGCCAGTTAAACATTTCCCAAGCCATCTCTGAACTGAATCATGTCATCCCCTTGCTCCAGAAGCATTAGTGGCTCCTCGTGGTTTCAAGTAACAAATATATAGTTCTATTTGGCATTCAAAGCCCTTTAGAAAGACTTTCTAATACATTTCTATAATTATTATGGATTATCCCTTTCACACACTCTATGGGTCAGGCAAATTGGCCTCCTTACATTTCCTTCCACATTACATCTCCCTTCTCCTGGACTGCACTCTTTCCTTACCTCTGCCCCTTAAAATCCCTAGTTTCCTTCAAATCTCAGCTCAAACATCACCTCCTACATGAAGTTTTCATCTGATTAATTATGGGGTTATTTCCGTATTTGTGATAACTATCTCCTCATCCGTAACCCTCTGGGGATCACTCTTTTCTAAGACCTCTTATACTGGCAGGATCTCAGTGAAAGAGGGGAGGGTATTCTACAATCTCTCTTCATCCCTAGTAGTTAGAAGGCAATATTATTTTGGAAGTAAGCTATTGACAAGGATAACTGAGGCAGACTCTTAACAGCTACCACTCCCATAAACTTTGGTTTCATTCTCAAGATTTTAGGTGTCTTCTCATTGACTTGAAAGAGTTTTTCTTCCCTGTCTTGTGTTACATTTTACCCCTTCTCAGATTTTGAGTTGAAAACAGTAACAAGAGGGAAAGTGTTTGGAAAGCTCCATGTTCAGTAGTCACTTATCCGAGCCGGTCTAAACCAAAGAGGGTAGCTGCTGTGAAGCCTGTCATTCCCCAAATGCAATGTGGTCTTTGAAATAATGATAACAACAATTATATAATAACAACACTTATAATGTCACTAATAATAATAACTAACATTTGGAGGATGGCATCGCATTTTGCACGCCAGAAACAAACATTCAGCAAAGATACACATTGATGGGTGCAGCCCTTAAGGTCCCTGTCCACAGAGCCCACAGAGAAATAAACGGTCCCTTAGTGGTCCAAAGAATTATACTCTCTCCTTTGTTATAAAGCATCGTTCTGTATAGAATTCACCAGACAATCTGGCCAATCCCTTAGGACCCAAGGCCTAGGCAAAAGGTAAAACGCCCAAGAAACCACATCATGGCAGAGAGGAGATATGGCCCTTGTGAAGGTACTGGGAGTTTATCAGTGCTAATATGGGGTCAATGGGGAATATTCAGTAAAGAGTCTCATAAAATGCCTGTACTTTCCAGGGGTAGTTTAATGAATGTAATGAACTATTTACGTTTCATTTTTCCTATATTTGTTCATGCACACCTATGAGCCTTTTATGATCTTGTACATTTTTATGACAGAAGAAATAAAAAACTGTCCCCTCATGTGATACTCATAATGTACCTTGATCATCTCTGCAGGAGGGGACCCTATTGCCCACGTCAGGGCTTAGACACAAGCCATAGTAGGCTTTTAAAAAAAAATTGCTTTAAGTTTTACTCCAGTATGGAGACAGGGTCAAAAGGGGAAACTCATTGGCCCCAGGAACAAACTTAGTCTATGTGCACCCCCACTCCATTGGGAGTGGATGTTAGGGCTCCACTAGAGATGACATGGTTACACTCAGAGGGTAAAAGCTTTGGAAGGACAAAAACAGAGTGCCTTCAACTTTACAAAAATGTCTAGTTTCTATAGAAAGGAAATGCCAGACCAGTTTTTCACACTGATGAGAAATGATAACCTGATTATCAATCCCTCCTATGAACAGTTTCATAATATATTTACCCTGAAGGTAGAGACAGTACCAGCCTTTTCTCGGTATATGTAACAGACCCAGTTCTCCTAGTGTGTGCATTTCTTGAAGATTAGGTTAAACTTGTACAGTGAGTTTGCTGTTAGAGTTCTCTGTTTATAAAGGAGATAACTAGCCAAGAGTTCTCCTTTAAAGACCTTAAATTATGATCCTAAATTCATCACTTATTTGAATGCAAAGGGAAAATGATAGGGACCTTTTTATATTTCATGTCCTTTCTTTTTGGTTTGACTGTGGCCAAAGATAATACAGGCTTAAAATTTTAAATTATGAAGAACTTAAAAAGGCTTATTGGGCCATGGTAGGTTTTATAAAAATTAGTTTGAGTTTTAAATGTCATTGAATATTAATACTTGAATGTGCAATTAGCACAAGCAGGTAAATGAATTTAGATTTGGAAAAGCCTGCTGACTCTAAATTCTATGACTCTTTGGTTAATCTCATTAGGATAAGGCAAAAAAATATTTTTCTGCCATCTAAAAACACCTAATTTCTCATACTATTTACTTTGCCAGAGGAACGAGTGCTTGATCTTGTTAATGTGGGAATTCCCAAAGACACAAACAGAAGTCTTTCTACAGCTTATCACTTAGTACTGCCATTCTCCATACTCTCCTATAGAAGATTTATCCAATGAGCTAGAACCCTTCCTTTGAGTCTTTTAACCTTACGTCAGCATCAATTTGTGCTCCACTGGTATATCCCTCAAGAATATGTGGTCAGCATTGTGGCAGTAAGACTTTAGTAGAAAGATGCAAAAATCCTGGAGGATAATATGCTGCAACCTATTTATCTCCTACCAAGAGTCTCTCTATTGCCCTGCTGGTCATCCACAAATTTGATTCTTTAGTGTTTCTGTGGCATTTCCTTGTTCGTGGCCAGATAATACCTCAGGGAGAATATCACTGTTCAAAAGATGAGATTTTGCGTTCATAAAGCATCTCAGGATCTTTGAATGTACATCTTCCTCAATCTATTCCAATCAGTAAGCATTTATCAAGCGCCTTCTAAGTACAATACACTGTGCTGAATGCTTGAGACACAAAGGGTAAAGTGAAACAGACATTATCCGCAATAAGCTTGTATTCTAACTCAACCTGTCCAAAACCAAACTAATTCTCGTCCCCCTAAATTTCTCCCCTCCTACCATCTCTGTAACTGTTGAGAACAACTCCATGCTCCTAGTTCCTCAGGCCAACAGTATAGGAGTCATCCTGGATTCTTCACTAGATCCCACTCCCCATATCAACACTTTTGCCAAGGCAGTCCATGAACTCTATGACATCTCTTGAATACGCCCTCTTCTCCATTCGGACACTGTTGCCACTCTGGTTGAGGTCTTCATCACCTCACTCCTGGACTAGTAATAGCCTGTTGATGTCTTTCTGCCTCAAGTCTCCCAGCGTTGCAGACCATCTTCCATTCAGCCACCAAAGTGATTTTCCTAAAACACAAGTCTGATTGTGTCACCCTTCTCCTCATTAAACTCTAGTGGCTCCCTCTGACTTCTACAAATACACAATTCTCAGTTAGGCATTCAAAGCCCTTTGTAACCTGGTCCCCTTCTACTTTCCTTATCTTCTTATACCTTACTCCTCAACATGTATTCTTTGATCTAGTGGCATTGGCCTCCTGGCTGTCCCAAGACAAGGCACTCACTCCATCTCTCAGCTCCACGCATTCTCTCTGGCTGTCCCCCAGGTCTGGAATGCTCTCTCTTCCGATACTGACCTCCTTGGCTTCCTTTAAGTTCCACTTCCTATAAGAAGCCTTCCCCAACCCCTCTTCATTCTACTGTTAATTACCTCCTACTTTTCCTGTATACAGCTTGTTTTTACATAACTATATCCTTGTTATCCCTCCCATTACATTGTAAGCTCCCTGAGAACAGGAGCTGTCTTTTGCTTCTTTTTGTATTCCCAGTGCTTAGCACATGCAGGTACAGAATAACTACTGAGTTAACTGACAGACTGATTTTCCTATTTCCAATCTCTACCGTCATCATTCACATACCTATTACACTAATCTTTCCAAGACTTTTCTGATCACAGTACTCAATCTCTCAAGAATGTCTGGCAGAACTCTATTTCTCCTAGAATAAAATGGGAATGCAACACCTTGGCGTTTACCACCCTTCAAAGTCTAGCTCCAGTCTTCATTCTCACACATATCGCACATGATCCCTCTTTCTGAACATCCCAGTTTTACTTGCTCTTCCCCATACTCCTTCCTCACCTTTGACTCTTAGAGTCCTTCACTGCTTTCATGACTATGCTGATTGTGATAATCTAAAACAGATTGTTTGATGTAGTTATGAGAAGAATGCAAAATGGTGTTACTTAGGCTAGATGGTCCCAATGTCTATAAAACATGTGCGCAGTCTAGTTTTGTACTTTTCCAGTATTCTGATCTATTCTAACCTGGTGTCTAGTAGTGACTTACTGCACCTTCTGACCAGCTAAGACTCCAGACCAAATGTAGCCTCAGGTGGTCAATGTAAACCCTCACTCAATTTCTGATCCTGATAAGGAAACTCTCCCTACCTGAGGCTGCTATTGATAAGGGAGCATGAGAATGCCTCCGCTACATCTGGGTCTGAATGGAATGGCCCCTCCTACATCTGGCATTGATGACCTTTTCTCAACCAAGTTCATTTTTAGCTTATAAAAGTTTGCTGCTTTGACCCTTACTTTGCGTACTTCCTTGAAGATCTTTAAATAACTCCCTCATGAAGCTGGAGTTTCTTTGCGATCATGGGGCTGAGCCTCTGTCTTTCTGTATCGCCATATAATGCACATGTGTGCATGTCTGCTTTTTATTTACTTGCTTGCTACACGTGAATCATAAGAAAGCTTCTGCCTGCACCAGACTCCTAAGGACCAGTTTCCTAGGAATTGCCAAACCGAGGTCTTTGCTTTAACCTGATCTGTGAGGTCAAATCAAGCAAAGGCTGAAGTAGGGAGCCACATTTTATGGGAAGCCTCTCCTGATCCCTCTAGCTTTTAGTTGTCTCTCTATCCTCAAAGTAATTTGCCCTAATCCATTTCCCTGTTGTACCCTGACAGTAGGACAGAAGCTCCTTGAGGGTAAGAACTGTTTAATTTTAGGCTTACCTTGTTCACCTGAAGTGCTCACCTCGGGTGTGTGTATGGGACATTATATGACCCAATGAAATGGACTGTCTGCCCACAGGTGTGCCATAGTGGGCTAGTAATTATTATATTTAGACAAAAGACAACAGCCATACTCCTAGGGTAGCACAATGGATACAGCACCAGACGTGGAGTCAAGGAGACCTGAGTTCAAATCCAACTTCAGACACGTATTAGCTGTGTGACCAGCTCAGGTCACTTAACTTCTGTTTGCCTCATTTTCTTCAACTGTCAAATGGAGATAATAATAGAGTCTACCTCTCAGGGGTGTTGTGAGAAGAGGTAATATTTGTTTTTAAAAGTACTTAGTATATTGCCTAGCACATAGTAGGTTCTATATACAAGTGCTTGTTCCCTTCCTCCTCACCTTTACCACAATTCATCTCTTGCGTTTGTTGTTGGTGTTGATTCAGGGAGAAGTATGAGACCGGTGAAAGTATTAAGCAATTTCTGAACTGCAATCCGATGAACTTCCTTTCTCCTTTGCAATTCAGACCCACTCCATGGTCCATCTGCAGCATCTGTTGCAGAGAAACAGAGACAGATTGATTTTTGTAAACTGCATTTGTGATTTAATCAGTGTAAGGAACTCCTAGTGAGAAACGTCTTCTACCAGTGCAGATCAGCACATCCTCTGCAACTTGACTCTTAATTACTGGGGGATACTGAAATATTAGGTCATTTGTCTAGGGCTACGTAGTGTGTTCTACCTATTTGACTGCTCTTTCTTAAGTCTCTGCTGGCTCTTCATCCAGGTCACACTTATTAACTGTAGGATCTATCCTGAACCCTTAAACCCTCTTGCCTTTTCCTCTATACCAGGGATTCTTAACCCTATAAGAAAACTCAACCAAAACTTTGATAGTTTGATGAAAGCTATGAACTCTTTTTTTGGAAGAATGTTTTTAAACATTTTAAATAGATAACATATTATAAAATAAGTGGAATAAAAAAACTATGAGGAAGCCATTTATATCAAAATACTGTTATCAAACTGTAAAAAAAAAAAAGTTCACAGATCACAGATTAAGAATCCCTGATGTATACCATCTTACCTGATCTCACCAACTCCCATGAGTCTAACAAACACCTCTACATAGATGATTCCTAGACCTGTATATCCAGCCCTAGTCTCTTGAGCTCCAGTCCTACATCATTACTACTCTTAGATATCTTTAATTGATTGTGCTGTAGACATCTCAAACTCAGCGTATCCAAAACAGAATTCACTATCTTTGTCATTATCTGCATCCCTCTTCTCAGCTTCCCTATTATCATGGAAAGCATCACTATCCTCCGAGTTACCCAGGCTCTGTGTCATCCTCATGTCTCCATTCTGTGGCCAAATCTTATGACTTCTCCCTTAACAACACCTCTCATTTACATCATCTTCCATTTTCTCACTGCCACCAGTCCAACACAGGCTTCCATCACCTCATGCTGGAACTACTGCAATAGCTGGCTGCTTAGTCTTCCTGCCTCAAAGCCCTCCTCATTACAGTCTCTCATTCACTCAGTCGTCAGGCTGATTTTCCTAATTTCCCTTGATCTGTTTTATTTTCACTTTAAATTGGTTTTTACTTTGTCATCTCAAATTATGCCATATTTTATAATGAATTTATTTTTCTTATCAGCTGTTACCAAGGGTACTGTCACAATGCAATTTTACTCTACTTCTTCCTATATCTGAAATTACTTCCTTGAATTTAGGTTAAAGCTTTTGAAGAAATAAGATATAATTAGTTGAATTAACAAAATAGCCTAAAGGTGATTCCTCCAATTAGCCACACCCGGTAAACTGTTTCAGCAGACAGACCAAACCAGGTTGAGTGTAACCAAGGGTTCTCACCCCTATTGATGAGTTGTGGGGGTGTCTACCTCAAGCATGTGAAGACTTCCTCTGGTGGAATGGATGAATGAGAATAATTTGTTCCAACTGTCATGAAGGCAGATGAAGCAGGTGAAGTAGAATGCTTAGAGTTTGGTTAGACACTGAAGACGCCAAGATCGCCCACAGCATCCTGAGCCATCGCCAACTGTCTTGACTCTGTCCTGCCACTGGACTATGATGACTCTGGAGAAGAGAGTGAGGCTGACGACTTCATGCAACTCTGCCTCACTTAAATCCAATTTACATGTGAATCAAAGACATCACCCATAACATTTTACTAATATGCTTCAATGTCCTGTGGTAACAGGCAATCGATGAAGCAGCAGGTGCGGATAGACTGGGAGCTGTAGTCACAACCCTGCACATAGGCAGCCCAGGCAGTAGGGTCGTTTCTCACTGGAAGCAGCAGGGGGACTCGGTACACCCCTGGGTATCTGAGCAGCCTTTTGAAGGATCACACTAATCACCTCCTGGTGTGAGGAAGGGGGCTAGAAAAAGTGCCCTAAACATTGTTTAGGTCTGATTACCATGGCAGGTGGGGAATCCCACTATGGGGTCGAAACATAAAAAAATGTACAAAATGTACAAAAACATCTGCAAAAATGATTCCACTCACCACTGGCACATGGAATGTGCACGCACTTATAGACAACACAAAATCCAGTAGACCTGAAAGAAGAACTGCTCTTGTTGCCAGAGAACTCAACAGGTATTGCATCCAAATAGCAGCTCTGAGTGAAACAGGGCTGGCAAACAAAGGCTAGCTTACAGAAGTTGAAGCTGGATACACATTTTTCTGGAGTAGGTTCAGTGAAGAGGAGCTCCGTGAAGCAGGCATGGGTTTTCCACTCAAAACTAATCTAGTCAGCAAAAAGGAGCGAATGACAGGCTCATGACAATGAGATTCATCATCATTACCTATGCTCCCACCATGATGAACCCTGATGAAGTCAAAGAAAAATTTTATGAAGACCCAGAGACCCTTATCATCAATGTGCCAAAAGAGGACAAGCTTATAATTCTGGGTGACTTTAATGCTAGAGTAGGCTCAGACTACCAGACTCGGAAGGGAGGCAAGGACGTTGTGCTGACCTCATTGTTGTATGCCTGTGAAACATGGGTAGTTTACCAGTGCCATGCCAGGAAACTGAATCACTTCCATTTGAACTGTCTTAGGAAGATTCTGAGGATCACCTGGCAGGATAAGGTACCAGACACTGAAGTATTTGCTCCAGCTGAACTGTCAAGCATTCAAACTATGCTTCAGAGAGCACAACTCTGATGGGCTGGTCACGTGCAAATGCAAAAGGTATGCTTGTCAAAAAGACTATTTTATGGAGAACTTGCATGGGGCAGGTGATCACATGGTGGCCAGAAGAAGTGATACAAGGACACTCTCAAGACCTCTCTCAAGAACCTTGGATTCGACTGTGCAGCACAGGAGACACTGGCACAGGACCGCTCAGCACGGCGTGCCCACTTAAGATAAGGTGCTGTGCTCTTTGAGCAAAGCAGAATTGAGACAGCACAAAGTAAATGCAGGATGTGCAGATTTGGGATATCCACCCCACATATTCACACGAACTATCTGTGCCCAACCTGCGGTAGAGCATTTCAAGTTCATATTGGCCTGCTCAGCCATAGTCGGATACCCTGAAATTTCACTTTATCGTGGTGATGTCATTTTGGTCCTCTTTGAGAATGAAGGACAGCAACCAACCATATACGATATACTGTATCAATATACATACAATGTATTACATACATACATGTAGTATACATGTGCATATTTATACATGTATATATAAAATCTTATTTTATTATGTATGTTTTGATTGTATATATAAAATGGATGTGCATATAAAAATCATTTTTATGTATGTATAAAGTGCCATATAAATATTGCCTATTATTGTTACCATTTTTGGTGGTGTGGTTCTTGTTACTCCTACGAGCCACAACTTTTGTTCTTATTTACATGAACAGAACCAGAGGAAGTCAGAGAATTGAGATTATTACACATAATCTCAACTGCTAATTCTTTGTTGTAGCAATTCTTCCACTCTTCATTAAGTGATTGTCTACACCACTCCCCACAGCAGCTATTCCTAACTTCTTTTGTCTTCTATCATAATGCATGCTTTCTCCTCAATTTCTTTTCAAGAGAACCTCTCTTCACACCTTACTGAGAACATGAGATCCTTCTCCATTTCTTTGCGCTGTACAACCACTTGACATCACTTCCTTATCACCCCAGTGTCTGAGAGTGAGATGGCCCTTTCCTCTGTTCCTTGATAGTCCAGTTAACAAGGACCCTAAAAAACCGGGGAGGGGGTGGCGGTTGATTCGGAATTGTGGTTGAGTCATGTTTGATTGATATCCTACTCTCCAAGACACTATCTGGAGTTTTCTTGGCAAAGACATTGGAGTGGTTTGCCATTTCCTTCTCTAGCTCATCTGAGAGATGAGGAAACTAAGGCAAACAGAGTTAAGTAACTTGTCCAAGATCACACAGCTATTAAAAGTCTGAGGCTGCACTTGAACTCAGGCCTTCCAGACTCCAGACCTGGTACTCTATCCACTGTAACACCCCGCTGCCCTGATTTATGGTACTGTATATAGCTCAAGGGCCCCTACTTGTCAGTGCTTCTCTTTGATTATCAGCTGATATCAATTAGGCAGTCTGATCTAATTAGCCCTTAGAAAAAGATATTTACTATGGCAGTATAGTAAGTACAGTTAGACCAAAACATCCCCCCCAAAATGAGGGCACCTTCTTCCACAAGTACGTATAGGGTCCAGGAGAAAATAGGCTCCAGCTTAGAGCCCATGATGTACTAAAAGGTTCTGCTGCTCTAAGTCCATTTGGCTCCCGTCCAGGGCCTTCATGAAGGTTCCCTTAACCATGGTATCACTTTCTCCTAGGTTCCAATTTAGAGTCTTGAACTTGCCTTTTCTTGCTACGTCTAGTTTGTCCTAAGCTCCTGAAGCAAACGCTACTGTCATCCGTTCCTATGATGCTACCAGGATGCCACTGAAACGTTGTCTTCTTGTTCTCCAGGTCATCTTCTGCTCAGAAAGGAAGGCAGAAGCTCTTCTCTTCCTTATGTCCAAGTGATAACTTCTCAGGGGTCTGGCTAGAACCACTCTTTCTTCTATACTGGCCGGACAATTGAATGCACAGTTCAAAACTACCTGCGCAAGACCTACAGAGCACGACTGAATCTCCTCACCAATCTTAATATTCTTCTTGTGTGACTTCACTTCAGTGTATCTGAACCTTTCAGATGTGATTAAAAAGTTGGTTCAGATGATGGATTCAATAGAGATGCCCAGGCCTTGTTCATTTCTCTAATTAATTCAATTCAGAAGTCTAGACCTTCTGTAATCATTGCTTGCTGATAGTGAAGGTTTTACTTATGCACAAAGAAAATCAAGGCAACTATGGTAGCAAGAAAAGTTGTCAACTGTAGGAAAAACTATTCTACACATTTTTGGGGAAGAATAAATCATTTATGGTACAATGAAAGTTACTGTGCCATAAGAAATGGTGAACAGGAAGAATTCAAAGCAGTATGAAGATATTTTTATGAATGGATGCATAGCTAAGTAAACAGAAAGAAAAACCAAACCAAACTGAGGGCTGTAAAATTTTAATGACTAAGCTTGGCCCTAAAGCAAAAATGAATGAATGAAGAAGCATTATTAAGCACTTACTATGTGCAATAGCCCTGTGCTAAGTGCTGGGGATACAAAGAAAAGCTAGGCAGAAGCTCTCAGAGACTTCATACTCTATCAGAGGAGACAAGACACAGAGAAGGTTCCATGTCCCAAAGCAGATGGAAATGAAACTTCTTTTATCTCATTTCCAATGATGAAATCCTATCTCTTTTCACTGGTGAACTATTTGACAGTGCCAAGAACTTTCTTTCTGAGGTATTCCACCACAAGCCTGAGGTGGTAGGGATCGCAACCCTCAGAGGCAGTGGTCAGGGCACATCTCCCCAAGGTTTGTTCCCCTGGATGAGAACTGGAGAAGCCATGATGATGATGAGTTGTTGATGTTTTGGCGGTTCTGCTACTCAGGGCTCTTAGGCTAACTTGCCTATCAGCAAACTGCTTGGCAACTGGTGTTGATGGTGGTGGGGACAGTGGGATCCTTCTTCTTGAGGGTTGTTCCCTTTGAAGACAACTGTGGGGACAAGACGGCAAGCACAGTCTGGGGACATTGACAATCATCATACTCGAGCTCTAGGTATTTCCAAAAGGACTTGAGAAGAGGTAGTTGTGGAGGTGGTGGTAGTAATATACCCCAACTACCGTAAGCATGCTGCCTCTTGTCTCTCAACCAAGGACTGAAAAAATACACTTCCCTCCCTTCCTGGAAGAGGTAAGAGATGATCTATGTAGAGAATTGAATTGACTACCCTGTTCAGTTTATGTTTAGGTTAATTTTATAGACCAATTTTTTTTTTGTTCTCTTTGCTTTTTTAATTGTAGGTTAAAGGGATGGCTCAGGGTAGGCAGAAGGTAGAAGAGTATATTCAGAAATAAATATCATATAGAAAGACATCATGAGATTTTTAAAAAATCCTAAGTTAAAATTTCTTTGAAACATAGATGCTTAAAGTCTTCTAAATTTGCATGCTAATTATCCTTTCTTTGAAATTTTGCCAAGTCTTTCCCACTCTAAGATAATGGCAGATTCTTTTAAGATGGTTCTCAAGATATTATTAGTACCTCCCCTGGGCAGATTTCCCTTGGATAGTACTGCTACCTCCTAAGGTCACTGACTGCCTATCACCTTTAGCATAGTTCTAAGAATCTGCCCATCATAAGCTTCCTCCTAGAGACAGAAAGAACCTCCATTTGAGGGTCTGAGTGGATTTCCAATGTTCCCTCTACCATTCCCTATCCACTTAGTCATCCTTTGTAACAAGTAATAAAAAACATCAAAAAATACCAAATCAGTAAAACGAATCACCAAACCTGAGACCATAAGAAATGTTCCCTAGCCTTAGCCTCCTACATCTTCAAAGGGAGGGAGGTGCATTTTCTCATCTATTCATTGGGGCTACACTTAGTAATTACAATTATACAGCACTTTGGGGCTGCATAATTGTGGGTTTTTTTTTCCTTTCCATTTACTTTGTTGTAGTATGGGGATGTTATTTTTCTGCTTCTGCTTGCTGTGCTCTACATCAATATGTGCTAATGTTGACTTGCCTCAAAATGCCAAATTTGAATTCAGGAAAAGCTCTCCATGAGCTCAGGCATATGTTACCTGGCCAATTAATGCATTTAAATCTTAAAGAACACCCAAGAAGTAGGATTGCTAAGGAGAAATACCTATGGATTTGGACATGGATGTAAAGCTCTTTGCAGCAGTGAGGTGGCACAGTGGGGATAGAGTGCCAGGCCTGCAGTCAGGAAGACTCTTCCTGAGTTCAAATTTGGCCTCAGAGATTTCCTAGCTGTGTGACTCTGGGTAAGTCACTTAACCCTATTTGCCTTAATTCCTCATTGGTAAAATGAGCTAGAAAAGGAAATGGAAAACTATTCTAGTATCTTTGCCAAGAAAACCCCAAATGAGTTCACAAAGAATCAGACATGACTGAAAATGACTTAAGAGCAAAAGTAAAGCTCCTTCTCTATACAAAGCTGTACAATGGGTTTTGCTTTTTCCCTTTAGGGTTGTAGTGGTAATGGTTATCACATGATAATGCGGGACCACAAATATGGGTGAATGGACAAGACAGCCTGATCATTTCTCCAACCCATGAATCTAGAAAAACATGTCCTTCGGTATCTTAGTACGGCCATGTAACCCTCTGAAAGGAAAACTTTCAGGTGAGTTGCCAATCTGCGTTAGTAGAGAGAGTTTCCACAACAGAAGTCCCTATGCTAGTGAAATAAGCAAATCTGAAGCAGATAATAATAATCAATTACCACTCTCACTAAAACCTTCCGAACACACACTGCCCCTCTGAAACAAATACAGTTATTTACAAATTTTATACAGACAGAATTTGTATTAATGATTACATACATTGTAAAATTGAAAGACAAATAGATTTTTTTTTAAAATGAGCTAATATTTGATCCCATAGGTAACAAGAATCCATTAGCATTTACCAGGTAGGGGAACAACATGGTTGGACCTACACTTTTGGAGAATAACCTTGAATGGAATGGAGACGTAAGATACTGAGACAGGGAAAACAATTAGGAAGATATTGCAATAGCCCAGATGAGAGGTGATGAAAACTTGGACCAAGGGTGCTGCTATGTGCATAGAGAGGAGACCGATACAAGAAATGTCATGGGGGGAGAAATGACAGTATCTGGCAAGCAACTGATTAAGTGCCAGATTAAGTAGAGGTAGAGAAATTAAAAAGTTCAGGATAATGCCAAGGTTACAAACCTGAGCGGGGAGGGATGGTGGTACTCTCAACAGCAAGAGGGAAGTTTAAAAAGACAGGAAGAAAATGTGTGGGCTTTAAGTATATGGTAATGAATTTCCTTTTGAACATACTAAGTTTCAGATTCCTAGAAGACATTAACTTCAAATTTCCAAAAGGCAGTTAGTGTTGAAGACTGGAGTCTGAGTAGGATTGAGGAAGGGGAAAGAAAGGAGATAAGCACTTATTAAGTACCTACTATGTGCCAATAAGCACTTATTAAGTACCTACTATGTGCCAATAAGCACTTATTAAGTACCTACTATGTGCCAGGAACTATGCTAAGTGCCGTACAAATGCAATCTCATTTGATGCTCACAACAGTTTTGGGAGATACGTGCTATTACCGCCCCTGTTTAATAACTGAAAAAACTGAGGCAAACTGCAGTTAAGCAACTTGCCCAAGGTAATATGATGAGTAAGTGTCTGAGTCTGCATTTGAACTCAGGAGTTCCTAATTCCAGAACCAGCACTTAATCCACTGTGCCACCCAACTGCCTCTAGCCTGGGGCATATCGTAAATCATAAGACATGGTACAGATTATGATCTAGCAATAGAGGCTGAGAATATCAGACAGGGAACTGGAGAACCAAAAGAGAGTTTTTATTCTAAGTTAATTATAAACATAACTACCATTTACACAGCTCCTACCATGAGCCAGACAGTATGCTAAACACTTCCCAAATATTTATTTATTATTTTTCTCACTTTACAGATGAAAAATCTAAGCTAGAAAGGGGTTAAATGACTTTGCCAGAGTCACACAGTAAGGAAAGGTCTTCCTGACCGCAGGCTGGGTGTTCTATCAGCAGCACTGCTTAGTCGTCCCCCAAAATAAGCAACAAAATTGTGAGAGAGTACCTGAGAGGAGAGAGTGGTCACAGTATCCAATGCTTCAGAAAACTCAGGAGGGTGAGACCTGAGAACAAGTCAGTATATTTGGCAACAAAAGGTTCATCAGTAGCTTTAAGGAGACAAGTTTCAGTTGAGTTTCTAAAGCTACAAAGTAATGATAGCTCCCCCTTCCCCGGTTATTGTGGGATCAAAGGGGCTATTTGTAAAGCACTTGGCACAGAGTCTGGCACATTATGAGGGCTATATTATTAATAAAACTTGGATAATAATAGCAACTACTTCATGTTTGTTGTGAAAATCAAAGCACTTTGCAAGCCTTAAACTGTTATATTAATGTTAATTATTAGTATTCCCATTCAACATTTGAAGAAACTGAGGCACACAGAGAGAGACACAACTAGCAGGTCTCAGAGTCAGGATTGGAATTCAGGTCTTCCTGCCTCTGTTTCCGCCACTCTCTCCATCTCATCTCCATGAAGCAATATAGGCATGAACGGGTTACCAGGATTTCTCCTCAAAGCCTTCTCAAGCCAATGCCTTAACCAAAAGGACTAACCAGGAATGACAGTGTTCTTGGCAGAGCAGAGAAGAGGGTTTTTTTCCAAGATATTTGTGTATTAGGGAATGGGGGTGGTTCACAGTTAAAATTACACAATAGCCATCCATCCCTGCAGGGTTTAACCTGGCTGTAGTCTGGGAAAACATTATCATAAGGCTCTATGTCATTATGAAGCCTCAGTTTAATACTTCACAGGGGGTCTAAATTTTAACTTCCAAACAATAAAGATGATACAGGCCATCACTGTACCAAACAGCTGTAAGTGTCCCAGATGTTTTAATAAGTGGGTTATCTAACAATTAAGGGCAGTGCCTTGAGAGACAGAGAGCTCTCCATCACTTAGACGTGCCCAAGGAGAGTTTGCCGAACTACTTCCAGGGATGCCACGGAGGGAATCAATGCTCTGGGCAGGAGACTGGAGCCTTCCAACCCCAAGATTCCATGTGTAACTTTATACACTGAGGTTTGCTAGGTCAGCGAGAGATGGTTTCAACTCTAAAGATAATGCGCAGTTAATATCAATTGCCACTAGATGGTAGTGGCACCACAGGAATGACCATATGGTCCCAACAGTACCATGGCTTACGGGAGAAAGGCTAGGAAATCGGTTTCTCTCCCACATCCTCACATCCAACCAGACACTAAGACCTGCCTCCACATCTGCCCTCTCCGAATTCTCACTGCCAACCTCGTCATGTCTCCTTAAGCCAGACTATTAAGGTAGTTTAACACTGCCAGCCTTCCTTCTTCTCCGCCCACTCTCAGTCCCCTCTCCTTTATGCCACTCTGTGCTGAATAACTCCAATAATGCTGATCATGTAATGCCTCGTTCAGAAACTTCACTGCCTATCAGATGAAGTCCAAATCCCTTTGTCTGCCATTCAAGGTTTACCAGAATTTGCTCCCAAGCTACCTCTCTACTCTTGACCACTCCTGACTGCTGCATGTGAACTTTCCGCTTCACCCGGCTGGTCTACTTAATACCAGCAAAATAAACTTAGATCATCATTAAAACAATCATCACATATTTATTAAGCATGTATTACGTGTAATCTATTCCCAAAGCCCACTGGTATCTCTCCTCATTAGTGGAGATCAGCGGGGAGACAGAACAGGCAAGAGTGAGAGACAAGAACTCTGGATCTGCTTCAAGTCTCTTCAGGTTCTGCAGTCACTTTAGGAACTTCTGGCTTTCAGTTTTGAGAGAGAAGATGGAAGAAGTCAATCCCACTTAGGAAAAGACTCTGGGAAGAAGCTGACATGAAAGGAGCTGGCAGTCTCCATGAGGTCCTTGTCCCCAGCTTCCTACACTGGAGACTTCCTGGAACTTCCCCTTGAGTGACGTGTGGCATTGTCCCTCTTCCTTCTCAATGGGAGAGTTCTGGCATTCCGTATTGTCTGGTATGTATACCCTCAAGTATAATTTCTCTGATTTCGGTCTGGCTATGGAATTGGATAAAAGGGTTTCTTGGCTACCCAGTATGAATGCTAGACTGAAGATACAAAGAAAAAGGGAGAAGAGCCCCTGTCCTCAAGGAGGCAACCTCAGAGAAGGCAGAATGGGAGGTGGCTGGACAGAGAGCTACTTGGGAGCAGGGACTGGCTCTTTGCAGTTTTGCCTTTCTCTGTATTCCTAGCACTTAGCACAAGGCAGGCATTTAACAAATGCTGGTTGACTTGGTTTGACTTGACTAGGAAAGGTCTCCTGCAGAAGGTGATGCTTAAGAAAGCCAGGGATTCTACAAGATGGAGTGGGAGAGAAAAGGGGGGAAGAACAAGCATTCACAGAGTGCCTGCAATGTCACCAGGTACTGCTCTAAGCATTTTTTACTTATACCACAGATTTAATCTGCACAACCACCCCATGAAGCAAATGGAGGTTAAAGAATATGCCCAGGGTCACACAGCTACTAATTGTATAAGGCAGGATTTGAACTCAGGTCTTCCTGATCCCCAGCACGACCACTGTGCAACCAGCCACCTTAGGTGGGGATGAAGAGCGAGAGTATTCCAGGCACAGGGAATTTCCACGATTTGATGGTTTTTCTCTACTTATCAAAATCACTGGCATTCTTCAAGGTCCAGTTCCAACATGAACTCTGCCAAGAAGCTGCCTTGAGCACATTAACCTACAGTGACTGGTATCTTCTCTGAACTTCTATAATGAATGAGAGTTCTCCCTCCGTATTTGCTATTTATCATGCCTGGTATGTTAAGGCAGTATTCAGGCATTTGTTAAGAATTTATGATATACAAGGTATTATGTGTATACATTTTAGCTCTCAACAAAGTATAAGCTCCCTGGAGATGAGGAATGCTCCTTTGTACCCTCTCCTCTCCTTAGCATGATGCCCAGGCACACAATGGGGCCTTGATAAACATCCTTAACCATCCAGATCAATGTACCTGCAGTTTCACTTGGCACAAACACTTGCAGTAGTGTCGTGGTTTCATGGTGAGTCGTGGCAACACCATCTCAAAGAATTCAGAGTCAGACCACCTCTGATCCAAGTACAGGCATTCACTGAGCATTGACACCCCTCAGAAGTGGGCTGCCTTCCAAGAGAAACCAGCAACTTAGCAAGCGAACACAGGAAAACTATTTATAAAGATGCTGATTATACAACAGAACTTGTGAATATTAAAAAGGCAGGAGGGGTTTATCAAGGGATTAAGTAATAGGGAGGGGTCCCTTCTACGGTCCCACTGCTTTCTAATGGGCTAGGTATTGTGGTTCTGTCTTTTCAAGATGGATAGTTAGGTTTCATGGTCCTGTCTAGGGCTAAATGGATGATGGGATTGTGTAGTTGATCACCAGAACAAACCTGATCAGCCATGTGACTTGGATCTAGGGACCTGTGGTGTGATAAAGTCAGTTTGTGTGGTTAAATCAGGATGTGCCTGCTGTTCAGTGAGGCCCATATGGAAGCTAGAATATTGGGGCTGGAGGCAGCTTTATTAGGATTCCATCAATAGTGTGTTCATAACCAAACCTCCTAGACTCTGCTTTACTGTACTGAATGTGTCTGAACAGCTTTCTCCCCCGAAGTTCTACCTCGCATATCTTTCGATATCACCAATCTTCTGACCTGATTTCCTGTGCCTCACTATTACCCCTATCATGGTATTCCAGGTGAACCTCATGGTGATGTTTTCCTTAACAGAGTAGCAGTAGAGAGAGAGAGAGAGATGGGAATGGTCAAGTCAATAAGCATTATTAATTGCTTACTCTGTGGCAGGCACTAAGTGCTGGGAACATGAAAAAAGGCAAAAAAAAGTCACTGGCCTCAAAGAGCTTAGGTTCAAATGGGGGAGAAAATATTTAAGATCACTACGTACATACATGACGTACAGAGAGTAAATCAGAAGTCCTCTCAGAGGGAAGGTACTAACAATGAGGGGCATCAGAAAAGACATCTTGCAGAAGGTGGGATGTTAGCTGAGACCTGAATAAAACCAGGGAAATCAGGAGGCCGAGACAAGGAGAGAGGGCATTCCTGGAATAGGGGACAGCCAGTGAAAAGGGACAGAAGTGATTTCACTGACATAGGGAACTCCCAGGG
Source organism: Bettongia penicillata ogilbyi (assembly GCA_023548195.1). Classification (NCBI taxonomy): domain Eukaryota; kingdom Metazoa; phylum Chordata; class Mammalia; order Diprotodontia; family Potoroidae; genus Bettongia; species Bettongia penicillata. The sequence goes on from JAJHZJ010000153.1 coordinate 12,839,694, forward strand.
GAGGAAATCTCCTAGAGGTTGATGGAGAAAAAAAAAGTTATGTGTATGTATATATGCACACATATGCCACACACACACACAATATTTATGTAGATGTATTGCTCAGGTCCCACTCAAGTTTTCAGTCCATTTTACTGGGCCTAGAGATACATTATAAAACCTCATCTCTCTGACTCATTTCATAAATCCTTTCTAATAGACAAGTGACTACTGACTAGGATGGGAGCAGTCTGGGAAATCTGGAAGCACTGTCTGATGAGTAACATATAAAAATGGAATTAACTCCAGAGCAAATAGGATAGATTATATAGAAATAAGCTAACACAAAAATGAACCCCTAACTGGACCCAAAAATGATTAATATGATAGCTACATATGTATTAGGATTCAGATATGACTCTCCATCTGAGATCTTTGTTTAGTTAGAAGGCCTGGAGTCCTAGTTACCTAGAGCTTTGTATAATATAGCTCCTTTTCCTTGTTCTTTGATTACTTTAGATATAGGCTTACTAGCAGCAATATTGAGTCAAAGCTTATGTACATTTTTGTGACTTCAGGGGCCAAGTGCCAAATCGCTTTCCAGAATAGGCAGACAAACCCACAGCTCCACCAGCAATGCATTACTAAGCTTGTCTCTGCATATCCCTTCAGCAACTGTCACCTTCATTTTATATCGTTTTTACCTATGTGATGAGCATGAGGTGGCAACCACGAGTGGTTAAAAGCTTAAACATATAAAAACAAAAACCATTTTGAAATGAATAAATGGTGAAAAGATATGAACAAGGCATTAGAAAGGGAACAAATCCAAGCCATCTATGGATGAAAAGAATATTCCAAATCATCAGTAGTTAGTGAAGTGCAAAGTAAAACCACTTTCAATGCACTTAACATTAGAAAGGAAAGTTAATTGCAGGAAAAAAAAAATCTTTGCCATGTATTCTTCTGTAAAGGTCTCATTTCCAAGGTATAAAAGACTTAAGGAAACCACTTATCTAAATATTATAAACATGTGTTTCTAGAAAACAATTTCACAGACCTCAAGGTTAAGAACCCGGATCTAAACCTAATTGTGGTCACGTAGCTTGCCAATTTTCCCTTTAGTTTTTTTTGTCAAAATGCAAGCCCTTACTGATCACTTTTTCTATTCTCTTAACTACTCCATAGCAGTTTTGATGCTTATTATTCTAGAGGGTAGTTTGAGAGCTGTTACTGGCAGATCTCCACTTCTCACTTCTTTTCTCATGATTTTCCCTTATTAAATTTTACAGTAGTGTCATTATTCTTACATTCGCACAGTCCAGCAATGAGTAATTAATATCTCTATAATTCTTTATGTCTTTATTTCCAAAAAAAGTGCTCTGTAGTTGTACTCATATAGCTCCTATGTGTGTCCTGATAGGTGGATTTCTAAAAATGTTATATAGTTAGTACTTATTTTGAATAGAATTCCTTTTTATTTCCTCCTACTGGGTTTTGAGGGGAATATACAGAAAAGCTGCTCTGCATGGATTTTATGTCCTGATACTGGGCTAAAGTTTGTTTCAATTAATTTTTGAGCCAATTCTCTAGGATCCTCTAAGAAGACTATGTCATCTGTAAAAAATAGACAGTTTTGTTTCCTCTTTACCTATCCGTATTTCCTCAACTCTCTTTTCTAATCATTGCTATGGCTATGTATTTCCAGAACTATATCAAAAACTATAGTAAGAATGGAACCCTTACTTTAACCCTCATCGTAATGAATAGGTCCCTAGCATTTCTCCATTACGTATAATATGGACTCAGTTACAGACAAATATTCATATTTAGGAAAGGTCAGTTTATTTCTATTCTCTTTAGTGCTACTAGAATTGGCTGACTCAGCCTGGGGGCTTCACAGTGGAGAGAGAGCAAAGAGCCTGGAGCCTGGAATACCTGAGTTCAAATCAGGACTAAGATACTTTCTTAGTGGCCCTGCACAAGTCATTTAACCTCTGTTTCTCTCTATTTCTTCAACTCAACAATGAGGATAATAACATTATCGGCCTCACCGCACTGTCGTAATGACCAAATGAAATCCTATTTGTAAAGTGTTTAGCACATAGAAGATGCTAGAGAAACTCACATTCCCTTCCTGTTGCCTGTTCTACTTTATAAAGAATCTCTTCTGCATTGACTGATGTACTCACGTGATTTTATATTTTTATACTGATATTTATTATCAGCATGGCCTATTAAACTTTTTAGTCTTCCTAACATTGAACTAATTCTACATTATAATTTAAATATAACCTAGTCAACAATCATTTTGATATATTGCTATAACTTATCTGCTAATATTTAAAATGTTTGCATCAGAATTCTTAGGCATACTTGTCTTTATGTATTTTTCTTTCCTTGCTTTACCTCTCCCAAAATTTAGGTATCAAGACAATATTTATATCATAAAAAGAATACATAATTTTTTCTATTTTTGAAAAGAATATTGGAATTGTTCCTTTACATCTGACAAATTTCACTTGTAAATCCATACGGTCTTTGGGATTTTTCTTTTTAGATTTCACTTACTGATGGATGAATTTCTTTTCCTCTGATTGGGTTACTTAAATTCTTCATTTCTTAAACTTTTAACCTGGGGATTTTGTATTTTCATCCAATTCCTTCAAGTTGTTGATGTTCTTGGCATATATTTAGCCAAAATTGGACTGAAATAATTTCCTGTATCTGTTGTTAATTCTACTTTTTCATTTTTGATACTGGAAATTTGATAATTGTCTTTCTCTTTTTATCAGAGTAGCTAGTAGTTTATCTATCTTATTCACATGGTTTTCAATTCAATTGGAATTTCTCCTTTCAATTTTGTTAATCCTTATTTTGATTTTTCAGAATTTCTATTTTAATACTTATGGTTTTTAATCATTTGCTTGCTTGGTTTATTTCTTACTTGCACATTCAAGTCAATGATTTATTCTTTTTCTTTCAAGAAAATCATTAGAAATATAATTTTTCTCACCTATGGATAACTCTGCATCCTAAAAGTTTTGGTAGGTGTCTTATTGCTGTCATTTTCTTCAATGAAATTATTCATTGTTTCTATTTGGATTTGATCAGCATGCTGTTATGTCTTTTCATTTATCATCTCCAACCTATATTGCACATTTATTGCTTACCTGGCGCCTTGTAACATAATTTTTTTATTACCTGGCCCTCTTTGAGGTTCTTTCTTGATTCGCAAGAGTCCTATCATGTTCACTTATCTATTATCTATCAAGCAACATGTGTTGCTCTTTTATTTATGGTCCTTCTCCCCGTGAACTCAGTTGATTTGTAATAAATCATCCAGTTATGTTCATGTATTTCTGCTAAGCATGCAGTTATCTCCATTTATTTTTTACCTAGAAGGTTGATATGTCCTTCTATTTGTGGTCTAGCATGACATGATGTTTTGTATTTTTCATCTATCGTCCTGTGATGTCTTTTTATTTAATCCTTTGCATCCTGTTATGTCCTTTCATTTTTTATTGCCTGCAAACAGTGATGCGTTTTATTTCTTACCTGGCATCCTCTAATGTCATTTTCTTCATTACCTGTCTCTCTATGATGTCCTTTTTTTCTTCCCAAGCTTCCCTTACGTCCAATTAATTATCTGTTGTCTACTCTGATGTTATGTTCTATTATTTATTATCTACCGTCCTGTGATGACACCTTATTTAAGGACTAGCATCCTCTGATGTTATATTTTTATTACCTGAAATCCTAAGTTGCTCTTTCGCTTTTACATAGCATCCTATGATGTCCTTTCATTGCTTCCAAGAGTCCTGTGATGCCATCTCCTTTATGACCTACATCTCTGTGATGTTTTTTCTTTCTGACACAGCAACTTGTGATTTCCTTGTATTTATTATGTAGCATCCTGCGATTTTTCATTGATGACCTTGCTCTTTCTGACGTCCTTTTTTATTACCTTGCATCCCCTGGTGTTCAATTACCTATTTTCCAGCATTCTGTGGTATTCCTTTATTTATTATCTAATATTCTGTAATGTCATTTTATGTATTACCTAGGATCCTGTTATGTCCTTTGATTTATTGTCCGACAACCTGGGATTTCTATTTATTTATTACCTGGCCTCATCTCATGTCATATTATTTATTACATTTATACACAGTGATGCGCTTTTTTTTTTTTACTACCTAACATCCTCTGATGTACAATTACTAATTGACTTGCATCCTGTTATGTCTTTTGATTTATGTTCTCCAACCTATATTGTACTTTCATTTCTTACCTTTCACATTGCTATATAATGTTTTTATTACCAAGCTCTCTGTGATATCGTTTCTTGATTACCTAGAGCCCTATCATGTCCACTTATCTATTGTCTATCAAACAACATCTGATATTACTTTATTTCTTATCTAAATGCCTGTGACCTTATTTGATTTATAACCTGGCGTCCAGTTACATTCCTTTATTTATTGCCAATCATTCAGTTATCTCCATTAATATTTTATCTAACATATTGACCTGTCCATCAATTTGTGGTCTAGCTTGACATGATGTTTTTTTATTTCTTCTCTATCTTCTTGGGATGTGTTTTAATTTATTCCTTAGCATGCTGTTATGACCTTTTATTTCTTGTCTGACAACCACTGATTCATTTTTATTCATTACCTGCCTTCATGTCATCTCATATTATTTATGACCTCTATACTCAGTGATGTCTATTTTTTATTACCTAGCATCCTCTAATGTCCCATTATCTGTTGCCTAGCATCCTGTTATGTCTTTTCATTTATCATCTCCAACCTATATTGCACATTTATTGCTTACCTGGCACCTTGTAACATAATTTTTTTTTATTACCTGGCTCTCTTTGAGGGAATTACTTGATTTCCAAGAGTCCTATCATGTTCACTAATCTATTATCTGTCAAACAACATGTGATGCTCTTTTATTTATGGTCTAACTCCCTGTGAACTAATATGATTTGCAATCTATCATCCAGTTATGTTCATGTATTTTTGCTAAGCATACAGTAATCTCCATTTATTTTTTATCTAGAAGGTTGATATGTCCTTCTATTTGTAGTGTAGCATGACATGATGTTTTGTATTTTTCATCCATCGTCCTGTGATGTCTTTTTATTTAATCCTTTGCATCCTGTTATGTCCTTTCATTTATTGCCTGCAAACAGTGATGTGTTTTATTTCTTACCTGGCATCCTCTAATGTCATTTTCTTCATTACCTATCTCTCTGTGATGTCCTTTTTTCCTTACCTACGCTCCCCTTAGGTCCAATAAATTATCTATTGTCTATCCTGATGTTATCTTCTATTATTTTTTATCTTTCGTCCTCTGATGTCACATTATTTAAGGACTAGCATCCTCTGATGTTATATTTTTATTTCCTGAAATCCTAAGTTGCTCTTTCGCTTTTACATAGCATCCTATGATTTCCTTTCATTACTTCCAAGAGTCCTGTGATGCCATCTCCTTTGTAACCTGCATCTCTGTGATGTTTTTTCTTTCTGCCACAGCAACATGTGATTTCCTTGTATTTATTATGTAGCATCCTGTGATTTTTCATTTATGACCTTGCTCTCTCTGACGTCCTTTTTTATTACCTTGCATCCCCTGGTGTTCAATTACCTATTTTCCAGCATTCTGTGATATTCTTTTATTTATCATCTAACATTCTGTAATGTCATTTTGTGTATTACCTAGAATCCTGTTATGTCCTTTGATTTATTGTCTGACAACCTGTGATTTCTATTTCTTTATTAACTGGGCTCATCTCATGTCATATTATTATTACCTCTATACTCAGTGATGTACTTTTTTTATATATATAATGTTTTTATTACCGAACTCTCTGTCACATCCTTTCTGGATTACCTGGAGCCCTATCATGTCCACTTATCTATTGTCTATCATAAAACATGTGATTTTGCTTTATTTCTGATCTAAATGCCTGTGACCTTATTTAATTTATAAACTGGCATCCAGTTATGTTCATTTATTTATTGCCAACCATTCAGTTATCTCCATTGACTTTTTACCTAACATGTTCTTATGTCCTTCTATTTGTGGTCTAGAATGACATGATGTTTTTTATTTTAAATCTATCTTCCTGTGATATCGTTTTATTTATTCCTTAGCATGCTGTTATGTCCTTTTATTTATTGTCTGAAAACATGTGATTTTGCTTTATTTCTTATCTAAATGCCTGTGACCCTATTTGATTTATTAACTGGCGTCCAGTTACGTTCATTTTTTATTGCCAACCATTCAGGTATCTCCATTAATTTTTTATCTAACATATAGACCTGTCCATCTATTTGTGGTCTAGCATGACATGATGTTTTTTTATTTTTTCTCTATCTTCTTGGGATGTGTTTTTATTTATTCCTTAGCATCCTGTTATGACCTTTTATTTCTTGTCTGACAACCACTGATTCATTTTTATTCATTACCTGCCTTTATGTCATCTCATATTATTTATTACGTCTCTACTCAGTAATGTCCATTTTCATTACCTAGCATCCTCTCATTGTCAATTATCTATTGACTTGCATCCTGTTATGTCTTTTGATTTATCTTCTCCAACCTATATTGTACTTTCATTTCTTACCTTTCACATTGCTATGTAATGTTTTTATTACCGAGCTCTCTGTGATATGCTTTCTTGATTACCTAGAGCAATGTCATTTCCAATTATCTATTGTCTATCAAACAACATGTGGTGTTATTTATTATCTAAATGCCTGTGACTGTATTTAATTTGTAAACTGTCATCCAGTTATGTTCATTTAATTATTCCCAACCATTCAGTTATCTCCATTGATTTTTTTTACCTAACATGTTGATATGTCCTTCTATTTGTGGTCTAGAATGACATGATGTTTTTTATTTTAAATCTATCTTCCTGTGATATCTTTTTATTTATTCCTTAGCATGCTGGTATGTTCTTTTATTCATTGTCTGATAATCTTTGATTTATTTTTATTCATTACCTGCCTTCATGTTATCTCATATTATTTATTACCTCTATACTCAGTGATGTCTATATTTTATTACCTAGCATCCTCTAATGTACAATGATCTATTGCCTAGCATCCCATTATGTCTTTTCATTTATCATCTCCAGCCTATATTGCACATTTATTGCTTACCTGGCACCTTGTAACATAATTTTTTCTTATTCCCTGGCTCTCCTTGAGGTTCTTTCTTGATTTGCAAGAGCCTTATCATGTTCACTTATCTATTATGTATCAAACAACAAGTGATGCTCTTTTATTTATGGTCTATCTCCCTGTGAATTCATTTGATTTGTAATCTATCATCCAGTCATGTTCATGTATTTTTGCTGAACATGCAGTTATCTCCATTTATTGTTTACCTAGAAGGTTGATATGTCCTTCTATTTGTGTTCTAGCATGACATTATGTTTTGTATTTTTAATCTATCGTCCTGTAATGTCTTTTTATTTAATCCTTTGCATCCTGTTATGTCCTTTCATTTATTGCCTGCAAAAAGTGATGTGTTTTATTTCTTACCTGGCATCCTCGAATGTCATTTTCTTCATTACCTGTCCCTCTATGATGTCCTTTTTTTCTTACCTAGGCTCCCCTTAGGTCCAATTAATTATCTATTGTCTACCCTGATGTTATGTTCTATTATTTATTATATTCCGTCCTGTGATGTCACATTCTTTAAGGACTAGCATCCTCAGATGGTATATTTTTATTACCTGAAATCCTAAGTTGCTCTTTCGCTTTTACATAGCATCCTATGATGTCCTTTCATTACTTCCAAGATTCCTCTGATGCCATCTCCTTTATAACCTACATCTCTGTGATGTTTTTTCTTTCTGACACAGGAACCTGTGATTTCCTTGTATTTATTCTGTAGCATCCTGCGATTTTCCATTTATGACCTTGCTCTCTCTGACGTACTTTTTTATTACCTGGCATCCCCTGGTGTTCAATTACCTATTTTCCAGCATTCTGTGATATTCTTTTATTTATTATCTAACATTCTGTAATGTCATTTTCTGTATTACCTAGGATCCTGTTATGTCCTTTGATTTATTGTCTGACAACCTGTGATTTCTATTTATTTATTACCTGGCCTCATCTCATGTCATATTATTTATTACATCTATACTCAGTGATGTCCTTTTTTTTACTACCTAGCATCCTCTGATATCCAATTACCAATTGACTTGCATCCTGTTATGTCTTTTGATTTACCTTCTCCAACCTGTATTGTACTTTCTTTTCTTACCTTTCACATTGCTATATAATGTTTTTATTACCGAACTCTCTGTCATATCCTTTCTTGATTACCTAGAGCCCTATCATGTCCACTGATCTATTGTCTATCAAACAACGTGTGATTTTACTTTATTTCTTATCTCAATGCCTGTGACCTTATTTGATTTATAAACTGGCGTCCAGTTATGTTCCTTTATTTATTGCCAACCATTCAGTTATCTCCATTAATTTTTTATCTAACATATTGATCTGTCCATCTATTTGTGGTACAGCATGACATGATGTTTTTTAATTTTTTTCTCGATCTTCTTGGGATGTGTTTTTATTTATTCCTTAGCATCCTGTTATGACCTTTCATTTTTGTCTGAGTACCACTGATTCATTTTTATTCATTACCTTACTTCATGTCATCTCATATTATTTATTACGGCTCTACTCAGTGATGTCCATTTTTATTACCTAGCATTGTCTAATGGTCAATTATTTAATGACTTGCATCCTGTTATGTCTTTTGATTTATCTTCTCCAACCTATATTGTACTTTCATTTCTTACCTTTAACATTGCTATATAATGTTGTTATTACCAAGATGTCTGTGATATACTTTCTTGATTACGTAGAGCCCTATCATGTCCACTTATCTATTGTCTATCAAACAACATGTGGTGTTATTTATTATCTAAATGCCTGTGACCGTATTTAATTTGTAAACTGTAATCCAGTTATGTTCATTTATTTATTGCTTTGCATTCAGTTATCTCCATTGATTTTTTACCTAACATGTTGATATCTCCTTCTATTTGTGGTCTAGAATGACATGACGTTTTTTATTTTAAATCTATCTTCCTGCGATATCTTTTTATTTATTCCTTAGCATGCTGTTTTATCCTGTTATTTATTGTCTGACAACCTCTGATTTATTTTTATTCATTACCTGCCTTCATGTCATCTCATGTTATCTATTACCTCTATACTCAGTGATGTCTATTTTTTATTACCTAGCATCCTCTGATGTCCAATTATCTATTGCCTAGCATCCTGTTATGTCTTTTCATTTATCATCTCCAACCTATATTGCACATTTATTTCTTACCTGGCACCTTGAAACATAATTTTTTTTTTTTATTCCCTGGCTCTCGTTGAGGTTCTTTCTTGATTTGCAAGAGTCCTATCATGTTCACTTATCTATTATCTATCAAGCAACATGTGTTGCTCTTTTATTTATGGTCCTTCTCCCCGTGAACTCAGTTGATTTGTAATAAATCATCCAGTTATGTTCATGTATTTCTGCTAAGCATGCAGTTATCTCCATTTATTTTTTACCTAGAAGGTTGATATGTCCTTCTATTTGTGGTCTAGCATGACATGATGTTTTGTATTTTTCATCTATCGTCCTGTGATGTCTTTTTATTTAATCCTTTGCATCCTGTTATGTCCTTTCATTTTTTATTGCCTGCAAACAGTGATGCGTTTTATTTCTTACCTGGCATCCTCTAATGTCATTTTCTTCATTACCTGTCTCTCTATGATGTCCTTTTTTTCTTCCCAAGCTTCCCTTACGTCCAATTAATTATCTATTGTCTACTCTGATGTTATGTTCTATTATTTATTATCTACCGTCCTGTGATGAAACCTTATTTAAGGACTAGCATCCTCTGATGTTATATTTTTATTACCTGAATTCCTAAGTTGCTCTTTCGCTTTTACATAGCATCCTATGATGTCCTTTCATTGCTTCCAAGAGTCCTGTGATGCCATCTCCTTTATGACCTACATCTCTGTGATGTTTTTTCTTTCTGACACAGCAACCTGTGATTTCCTTGTATTTATTATGTAGCATCCTGCGATTTTTCATTGATGACCTTGCTCTTTCTGACGTCCTTTTTTATTACCTTGCATCCCCTGGTGTTCAATTACCTATTTTCCAGCATTCTGTGGTATTCCTTTATTTATTATCTAATATTCTGTAATGTCATTTTATGTATTACCTAGGATCCTGTTATGTCCTTTGATTTATTGTCTGACAACCTGGGATTTCTATTTATTTATTACCTGGCCTCATCTCATGTCATATTATTTATTACATTTATACACAGTGATGCGCTTTTTTTTTTTTACTACCTAACATCCTCTGATGTACAATTACTAATCGACTTGCATCCTGTTATGTCTTTTGATTGATCTTCTCCAACCTATATTGTACTTTCATTTCTTACCTTTCACATTGCTATATAATGTTTTTATTACCGAGCTCTCTGTCATATCCTTTCTTGATTACCTAGAGCCCTATCATGTCCATTTATCTATTGTCTATCAAACAACATCTGATATTACTTTATTTCTTATCTAAATGCCTGTGACCTTATTTGATTTATAACCTGGCGTCCAGTTACGTTCCTTTATTTATTGCCAATCATTCAGTTATCTCCATTAATTTTTTATCTAACATATTGACCTGTCCATCAATTTGTGGTCTAGCTTGACATGATGTTTTTTTATTTCTTCTCTATCTTCTTGGGATGTGTTTTCATTTATTCCTTAGCATGCTGTTATGACCTTTTATTTCTTCTCTGACAACCACTGATTCATTTTTATTCATTACCTGCCTTCATGTCATCTCATATTATTTATGACCTCTATACTCAGTGATGTCTATTTTTATTACCTAGCATCCTCTAATGTCCCATTATCTGTTGCCTAGCATCCTGTTATGTCTTTTCATTTATCATCTCCAACCTATATTGCACATTTACTGCTTACCTGGCACCTTGTAACATAATTTTTTTTTTTTATTACCTGGCTCTCTTTGAGGTAATTACTTGATTTCCAAGAGTCCTATCATGTTCACTCATCTATTATCTGTCAAACAACATGTGATGCTCTTTTATTTATGGTCTAACTCCCTGTGAACTAATTTGATTTGCAATCTATCATCCAGTTATGTTCATGTATTTTTGCTAAGCATACAGTTATCTCCATTTATTTTTTATCTAGAAGGTTGATATGTCCTTCTATTTGTAGTGTAGCATGACATGATGTTTTGTATTTTTCATCCATCGTCCTGTGATGTCTTTTTATTTAATCCTTTGCATCCTGTTATGTCCTTTCATTTATTGCCTGCAAACAGTGATTTGTTTTATTTCTTACCTGGCATCCTCTAATGTCATTTTCTTCATTACCTATCTCTCTGTGATGTCCTTTTTTCCTTACCTACGCTCCCCTTAGGTCCAATAAATTATCTATTGTCTATCCTGATGTTATCTTCTATTATTTTTTATCTTTCGTCCTCTGATGTCACATTATTTAAGGACTAGCATCCTCTGATGTTATATTTTTATTTCCTGAAATCCTAAGTTGCTCTTTCGCTTTTACATAGCATCCTATGATTTCCTTTCATTACTTCCAAGAGTCCTGTGATGCCATCTCCTTTATAACCTGCATCTCTGTGATGTTTTTTCTTTCTGCCACAGCAACACGTGATTTCCTTGTATTTATTATGTAGCATCCTGCGATTTTCCATTTATGACCTTGCTCTCTCTGACGTCCTTTTTTATTACCTTGCATCCCCTGGTGTTCAATTACCTATTTTCCAGCATTCTGTGATATTCTTTTATTTATTATCTACCATTCTGTAATGTCATTTTGTGTATTACCTAGGATCCTGTTATGTCGTTTGATTTATTGTCTGACAACCTGTGATTTCTATTTATTTATTGCCTGGCCTCATCTCATGTCATATTATTTATTACATCTATACTCAGTGATGTGCTTTTTTTTCCTACCTAGCATCCTCTGATGTCCAATTACCAAGTGAGTTGCATCCTCTTATGTCTTTTGATTTATCTTCTCCAACCTATATTGTACTTTCATTTCTTACCTTTCACATTGCTATATAATGTTTTTATTACCGAGCTCTCTGCCATATCCTTTCTTGATTACCTAGAACACTATCATGTCCACTTATCTATTGTCTATCAAACAACATGTGATTTTACTTTATTTCTTATCTAAATGCCTGTGACCTTATTTAATTTATAACCTGGCATCCAGTTATGTTCCTTTATTTATTGCCAACCATTCAGTTATCTCCATTAATTTTTTATCTAACATAATGGCTTGTCGATCTATTTGTGGTCTAGCATGACATGATGTTTTTTGATGTTTTATATACCTTCTTGCGATGTGGTTTTATTTATTATTTAGCATCCTGTTATGCCCTTTTATTTCATGTCTGACAACCACTGATTCATTTTTATTCATTACCTGCCTTTACGTCATCTCATATTATTTATTACGTCTCTACTCAGTGATGTCCATTTTTATTACCTAGCATCCTCTAATGGTCAATTGTCTATTGACGTGTATCCTGTTATGTCTTTTGATTTATGTTCTCCAACCTATATTGTACTTTCATTTCTTACCTTTCACATTGCTATATAATGTTTTTATTACCGAGCTCTCTGTGATATCGTTTCTTGATTACCAAGAGCCCTATCATGTCCACTTATCGATTGCCTATCAAACAACATGTGATTTTACTTTATTTCTGATCTAAATGCCTGTGACCTTATTTAATCTGTGATTTCCTTGTATTTATTACGTAGCATCCTGCGATTTTCCATTTATGACCTTGCTCTCTCTGACGTCCTTTTTTATTACCTTGCATCCCCTGGTGTTCAATTACCCATTTTCCAACATTCTGTGATATTCTTTTATTTATCATCTAACATTCTGTAATGTCATTTTGTGTATTACCTAGGATCCTGTTATGTCCTTTGATTTATTGTCTGACAACCTGTGATTTCTATTTCTTTATTAACTGGGCTCATCTCATGTCATATTATTTATTACCTCTATACTCAGTGATGTACTTTTTTTATATATATATAATGTTTTTATTACCGAACTCTCTGTCACATCCTTTCTTGATTACCTGGAGCCCTATCATGTCCACTTATCTATTGTCTATCATACAACATGTGATTTTGCTTTATTTCTGATCTAAATGCCTGTGACCTTATTTAATTTATAAACTGGCATCCAGTTATGTTCATTTATTTATTGCCAACCATTCAGTTATCTCCATTGACTTTTTACCTAACATGTTCTTATGTCCTTCTATTTGTGGTCTAGAATGACGTGATGTTTTTTATTTTAAATCTATCTTCCTGTGATATCGTTTTATTTATTCCTTAGCATGCTGTTATGTCCTTTTATTTATTGTCTGACAACATGTGATTTTGCTTTATTTCTTATCTAAATGCCTGTGACCCTATTTGATTTATAAACTGGCGTCCAGTTACGTTCATTTTTTTATTGCCAACCATTCAGGTATCTCCATTAATTTTTTATCTAACATATAGACCTGTCCATCTATTTGTGGTCTAGCATTACATGATGTTTATTTGTTTTTTCTCTATCTTCTTGGGATGTGTTTTTATTTATTCCTTAGCATCCTGTTATGACCTTTTATTTCTTGTCTGACAACCACTGATTCATTTTTATTCATTACCTGCCTTTATGTCATCTCATATTATTTATTACGTCTCTACTCAGTAATGTCCATTTTCATTACCTAGCATCCTCTCATTGTCAATTATCTATTGACTTGCATCCTGTTATGTCTTTTGATTTATCTTCTCCAACCTATATTGTACTTTCATTTCTTACCTTTCACATTGCTATGTAATGTTTTTATTACCGAGCTCTCTGTGATATGCTTTCTTGATTACCTAGAGCAATGTCATTTCCAATTATCTATTGTCTATCAAACAACATGTGGTGTTATTTATTATCTAAATGCCTGTGACTGTATTTAATTTGTAAACTGTCATCCAGTTATGTTCATTTAATTATTCCCAACCATTCAGTTATCTCCATTGATTTTTTTTACCTAACATGTTGATATGTCCTTCTATTTGTGGTCTAGAATGACATGATGTTTTTTATTTTAAATCTATCTTCCTGTGATATCTTTTTATTTATTCCTTAGCATGCTGGTATGTTCTTTTATTCATTGTCTGATAATCTTTGATTTATTTTTATTCATTACCTGCCTTCATGTTATCTCATATTATTTATTACCTCTATACTCAGTGATGTCTATATTTTATTACCTAGCATCCTCTAATGTACAATGATCTATTGCCTAGCATCCCATTATGTCTTTTCATTTATCATCTCCAGCCTATATTGCACATTTATTGCTTACCTGGCACCTTGTAACATAATTTTTTCTTATTCCCTGGCTCTCCTTGAGGTTCTTTCTTGATTTGCAAGAGCCTTATCATGTTCACTTATCTATTATGTATCAAACAACAGGTGATGCTCTTTTATTTATGGTCTATCTCCCTGTGAACTCATTTGATTTGTAATCTATCATCCAGTCATGTTCATGTATTTTTGCTGAACATGCAGTTATCTCCATTTATTGTTTACCTAGAAGGTTGATATGTCCTTCTATTTGTGTTCTAGCATGACATTATGTTTTGTATTTTTCATCTATCGTCCTGTAATGTCTTTTTATTTAATCCTTTGCATCCTGTTATGTCCTTTCATTTATTGCCTGCAAAAAGTGATGTGTTTTATTTCTTACCTGGCATCCTCTAATGTCATTTTCTTCATTACCTGTCCCTCTATGATGTCCTTTTTTTCTTACCTAGGCTCCCCTTAGGTCCAATTAATTATCTATTGTCTACCCTGATGTTATGTTCTATTATTTATTATCTACCGTCCTGTGATGTCACATTCTTTAAGGACTAGCATCCTCTGATGGTATATTTTTATTACCTGAAATCCTAAGTTGCTCTTTCGCTTTTACATAGCATCCTATGATGTCCTTTCATTACTTCCAAGATTCCTCTGATGCCATCTCCTTTATAACCTACATCTCTGTGATGTTTTTTCTTTCTGACACAGGAACCTGTGATTTCCTTGTATTTATTCTGTAGCATCCTGCGATTTTCCATTTATGACCTTGCTCTCTCTGACGTACTTTTTTATTACCTGGCATCCCCTGGTGTTCAATTACCTATTTTCCAGCATTCTGTGATATTCTTTTATTTATTATCTAACATTCTGTAATGTCATTTTCTGTATTACCTAGGATCCTGTTATGTCCTTTGATTTACTGTCTGACAACCTGTGATTTCTATTTATTTATTACCTGGCCTCATCTCATGTCATATTATTTATTACATCTATACTCAGTGGTGTCCTTTTTTTTACTACCTACCATCCTCTGATATCCAATTACCAATTGACTTGCTTCCTGTTATGTCTTTTGATTTACCTTCTCCAACCTGTATTGTACTTTCTTTTCTTACCTTTCACATTGCTATATAATGTTTTTATTACCGAACTCTCCGTCATATCCTTTCTTGATTACCTAGAGCCCTATCATGTCCACTGATCTATTGTCTATCAAACAACGTGTGATTTTACTTTATTTCTTATCTCAATGCCTGTGACCTTATTTGATTTATAAACTGGCGTCCAGTTACGTTCCTTTATTTATTGCCAACCATTCAGTTATCTCCACTAATTTTTTATCTAACATATTGACCTGTCCATCTATTTGTGGTACAGCATGACATGATGTTTTTTAATTTTTTCTCGATCTTCTTGGGATGTGTTTTTATTTATTCCTTAGCATCCTGTTATGACCTTTCATTTTTGTCTGAGTACCACTGATTCATTTTTATTCATTACCTTACTTCATGTCATCTCATATTATTTATTACGGCTCTACTCAGTGATGTCCATTTTTATTACCTAGCATTGTCTAATGGTCAATTATCTAATGACTTGCATCCTGTTATGTCTTTTGATTTATCTTCTCCAACCTATATTGTACTTTCATTTCTTACCTTGAACATTGCTATATAATGTTGTTATTACCAAGATGTCTGTGATATACTTTCTTGATTACGTAGAGCCCTATCATGTCCACTTATCTATTGTCTATCAAACAACATGTGGTGTTATTTATTATCTAAATGCCTGTGACCGTATTTAATTTGTGAACTGTAATCCAGTTATGTTTATTTATTTATTGCTTTGCATTCAGTTATCTCCATTGATTTTTTACCTAACATGTTGATATCTCCTTCTATTTGTGGTCTAGAATGACATGATGTTTTTTATTTTAAATCTATCTTCCTGTGATATATTTTTATTTATTCCTTAGCATGCTGTTATGTCCTTTTATTTATTGTCTGACAATCTCTGATTTATTTTTATTCATTACCTGCCTTCATGTCATCTCCTATTATTTATTACCTCTATACTCAGTCATGTCTATCTTTTATTACCTAGCATCCACTAATGTCCAATTATCTATTGCCTTGCATCCTGTTATGTCTTTTCATTTATCATCTCCAACCTATATTGCACATTTATTTCTTACCTGGCACCTTGAAACATATTTTTTTTTTTTATTCCCTGGCTCTCGTTGAGGTTCTTTCTTGATTTGCAAGAGTCCTATCATGTTCACTTATCTATTAGATATCAAGCAACGTGTGTTGCTCTTTTATTTATGGTCCTTCTCCCCGTGAGCTCAGTTGATTTGTAATAAATCATCCAGTTATGTTCATGTATTTCTGCTAAGCATGCAGTTATCTCCATTTATTTTTTACCTAGAAGGTTGATATGTCCTTCTATTTGTGGTATAGCATGACATGATGTTTTGTATTTTTCATCTATCGTCCTGTGATGTCTTTTTATTTAATCCTTTGCATCCTGTTATGTCCTTTCATTTATTGCCTGCAAAGAGTGATGTGTTTTATTTCCTACCTGGCATCCCCTAATGTCATTTTCTTCATTACCTGTTCCTCTATGATGTCCTTTTTTCTTACCTAGGCTCCCCTTAGGTCCAATTGATTATCTATTGTCTACCCTGATGTTATGTTCTATTATTTATTATCTACCGTCCTGTGATGTCACATTCTTTGAGGAGTAGCGTCCTCTGATGTTATATTTTTATTACCTGAAATCCTAAGTTTCTCTCTCGCTTTTACATAGCATCCTATGATGTCCTTTCATTACTTCCAAGAGTCCTGTGATGCCATCTCCTTTATAACCTACATAGCTGTGATGTTTTTTCTTTCTGACACAGCAATCTGTGATTTCCTTGTATTTATTATGTAGCATCCTGCGATTTTCCATTTATGACCTTGCTCTCTCTGAGGTCCTTTTTTATTTCCTTGCATCCCCTGGTGTTCAATTACCTATTTTCCAGCATTCTGTGATATTCTTTTAGTTATTATCTAACATTCTGTAATGTCATTTTGTGTATTACCTAGGATCCTGTTATGTCCTCTGATTTATTGTCTGACAACCTGTGATTTCTATTTATTTATTACCTGGCCTCATCTCATGTCACATTATTTATTACATCTATACTCAGTGATGTGCTTTTTTTTACTACCTAGCATCCTCTGATGTCCAATGACCAATTGACTTGCATCCTGTTATGTCTTTTGATTTGTCTTCTCCAACCTATATTGTACTTTCAAATCTTACCTTTCACATTGCTATATAATGTTTTTATTACCGAACTCTCTGTCATATCCTTCTTTGATTACCTAGAGCCCTATCATGTCCACTTATCTATTGTCTATCAAACAACGTGTGATTTTACTTTATTTCTTATCTAACTCCCTGTTACCTTATCTGATTTACATACTGGCGTCCAGTTACGTTCATTTATTTATTGCCAACCATTTAGTAATGTCCATTAATTTTTTATCTAACATTTTGACCTGTCCATCTATTTGTGGTCTAGCATGACATGATGTTTTTTAATTTTTTCTCTATCTTCTTGGGATGTGTTTTTATTTATTCCTTAGCATCCTGTTATGACCTTTCATTTCTTGTCTGACAACCACTGATTCATTTTTATTCATTACCTGCCTTCATGTAATCTCATATTATTATTACGTCTCTACTCAGTGATGTCCATTTTTATTACCTAGCATCCTCTAATGGTCAATTATATACTGACTTGCATCCTGTTGTGTCTTTTGATTTATCTTCTCCAACCTATTTTGTACTTTCATTTCTTACCTTTCACATTGCTATATAATGTTTTTATTACCGAGCTCACTGTAATATCCTTTCTTGATTACCTGGAGCCCTATCATGTCCACTTATCTATTGCCTATCAAACAACATGTGGTGTTATTTTTTATCTAAATGCCTGTGACCGTATTTAATTTATAAACTGGCATCCAGTTATGTTCATTTATTTTTTGCCAACCATTCAGTTATCTCCATTGATTTTTTACCTAACATGTTGATATGTCCTTCTATTTGTGGTCTAGAATGACATGATGTTTTTGTAATTTAAATGTATCTTCCTGTGATATCTTTTTATTTATTCCTTAGAATGCTATTATATCCTTTTATTTATTGTCTGACAACCTCTGATTTATGTTTATTCCTTACCTGCTTTCATATCATCTCATATTATTTATTACCTCTATACTCAGTGATGTCTATTTTTTATTACCTAGCATCCTCTAATGTCCAATTATCTATTGCCTAGCATCCTGTTATGTCTTTTCATTTATCATCTCCAACCTATATTGCACATTTATTGCTTACCTGGCTCCTTGTAACATAATTTTTTTTTATTCCCTGGCTCTCTTTGTGGTAATTTCTTGATTTACAAGAGTCCTATCATGTTCACTTATCTATTATCTATGACACAACATGTGATGCTCTTTTATTTATGATCTAACTCTCTGTGAACTAATTTGATTTGGAATCTATCATCCAGTTATGTTCATGTATTTTTGCTAAGCATCCAGTTATCTCCATTTATTTTTTACGTGGAAGGTTGATATGTCCTTCTATTTGTGGTCTAGCATGACATGATGTTTTGTATTTTTCATCTATCGTGCTTAGATGTCTTTTTATTTAATCCTTTGCTTCCTGTTATGTCCTTTTATTTGTTGTCTGACAACCTCTGATTAATTTCTACTCATTACTTGCCTTGATGTCATCTCATATTATTTATTACCTCTTTACTCAGTGATGTCTCTTTTTTTATTACCTAGCACCCTCTAATGTCCATTTCCCTGTTGCCTAGCATCCTGTTATGTTTTTTCATTTATCATCTCCTACCTATATTGCACATTTATTGCTTACCTGGCACCTTGAAACATAATTTTTTTATTACCTGGCTCTCTTTGAGGTTCTTTCTTGATTTAGAAGAGTCCTGTCATGTTCATTTATCAATTATCTATGAAACAACATGTGATGCTCTTTTACTTATGGTCTAACTCCCTGTGAAGTAATTTGATTTAGAATCTATCATCCAGTTATGTTCATGTATTTTTGCTAAGCATCCAGTTATCTCCATTTATGTTTTACGTGGAAGGTTGATATGTCCTTCTATTTGTGGTCTAGCATGACATGATGTTTTGTATTTTTCATCTATCGACCTGTGATGTCTTTTTATTTAAACCTTTGCATCCTGATATGTCCTTTCAATTATTGCCTGCCAACAGTGATGTGTTTTATTTCTTACCTGGCATCCTCTAATGTCATTTTCTTCATTAGCTGTCCCTCTAAGATGTCCTCTTTTTCTTCCCAAGCTCCGCTTAGGTCCAATTAATTATCTATTGCCTACCCTGATGTTATGTTCAATTATTTATTATCTTCCGTCCTGTGATGTCACATTATTTAAGGAGTAGCATCCTCTTATATTATATTTTTATTACCTGAAATCCTAAGTTGATCTTTCGCTTTTACATAGCATCCTATGATGTCCTTTCATTCCTTCCAAGAGTCCTGTGATGCCATCTCCTTTATAATCTACATCGCTGTGATGTTTTTTCTTTCTGACACAGCAAGCTGTGATTTCCTTGTATTTATTATGTAGCATCCTGCGATTTTCCATTTATGACCTTGCTCTCTCTGACGTCCTTTTTTATTACCTTGCATCCCCTGGTGTTCAATTACCTATTTTCCAGCATTCTGTGATACTCTTTTATTTATTATCTAACATTCTGTAATGTCATTTTGCGTATTACCTAGGATCCTGTTATGTCCTTTGATTTATTGTCTGACAACCTGTGATTTCTATTTATTTATTACCTGGCCTCATCTCATGTCGTATTATTTATTACATCTATACTCAGTGATGTGCTTTTTTTTACTACCTAGCATCCTCTGATGTCCAATTACCAATTGACTTACATCCTGTTAAGTCTTTTGATTTATCTTCTCCAACCTATGTTGTACTTTTATTTCTTATCTTTCACATTGCTATATAATGTTTTTATTACCGAGTTAACTGTGATATCCTTTCTTGATTACCTGGAGCCCTATCATGTCCACTTATCTATTGTCTATGAAACAAAATGTGATTTTACTTTATTTCTTATCTAAATGCCTGTTACCTTATTTGATTTATAAACTGGCGTCCAGTTACGTTCATTTATTTATTGCCAACCATTCAGTTATCTCCCTTAATTTTTTATCTAAAATTTTGACCTGTCCATCTATTTGTGATCTAGCATGACATGATGTTTTTTTTATTTTAAATCTATCTTCCTGTGATATCTTTTTATTTATAACTTAGCATGCTATTGTGTCTTCTCATTTATTGTCTGACAACCTCTGATATATTTTTATTCGTTACCTGCCTTCATGTCATCTCATATTTTTTATTACCACTGTACTCAGTGATGTGTATTTTTTATTACCTAGCATCCTCTAATGTCCAATTATCTATTGCCTAGCATCCTCTTATGTCTTTTCATTTATCATCTACCACCTGTATTGCACATTTATTGCCTACCTGGCCCCTTGTAACATAATTTCTTTTTATTCCCTGGCTCTCTTTGAGGTAATTTCTTGATTTCCAAGAGTCCTATCATATTCACTTATCTGTTACCTATCACACTACATGTGATGCTCTTTTATTCATGATCTAACTCCCTGTGAACTAATTTGATTTGCAATCTATTATCCAGTTATGTTGATGTATTTTCGCTAAGCATCCCGTTATTTCCATTTATTTTTTACCTGGAAGTTTCATATGTCTTTCTATTTGTGGTCTAGCATGACATGATGTTTTCTATTTGTCACCTATCGTCCTATGATGTCTTTTTATCTAATCCTTTCCTTCCTGTTACGTGCTTTCATTTACTGCCTGCAAACAGTGATGTGTTTTATTTCTTACCTGGCATCCTCTTATGTCATTTTCTTCATTACCTGTCTCTCTATGATGTCCTTTTTTCCTTACCTAGGCTCCCCTTAGGTCCAATTAATTATCTATTGTCCACCGTCATGTTATGTTCTATTATTTATTATCTTCCGTCCTGTGATGTCACATTATTTAAGGACTAGCATCCTCTGATGCTATATTTTTATTACCTGATATCCTACGTTGCTCTTTCCCTTTTACATAGCATCCTATGATGTCCTTTCATTACTTCCAAGAGTCCTCTGATGCCATCTCCTTTATAACCTACATCGCTGTGATGTTTTTTCTTTCTGCACAGCAACCTGTGATTTCCTTGTATTTATTATGTAGCATCCTGCGATTTTCAGTTTATGACCTTGCTCTCTCTGACGTCCTTTTTTATTACCTTGCATCCCCTGAGTTCAATTACCTATTTTCCAGCATTCTGTGATATTTTTTTATTTATTATCTAACATTCTGTAATGTCATTTTGTGTCTTACCTAGGATCCTGTTATGTCCTTTGATTTCTTGTCTGACAACTTGTGATTTCTATTTATTTATTACCTGGATTCATCTCATATCGTATTACTTATTACAGCTATGCTCAGGGATGCGCTTTTTTTTAACTACCTACCATCCTCTGATGTCCAATTACCAATTGAATTGCATCCTGTTATGTCTTTTGATTTATCTTCTCCAACCTATATTGTACTTTCAAATCTTACCTTTCACATTGCTATATAATGTTTTTATTACCGAACTCTCTGTCATATCCTTTCTTGATTACCTAGAGCCCTATCATGTCCACTTATCTATTGTCTATCAAACACCATGTGATTTTGCTTTATTTCCGATCTAAATGCCTGTGACCTTATTTAATTTATAAACTGGCATCCAGTTATGTTCCTTTATTTATTGCCAACCATTCAGTTATCTCCATTGATTTTTTACCTGACATGTTGATATGTCCTTCTATTTGTGGTCTAGAATGACAGGATGTTTTTTATTTTAAATCTATCTTCCTGTGATATCTTTTTATTTATTCCTTAGCATGCTGTTATATCCTTTTATTTATAGTCTGACAACCTCTGATTTATTTTTATTCATTACCTGCCTTCATGTCATCTCATATTATTACCTCTATACTCAGTGATGTCTATTTTTTATTACCTAGCATCCTCTAATGTCCAATTATCTATTGCCTAGCATCCTGTTATGTCTTTTCATTTATCATCTCCAACCTATATTGCACATTTATTGCTTACCTTGCGCCTTCTAACATAATTTTTTTTCCCCCTGGCTCTCTTTGAGGTAATTTCTTGATTTCCAAGAGTCCTATCATGTTCACTTATCTATTATCTATCACACAACATGTGATGCTCTTTTATTTTTGGTCTAACTCCCTGTGAACTCATTTGATTTGTAATCTATCACCCAGGTATGTTCATGTATTTTTACTAAGCATCCAGTTTCTCCATTTATTTTTTACGTGGAAGGTTGATATGTCCTTCTATTTGTGGTCTAGCATGACATGATGTTTTGTATTTTTCATCTATCATCCTCTGATGTCTTTTTATTTAATCCTTTGCATCCTGTTATGTCCTTTCATTTATTGCCTGCAAACAGTGATGTATTGTATTTCTTACCTGGCATCCTCTAATGTCATTTTCTTCATAACCTGTCTCTCTATGATGTCCTTTTTCTCTTACCTAGGCTCCCCTTTGGTCCAATTAATTATCTATTGTTTACCCTTATGTTATGTTCTATTATTTATTATATTCCGTCCTGTGATGTCACATTCTTTAAGGACTAGCATCCTCTGATGTTATATTTTTATTTCCTGAAATCCTAAGTTGCTCTTTCGCTTTTACATAGCATCCTATGATGTCCTTTCATTGCTTCCAAGAGTCCTCTGATGCCATCTCCATTATAACCTACATCTCTGTGATGTTTTTTCTTTCTGACACAGGAACCCGTGATTTCCTTGTATTTATTATGTAGCGTCCTGCGATTTTTCATTTATGACCTTGCGCTCTCTGATGTCCTTTTTTATTACCTTGCATCCCCTGGTATTCAATTACATATTTTCCAGCATTCTGTGATATTTTTTTATTTATTATCTAACATTCTGTAATGTCATTTTGTGTATTACCCAGGATACTGTTATGTCCTTTGATTAATTGTGTGACAACCTGTGATTTCTATTTATTTATTACCTGGCTTCATCTCATGTCATATTATTTATTAGCTCTATACTCAGTGATGTGCTTTTTTTTACATCTCTGTGATGTTTTTTCTTTCTGACAGAGCAGACTGTGATTTCCTTATATTTATTATGTAGCATCCTGCGCTTTTCCATTTATGACCTTGCTCTCTCTGACGTCCTTTTTTATTACCTTGCATCCCCTGGTGTTCAATTTCCTGTTTTCCAGCACTCTCTGATATTCTTTTATTTATTATCTAACATTCTGTAATGTCATTTTGTGTATTACCTAGGATCCTGTTATGTCCTTTGATTTATTGTCTGACAACCTGTGATTTCTATTTATTTATTACCTTGCCTCATCTCATGTCATATTATTTATTACATCTATACTCAGTGATGAGCTTTTTTTTTTTACTACCTAGCATCCTCTGATGTCCAATCTCCAATTGACTTGCATCCTGTTATATCTTTTGATTTATCTTCTCCAACCTATGTTGTACTTTAATTTCTTACCTTTCACATTGCTATGTAATGTTTTTTTACCCAGCTCTCTGTGGTATCCTGTCTTGATTACCTAGAGCCCTATCATGTCCACTTATCTATTGTCTATCAAACAACATGTGGTGTTTTTTATTATCTAAATGCCTGTGACCGTATTTAATTTATAAACTGGCATCCAGTTATGTTCATTTATTTATTGCCAACCATTCAGTTATCTCCATTTATTTTTTCCCTGACATGTTCATATGTCCTTCTATTTGTGTTCTAGCATGGCATTATGTTTTCTATTGTTTCTATTTCTATATGTTTTTCTATATGTTTTCTATTGTTTCTATTTCTATATGTTTTTCTATTTTGAATCTATCTTCCTGTGATATCTTTTTATTTATTCCTTAGCATGCTGTTACGTCCTTTTATTTATTGTTTATTTATTGATTTATTTTTATTTATTACCACTATACACTGTGGTGTATATTTATTGATTTATTTTTATTTATTACCACTATACACTGTGATGTCTATTCTAATGTCCAATTATCTATTGCCTAGCATCCTGTTATGTCTTTTCATTTATCACCTCCAACCTATATTGCACATTTATTGCTTACCTGGCACCTTGTAACATAATTTTTTTTTTATTCCCTGGCTCTCTTTGAGGTAATTTCTTGATTTCCAAGAGTCCTATCATGTTCACTTATCTATTATGCATCACACAACATGTGATGCTCTTTTATTTATGGTCTAACTCCCTGTGAACTAATTTGATTTGGAATCTATCATCCAGGTATGTTTATGTATTTTTGCTAAGCATCCAGTTATCTCCATTTATTTGTTACCTAGAAGGTTGATATGTCCTTCTGTTTGTGGTCTACCATGACAGGATGTTTTGTATTTTTCATCTATCGTCCTGTAATGTCTTTTTATTTAATCCTTTGCATCCTGTTATGTCCTTTCATTTATTGCCTGCAAACAGTGATGTGTTTTATTTCTTACCTGGCATGCTCTAATGTCATTTTCTTCATTGCCTGTCCCTTTAAGATGTCCTTTATTTCTTCCCAAGGTCTGCTTAGGTCCAATTAATTATCTATTGTCTACCCTCACGTTATGTTCTATTATTTATTATCTACTGTCCTTTGATGTCACATTATTTAAGGACTAGCATCCTCTGATGGTATATTTTTATTACCTTAAATCCTAAGTTGCTCTTTCGCTTTTCCATAGCAACCTATGATGTCCTTTCATTACTTCCAAGGGTCCTCTGAAGCCATCTACTTTATAACCTACATCTCTGTAATGTTTTTTCTTTCAGACACAGCAACCTGTGATTTCCTTGTATTGATTATGTAGCATCCTGCGATTTTTGGTTGATGACATTGCTTTCTCTGACGTCCTTTTTTATTACCTTGCATCCCCTGGTATTCAATTACCTATTTTCCAGCATCCTGTGATATTCTTTTATTTATTATCTAACATTCTGTAATGTCATTTTGTGTATTACCCAGGATCCTGTTATGTCCTTTGATTTATTGTCTGACAACCTGTGATTTCTATTCATTTATTACCTGGCTTCATCTCATATCATATTATTTATTACATCTATACTCAGTGATGTGCTTTTTTTTGCAACCTCGCATCCTCTGATGTCCAATGACCAATTGACTTGCATCCTGTTATGTCTTTTGATTTGTCTTCTCCAACCTATATTGTGCTTTCATTTCTTACCTTTCACATTGCTGTATAATGTTTTTATTACCGAGCTCTGTCATATCCTTTCTTGATTACCTAGAGCCCTATAATGTCCACTTATCTATTGTCTATCAAACAAAAATCTATCTTCCTGTGATATCTTTTTATTTATTCCTTAGCATGCTGTTATGTCCTTTGATTTATTGTCTGACAACCTGTGATTTATTTTTATTCATTACCTCCCTTTATGTCATCTCATATTATTTATCACCTCTATATTCAGTGATGTCTACTTTTTATTACCTAGCATTATCTAATGTCCCATTGTCTGTTGCCTTTTATCCTGTTATGTCTTTTCTTTTATGATCTCCAACCTATATTGCACATTTATTGCTTACATGGCACCTTGTAACATAATTTTTTTTTATTACCTCGCTCTCTTTGAGGTTCTTTCTTGATTTGCAAGAGTCCTATCATGTTCACTTCTCTATTATCGATCAAACAACATGTGATGCTCTTTTATTTATGGGCTAACTCCCTGTGAACTAATTTGAATTGTAATCTGTCATGCAGGTATGTTCATGTATTTTTGCTAAGCATCCAGTTATCTCCATTTACTTTTTACCCAGAAGGTTGATCTGTCCTTCCTTTAGTGTTCTAGGATGACATGATGTTTTTTATTTTTCATCTATCGTCCTGTGATGTGTTTTTATTTAATCCTTTGCTTCCTGTTATATCCTTTCCTTTATTGCCTGCAAACGGTGATGTGTTTTATTTCTTACCTGGCATCCTCTAATGTCATTTTCTTCATTACCTGTCTCTCTATGATGTCCTTTTTTTCATACCTAGGCTCCCCTTAAGTCCAATTAATTATCTATTGTCTACCCTGATGTCAGGTTCTATTATTTTTTATCTATCGTCCTGTGATGTCACATTATTTAAGGACTAGCATCCTTTGATGTTATATTTTTATTCCTGAAATAATAAGTTGCTCTTTCGCTTTTACATAGCATCCTATGATGTCCTTTCATTACTTCCATCCCCTTTATAACCTACATCTCTGTGATGTTTTTTCTTTCTCCCACAACATCCTGTGATTTCCTTGTATTTATTATGTAGCGTCCTGCGATTTTTCATTTATGACCTTGCTCTCTCTGACGACCTTTTTTATTACCTTGCATCCCCTGGTGTTCAATTACCAATTTTTCAGGATTCTGTGATATTCTTTTATTTATTATCTTGTATTACCTAATGTAATTTTGTGTATTACCTAAGATCCTGTCAGGTCCTTTGATTTATTATCTGACAACCTGTGATTTCTATTTATTTATTACCTGGCTTCATCTCATATCATATTATTTATTACATCTATACTCAGTGATGTGCTTTTTTTTGCAACCTAGCATCCTCTGATGTCCAATGACCAATTGACTGACATCCTGTTATGTCTTTTGATTTATCTTCTCCAACCTATATTGTACTTTCATTTCTTACCTTTCCCATTGCTGTATAATGGTTTTATTTCCGAGCTCTGTCATATCCTTTCTTGATTACCTAGAGCCCTATCATGTCCACTTATCTATTGTCTATCAAACAACATGTGATTTTGCTTTATTTCCGATGTGAATGCCTGTGACCTTATTTAATTTATAACCTGGTGTCCAGTTATGTTCGTTTATTTATTGCCAACCATTCAGTTATCTCCATTGATTTTTTACCTAACATGTTGTTATGTCCTTCTATTTGTGGTCTAGAATGATATGATGTTTTTTTATTTTAAATCTATCTTCCTGTGCTATCTTTTTATTTGTTCCTTAGCATGCGGTTATGTCCTTTGATTATTGTCTGACAAAGTGTGATTTATTTTTATTCATTACCTGCCTTTTTGTCATCTCATAATATTTATCACCTCTATATTCAGTGATGTCTACTTTTTATTACCTAGCATCCTCTAATGTCCCATTATCTGTTGCCTAGCGTCCTGTTATGTCTTTTCATTTATCATCTCCAACCTATATTGCACATGTATTGCTTACCTGCCACCTTGTAACATAATTTTTTTTTTATTACCTGGCTCTCTTTGAGGTTCTTTCTTGATTTACAAGAGTCCTATCATGTTCACTTATGTATTATCTATCAAACAACATGTGATGCTCTTTTATTTATGGTCTCACTCCCTGTGAACTAATTTGATTTGGAATCTACCATCCAGTTATGTTCATGTATTTTTGCTAAGCATCCACTTATCTCCATTTATTTTTTACCTAGAAGGTTGCTGTGTCCTTCTTTTTGTGGTCTAGCATGACATGATGTTTTGTATTTTTCATCTATCGTCCTGTGATGTCTTTTTATTTAATCCTTTGCATCCTGTTATGTCCTTTCCTTTATTGCCTGCAAACACTGATGTGTTTTATTTCTTACCTGGCATCCTCTAATGTCATTTTTTTCGTCACCTGTCTCTCTGTGATGTCCTTTTTTCGTACCTAGTCTCCCCTTAGGTCAAAGTAATTATCTATTGTCTACGCTGATGTTATGTTCTATTATTTGCTATCTACCGTCGTGTGATGTCACATTATATAAAGACTAGCATCCTGTGATGGTATATTTTTATTCCCTGAAATCCTCAGTTGCCCTTTCGCTTTTACATCGCATCCTATGATGTCCTTTCATTACCTCCTAGAGTCCTGTGATGCCATCTCCTTTATAACCTACATCTCTGTGATGTTTTTTCTTTCTGACACAGCAACCTGTGATTTCCTTGTATTTATTATGTAGCATCCTGCGATTTTTCATTTATGACCTTGCTCTCTCTGACGTCCTTTTTTATTACCTTGCATCCGCTGGTGTTCAATTACCTATTTTTCAGGATTCTGCGATATTCTTTTATTTATTATCTAGTATTCTGTAATGTAATTTTGTGTATTACCTAAGCTCCTGTCATGTCCTTTGATTTATTGTCTCACAACCAGTGATTTCTATTTATTTATTACCTGGCTTCATCTCATATCATATTATTTATTACATCTGTACTCAGTGATGTGCTTTTTTTTACAACCTAGCATCCTCTGATGTCCAATGACCAATTGACTTGCATCCTGTTATGTCCTTTGATTTATATCCTCCAACCTATATTGCACATGTATTGCTTACCTGCCACCTTGTAACATAATTTTTTTTTATTACCTGGCTCTCTTTGAGGTTCTTTCTTGATTTACAAGAGTCCTATCATGTTCACTTATGTATTATCTATCAAACAACATGTGATGCTCTTTTATTTATGGTCTCACTCCCTGTGAACTAATTTGATTTGGAATCTACCATCCAGTTATGTTCATGTATTTTTGCTAAGCATCCACTTATCTCCATTTATTTTTTTCCTAGAAGGTTGCTGTGTCCTTCTTTTTGTGGTCTAGCATGACATGATATTTTGTATTTTTCATCTATCGTCCTGTGATGTCTTTTTATTTAATCCTTTGCATCCTGTTATGTCCTTTCCTTTATTGCCTGCAAACACTGATGTGTTTTATTTCTTACCTGGCATCCTCTAATGTCATTTTTTTCGTTACCTGTCTCTCTGTGATGTCCTTTTTTCGTACCTAGTCTCCCCTTAGGTCAAAGTAATTATCTATTGTCTACGCTGATGTTATGTTCTATTATTTGTTATCTACCGTCGTGTGATGTCATATTATTTAAAGACTAGCATCCTGTGATGGTATATTTTTATTCCCTGAAATCCTCAGTTGCCCTTTCGCTTTTACATCGCATCCTATGATGTCCTTTCATTACCTCCTAGAGTCCTGTGATGCCATCTCCTTTATAACCTACATCTCTGTGATGTTTTTTCTTTCTGACACAGCAACCTGTGATTTCCTTGTATTTATTATGTAGCATCCTGCGATTTTTCATTTATGACCTTGCTCTCTCTGACGTCCTTTTTTACTACCTTGCATCCGCTGGTGTTCAATTACCTATTTTTCAGGATTCTGCGATATTCTTTTATTTATTATCTAGTATTCTGTAATGTAATTTTGTGTATTACCTAAGCTCCTGTCATGTCCTTTGATTTATTGTCTCACAACCAGTGATTTCTATTTATTTATTACCTGGCTTCATCTCATATCATATTATTTATTACATCTGTACTCAGTGATGTGCTTTTTTTTACAACCTAGCATCCTCTGATGTCCAATGACCAATTGACTTGCATCCTGTTATGTCCTTTGATTTATATCCTCCAACCTATATTGCACATTTATTGCTTACCGGACACCTTGTAACATAATTTTTTTTTTTTATTACCTGGCTCTCTTTGAGGTTCTTTCTTGATTTACAAGAGTCCTATCATGTTCACTTATCTATTATCTATCAAACAACATGTGGTGCTCTTTTATTTATGGTCTAACTCCCTGTAAACTAATTTTATTTGTAATCTGTCATCCAGTTATGTTCATGTATTTTTGCTAAGCATCCAGTTATCTCCATTCATTTTTTACCTAGAAGGTTGATATGTCCTTCTGTTTGTGGTCTAGCATGACATGATGTTTTCTATTTTTCATCTGTCGTCCTGTGATGTCTTTTTATTTAATCCTTTTCATCCTGTTATGTCCTTTCCGTTATTGCCTGCAAACAGTGATGTGTTTATTTCTTACCTGGCATCCTCTAATGTCATTTTCTTCATTACCTGTCTCTCTATGATGTCATTTTTTCGTACTTAGGCTCCCCTTAAGTCCACTTAATTATCTATTGTTTACCCTGATGTTATGTTCTATTATTTTTTATTCACTGAAAAAATACCCACTGGAGTTTTATATCAAAAACAAGAGATTATTGAGTGGGTACATTTGGCTCAGATAAAGAACAGAGCTTGTGTGCTTTATGCTGTGCTGGTAGCCCAAGTCATACATAAGGCAGTGAAGAGAGTAAGGATGTTAATAGGACAGAAACCTCACACAATATATACTATGTATACAAGTCAACAAATAGAGAACTGCATACAAGAGTTTGTGGAATGGCAGATATTGATTAATCAGAATTTCCAACACGGGCTCCCAATTCCTTTTGGGCAGCAATTTGGCACGTGGCCATGATCTTGGGCCAACAAATGCTCTTCCTCACTGGTAGAGGGAGTTAATGTTTTTACAGATGCAACAAAAAATTTTAGGGCATCTATGTATATTCCATCTAAAAGGGAGATGCATAAATTTAAAACAACATTTACTTCTACACAACAAAATGAATTATATGAAGTATTGCAAGCATTATTATATGTGAAAGAACCTTGCAATATCATCACAGACAGAAAGTATACAGTACCATTGATACCTAGAGTAGAGTCAGCCTATATTCCTGATAGGGCAGATAGTATTAAACAGATAACTATGGAAGTTCAACTACCAATAAGGGCCAAAACAGCAATATTTTATATCACACACACTCGGTCACATTCTAAATCATGCAGTACCAAAAAGCATTAAACCAAACAATGGTCCAGCTTATGTCAGTAAAGCCATTGAACAGTTCATGGTGGAATTTTCCATTTTACACGTCACTGGAATCCCCCATAATCCCACTGGTCAAGCTATAGTGGAACGAGCAAATCGATCCCTGGACACCTACTTGCAAAAAGAAAAAGGAGGAGTTGGACCAGGAGTTGATAAATTCGCAATTGGCTGTTTATACTCTAAATTGATGATAAATTACAATTGGCTGTTTGGCTGTTTATACTCTAAATTATTTAAAATTCTATAATGATGGCTTATTGGCTGCTATGAAATTCTTAACATTTCCTAATAAGGAGTCTGCAAAGAATGAATCAGCAATAACAAGTGCCCTGAAAGTAGCCAGTAATGTGGCACGATGAGAATAAAAATTGATTTGGTCCTCATACAGTGTTAACGTGGGGAAAAGGGTATGTTTGTGTTTCAACAGATGATAATAAAGAAGTTTGGGTTCCAGTGAAAAGGATAACAATGATAGAGGACAACCGCCGAGGTGAAGCGGTCACAGGGAGTGAGGAGGTGCTATCAGTGGCAGATGAAAAAACTTCTGGAGAAGCTTAATCAACTAGGTCACAATGACTCCTTTCATTTTTCTCGTACTTATCATGACACTCAAAGAACACTGCGTCCATCGACCCAGCACCGAAGGAACCACAGAGATGGGCGTTCGTCACGAATCCACCATGGTTAAGGGTGATGTCATGGAGTGAGACAATGCCTAAGTTTATCATCCAAGGCAATATTTCTCACATGTTTAAAGATGATAGACTAGACTATGATAATAATGGGACTCTCTTTCAGAGACGCTAACTTTTCAGGACTAGTCACAGGTTTCCCACTTTGTCTATAGAAGAGTATTTCTGGGAATTGGAATGGGTTTGGTTTTAAATACATACAGGTGAATGGAACAGAGGGGTATCCCTGGTGTGCCACTATTGTGGACGGACAAGAGACATGGGATGAGAAAGATACATGACACGCTTATAATCTATTCACCCGGAGGATAAATGGGACAATAGTAGTTTGGTCAGACAAGGACTTTGTGGGACTTGTTCGTGGAATGAAATTTAGGCCATTTTGTAACTTACAAAAGAAGAGAAATGTAACCCTTTGGCATCTGTATACGGGGTTTTTACCATTTGAGAATTGTCACACACATATTTGTCAGGAGAAAGAATTGATTAGGGGAAACTACACAGAAATGTTATATTCATGTCACAATCTTACATACTTACTTGAGGAAAAATATGCACCAAACTTTCCTAGACAAATGTACATCAATTATAAAGGGTCTCCTGAGGTTGAAAGACCTGTTCAGGGACTAGACAAAGTTATTCTAGCTGTGGGAGGACAAACAGTGCAGGGAATGCCTGCTGCAGCATCACCAAAGAAAGCTAACAACATTACTTTAATGGGTGAAGTATGTCTAGGGAACACACATATATTTCTATGGGACAGAGACTACAGATCTAAACTAGAGACATATCAGAACATGACAGGAATTTTCAATTTTACATGCCAGAATTGTTCTGTACAAACATATATAGGACCAAAGATAGTGTGAGGGGCCGCCACCAGACCTCCTGGGTGGATAGGTGACGGCTGGGAGTCTATACCTGCCCTAACTGGCGGTCACGCGCTTGGCCCGTGACTTCCTCATTCTGGGCGCAAGGAAGGCTTGTGGACAAGGTACGGCATCGCCCTCGGGGAGGTACTGGTGGGGCCCCCACCTATCATAGTAGGACACGATCAGCCAACTCAGTAACGTGGCCCTAAGAACAGGTGCTGAGGGCTGACCAAGGCTTAACCACCAATCAGGGAACTAAGGGCTATCGTGCGATACGCAGCTATTACGACCTGCATGCATGACTGCCCTCATGCTTAACGCCAGCACAGAGCTTGAAGATGCTATTTCCAGACTTGATGACTTCCAAAGTTTAGATACTTATATATTAAAGTTAGGTGAGATAATTAAAGGCATACAAAATGCCACAGACCATTATAAGAGGGATATGAAAAATCAGCATGGACTTTTCCCAGATTAGTTGAGAAATCTTAATGTTACACAATGGCTTTATACATTTTTTGTTACTGGATTGGGGATTGCCCTGTTATGTGTGATTTGTCTCTGCCTACCTTGCTTATTGTCATGTATTATGAAATTGTGGATGGGTACCCTGGAATAACTGAAGGCTGATATACTTCTGCATAAACAAAAAGGGGGAGTTGAGGCGCAAGTCGCGCAAATACCATGAATTTTTTGCAATTTCGGGATGACGGCCTAACACCGGCCATGTTCAAAAGCATCCCTGTACCCCGCTATAATCAATAATGGGCTTTCGCTGTGACTGTGCCGATGACGGGAATATTGTGGCCCCATGACCTGGATAATCATGCCATTGGCTGCAGAGGTACCCAATGACGGGATTATTGTGGGTCCATCTACCAGAAATGCTGGAGGTGGGGGCCACCCACATAGCCTAAGACAGGGGCCCTGCCCACTCTCGGTACCAGGCATGGAGACAGGCCACATAGCCTAAGACAGGCCTTTCACCTGCCCTTATTAAACAAAAAGGGGGAGTTGTCGGGGGTCGGTCCTGACTGCCTGGGCGGAGAGGGGCTTCCCCAGGAGTGGCCACCAGCCAACCAGGGGAGGACACGACCCGGAATTAGGGATCGTGCCTCCCTAGGATTGGTCTGGAGGGGCTTGCTCCAATGCGATGTAGGCCTCTCCCTCGGGGTGGATCAGGATGGATACCTAAAAATAGAAACCTATTTAAACAATAGATGGCTACCCGGAACTAGAAACCTACTTAAACCAATGCCCTTAGCTGTTCGGGGGACTCCTCTGCACTTAATAAAGTATATGCCTCCTGAAGAAGTGTCCGACTGAGTCCCTCCGCCGAGTCCCCCGGGGAGGGAAATCCGGAGACGTCCGAAGCAGAAGCCCACTGAGAGAGTGTCACCTGAAGGACCCGGACCCGGGTCAAACAGTGCTGTTTTTTATTTCTTACTTGGCATCCTCTAATGTCATTTTCTTCATTACCTGTCTCTCTATGATGTCCTTTTTTTCGTACCTAGGCTCCACTTAAGTCCAATTAATTATCTATTGTCTACCCTGATGTTATGTTCTATTATTTTTTATCTATCGTCCTGTGATGTCACATTATTTAAGGACTGGCATCCTTTGATGTTATATTTTTATTCCTGAAATAATAAGTTGCTCTTTCGCTTTTACATAGCATCCTATGATGTCCTTTCATTACTTCCAAGAGTCCTGTGATGCCATCTCCTTTATAACTTACCTCTCTGTGATGTTTTTTCTTTCTCCCACAACAACCTGTGATTTCCTTGTATTTATTATGTAGCATCCTACGATTTTTCATTTCTGTCCTTGCTCTCTCTGACGTCCTTTTTTATTACCTTGCATCCGCTGGTGTTCAATTACCTATTTTCCAGCATTCTGTGATATTCTTTTATTTATTATCTAACATTCTGTAATGTCATTTTGTGTATTACCTAGGATCATGTTATGTCGTTTGATTTATTGTCTGACAACCTGTGATTTCTATTTATTTATGACCTGGCTTCATCTCATGTCATATTGTTTATTACATCTATACTTAGTGCTGTGCTTTTTTTTTACTACCTAGCATCCTCTGATGTCCAGTGACCAATTGACTTGCATCCTGTTATGTCTTTTGATTTATCTTCTCCAACCTATATTATACTTTCATTTCTTACCTTTCACATGGCTGTATAATGTTTTTATTACCGAGCTCTCTGTCATATCCTTTCTTGATTACCTAGAGCCCTATCATGTCCACTTATCTATTGTCTATCAAACAACATGTGATTTTGCTTTATTTCCGATCTAAATGCCTGTGACCTTATTTAATTTATAAACTGGCGTCCAGTTGTGTTCGTTTATTTATTGCCAACCATTCAGTTATCTCCATTGATTTTTTACCTAACATGTTGTTAAATCCTTCTATTTGTGGTCTAGAATGACATGATGTTTTTTATTTTAAATCTATCTTCCTGTGATATCGTTTTATTTATTCCTTAGCATGCTGTTATGTCCTTTGATTTATTGTCTGACAACCTGTGATTTATTTTTATTCATTACCTGCCTTTATGTCATCTCATATTATTTATCACCTCTATATTCAGTGATGTCTACTTTTTATTACCTAGCATCCTCTAATGTCCCATTGTCTGTTGCCTTGCATCCTGTTATGTCTTTTCATTTTTCATCTCCAACCTGTATTGCACATTTATTGCTTACATGGCCCCTTGTAACATAATTTTTTTTATTACCTGGCTGTCTTTGAGGTTCTTTCCTGATTTGCAAGAGTCCTATCATGTTCACTTATCTATTATCTATCAAACAATATATGATGCTCTTTTATTTATGGTCTCACACCCTGTGAACTAATTTGATTTGGAATCTACCATCCAGTTATGTTCATGTATTTTTGCTAAGCATGCAGTTATCTCCATTTATTTTTTAGGTAGAAGGTTGATATGTCCTTCTATTTGTGGTCTAGCATGACATGATGTTTTGTATTTTTCATCAATCGTCCTGTGATGTCCTTTCATTTAATCCTTTGCATCCTGTTATGTCCTTTCCTTTATTGCCTGCAAACAGTGATGTGTTTTATTTCTTACCTGGCATCCTCTAATGTCATTTTCTTCGTTACCTGTCTCTCTGTGATGTCCTTTTTTCGTACCTAGGCTCCCCTTAAGTCCAATTAATTATCTATTGTCTACGCTGATGTTATGTTCTATTATTTGTTATCTACCGTCCTGTGATGTCACATTATTTAAGGACTAGCATCCTCTGATGGTATATTTTTATTCCCTGAAATCCTAAGTTGCCCTTTCGCTTTTACATCGCATCCTATGATGTCCTTTCATTACTTCCAAGAATCCTGTGATGCCAGCTCCTTTATAACCTACATCTCTCTGATGTTTTTTCATTCTGACACAGCAACCTGTGATTTCCTTGTATTTATTATGTAGCATCCTGCGATTTTTCATTTATGACCTTGCTCTCTCTGACGTCCTTTTTTATTACCTTGCATCCGCTGGTGTTCAATTACCTATTTTTCAGGATTCTGTGATATTCTTTTATTTATTATCTAGTATTCTGTAATGTAATTTTTTGTATTACCTAAGATCATGTCATGTCCTTTGATTTATTGTCTGCCAACCTGTGACTTCTAATTATTTATTCCGTGGCGTCATCTCATGTCATATTATTTATTACATCCATACTTAGTACCGTGCTTTTTTTTACTACCTATCATCCTCTGATGTCCAATGACCAATTGACTTGCATCCTGTTATGTCTTTTGATTTATCTTCTCCAACCTATATTGTCCTTTCATTTCTTACCTTTCACATTGCTGTATAATGTTTTTATTACCGAGCTTCTGTCATATCCTTTCTTGATTACCTAGAGCCCAATCATGTCCACTTATCTAATGTCTATCAAACAACATGTGATTTTGCTTTATTTCCGATCTAAATGCCTGTGACCTTATTTAATTTATAAACTGGCGTCCAGTTATGTTCGTTTATTTATTGCCAACCATTCAGTTATCTCCATTGATTTTTTACCTAACATGTTGTTAAGTCCTTCTATTTGTGGTCTAGAATGACATGATGTTTTTTATTTTAAATCTATCTTCCTGTGATATCGTTTCATTTATTCTTTAGCATGCTGTTATGTTCTTTGATTTATTGTATGACAACCTGTTATTTATTTTTATTCATTACCTGCCTTGATGTCATCTCATATTATTTATCACCTCTATATTCAGTGATGTCTACTTTTTATTACATAGCATCCTCTAATGTCCCATTATCTGTTGCCTTGCATCCTGTTATGTCTTTTCATTTATCATCTCCAACCTATATTGCACATGTATTGCTTACCTGGCACCTTGTAACATAATTTTTTTTTATTACCTGGCTCTCTTTGAGGTTCTTTCTTGATTTGCAAGAATCCTATCATGTTCACTTATCTATTATCTATCAAAAAACATATGATACTCTTTTATTTATGGTCTCACTCCCTGTGAACTAATTTGATTTGGAATCTACCATCCAGTTATGTTCATGTATTTTTGCTAAGCATCCAGTTATCTCCATTTATTTTTTAGGTAGAAGGTTGATATGTCCTTCTATTTGTGTTCTAGCATGACATGATGTTTTTTATTTTTTATCAATCGTCCTGTGATGTCTTTTTATTTAATCCTTTGCATCCTGTTATGTCCTTTCCTTTATTGCCTGCAAACAGTGATGTGTTTTATTTCTTACCTGGCATCCTCTAATGTCATTTTCTTCGTTACCTGTCTCTCTGTGATGTCCTTTTTTCGTACCTAGGCTCCCCTTAAGTCCAATTAATTATCTATTGGCTACGCTGATGTTATGTTCTATTATTTATTATCTACTGTCCTGTGATGTCACATTATTTAAGGACTAGCATCCTCTGATGGTTTATTTTTATTCCCTGAAATCCTAAGTTGCCCTTTCGCTTTTACATCGCATCCTATGATGTCCTTTCATTACTTCCAAGAGTCCTGTGATGCCATCTACTTTATAACCTACATCTCTGTGATGTATTTTCTTTCTGACACAGCAACCTGTGATTTCCTTGTATTTATTATGTAGCATCCTGCGATTTTTCATTTATGACCTTGCTCTCGCTGACGTCCATTTTTATTACCTTGCATCCCCTGGTGTTCAATTACCTATTTTTCAGGACTTTGTGGTATTCTTTTATTTATTATCTAGTATTCTGTAATGTCACTTTCTGTATTACCTAAGATTCTGTCATGTCCCTTGATTTATTGTCTGACAACCTGTGATATCTATTTATTTATTACCTGGCTTCATCTCATGTCATATTATTTATTACATCTATACTTAGTGCTGTGCTTTCTTTTACTACCTAGCATCCTCTGATGTCCAATGACCAATTGACTTGCATCCTGTTATGTCTTTTGATTTACCTCCTCCAACCTATATTGTACTTTCGTTTCTTACCTTTCACATTGCTGTATAATGTTTTTATTACTGAGCTCTCTGTCATATCCTTTCTTGATTACCTAGAGCCCTATCATGTCCACTTATCTATTGTCTATCAAACAACATGTGATTTTGCTTTATTTCCGATCTAAATGCCTGTGACCTTATTTAATTTATAAACTGGCGTCCAGTTATGTTCGTTTATTTATTGTCAACCATTCAGTTATCTCCATTGATTTTTTACTTTACGTGTTGTTATGTCCTTCTATTTGTGGTCTAGAATGACATGATGTTTTTTATTTTAAATCTATCTTCCTGTGATATCTTTTTATTTATTCCTTAGCATGCTGTTATGTCCTTTGATTTATTGTCTGACAACCTGTGATTTATTTTTATTCATTACCTGCCTTTATGTCATCTCATATTATTTATCACCTCTGTATTCAGTGATGTCTACTTTTTATTACCTAGCATCCTCTAATGTCCCATTATCTGTTGCCTAGCATCCTGTTATGTCTTTTCATTTATCATCTCCAACCTATATTGCACATTTATTGCTTACCTGGCACCTTGTAACATAATTTTTTTTTTATTACCTGGCTCTCGTTGAGGTTCTTTCTTGTGATGCAAGAGTCCTATCATGTTCACTTATCTATTATCTATCAAACAACATGTGATGCTCTTTTATTTATGGTCTCACTCCCTGTGAACTAATTTGATTTGGAATCTACCATCCAGTTATGTTCATGTATTTTTGCTAAGCATCCAGTTATCTCCATTTATTTTCTACCTAGAAGGTAGATATGTCCTTCTATTTGTGGTCTAGCATGACATGATGTTTTGTATTTTTCATCAATCGTCCTGTGATGTCTTTTTATTTAATCCTTTGCATCCTGTTATGTCCTTCCATTTATTGCCTGCAAACAGTGATGTATTTTATTTCTTACCTGGCATCCTCTAATGTCATATTCTTCGTTACCTGTCTCTCTGTGATGTCCTTTTTTCGTACCTAGGCTCCCCTTAAGTCCAATTAATTATCTATTGTCTACGCTGATGTTATGTTCTATTATTTGTTATCTACCGTCCTGTGTTGTCACATTATTTAAGGACTAGCATCCTCTGATGGTATATTTTTATTCCCTGAAATCCTAAGTTGCTCTTTCGTTTTTACATTGCTTCCGATGATGTCCTTTCATTACTTCCAAGAGTCCTGTGATGCCATCTACTTTATAACCTACATTTCTGTGATGTATTTTCTTTCTGACACAGCAACCTGTGATTTCCTTGTATTTATTATGTAGCATCCTGCGATTTTTCATTTATGACCTTGCTCTCGCTGACGTCCATTTTTATTACCTTGCATCCCCTGGTGTTCAATTACCTATTTTTCAGGACTTTGTGATATTCTTTTATTTATTATCTAGTATTCTGTAATGTCACTTTTTGTATTACCTAAGATTCTGTCATGTCCCTTGATTTATTGTCTGACAACCTGTGATATCTATTTATTTATTACCTGGCTTCATCTCATGTCATATTATTTATTACATCTATACTTAGTGCTGTGCTTTCTTTTACTACCTAGCCTCCTCTGATGTCCAATGACCAATTGACATGCATCCTGTTATGTCTTTTGATTTACCTCCTCCAACCTATATTGTACTTTCGTTTCTTACCTTTCACATTGCTGTATAATGTTTTTATTACCGAGCTCTCTGTCATATCCTTTCTTGATTACCTAGAGCCCTATCATGTCCACTTATCTATTGTCTATCAAACAACATGTGATTTTGCTTTATTTCCGATCTAAATGCCTGTGACCTTATTTAATTTATAAACTGGCGTCCAGTTATGTTCGTTTATTTATTGTCAACCATTCAGTTATCTCCATTGATTTTTTACTTAACGTGTTGTTATATCCTTCTATTTGTGGTCTAGAATGACATGATGTTTTTTATTTTAAATCTATCTTCCTGTGATATCTTTTTATTTATTCCTTCGCATGCTGTTATGTCCTTTGATTTATTGTCTGACAACCTGTGATTTATTTTTATTCATTACCTGCCTTTATGTCATCTCATATTATTTATCACCTCTATATTCAGTGATGTCTACTTTTTATTACCTAGCATCCTCTAATGTCCCATTATCTGTTGCCTAGCATCCTGTTATGTCTTTTCATTTATCATCTCCAACCTATATTGCACATTTATTGCTTACCTGGCACCTTGTAACATAATTTTTTTTTTATTACCTGGCTCTCGTTGAGGTTCTTTCTTGATTTGCAAGAGTCCTATCATGTTCACTTATCTATTATCTATCAAACAACATGTGATGCTCTTTTATTTATGGTCTAACTCCCTGTGAACTAATTTGATTTGGAATCTACCATCCAGTTATGTTCATGTATTTTTGCTAAGCATCCAGTTATCTCCATTAATTTTTACCTAGAAGGTAGATATGTCCTTCTATTTGTGGTCTAGCATGACATGATGTTTTGTATTTTTCATCAATCGTCCTGTGATGTCTTTTTATTTAATCCTTTGCATCCTGTTATGTCCTTCCATTTATTGCCTGCAAACAGTGATGTATTTTATTTCTTACCTGGCATCCTCTAATGTCATTTTCTTCGTTACCTGTCTCTCTGTGATGTCCTTTTTTCTTACCTAGGCTCCCCTTAAGTCCAATTAATTATCTATTGTCTACGCTGATGTTATATTCTATTATTTGTTATCTGCCGTCCTGTGATGTCACATTATTTAAGGACTAGCATCCTCTGATGGTATATTTTTATTCCCTGGAATCCTAAGTTGCCCTTTCGCTTTTACATCGCATCCTATGATGTCCTTTCATTACTTCCTAGAGTCCTGTGATGCCATCTCCTTTATAACCTACATCTCTGTGATGTTTTTTCTTTCTCCCACAACAACCTGTGATTTCCTTGTATTTATTATGTAGCATCCTACGATTTTTCATTTCTGTCCTTGCTCTCTCTGACGTCCTTTTTTATTACCTTGCATCCGCTGGTGTTCAATTACCTATTTTTCAGGATTCTGTGATATTCTTTTATTTATTATCTAGTTTTCTGTAATGTAATTTTTGTATTACCTAAGATCATGTCATGTCCTTTGATTTATTGTCTGGCAACCTGTGACTTCTATTTATTTATTCCCTGGCGTCATCTCATGTCATATTATTTATTACATCTATACTTAGTACCGTGCTTTTTTTTACTACCTAGCATCCTCTGATGTCCAATGACCAATTGACTTGAATCCTGTTATGTCTTTTGATTTATCTTCTCGAACCTATATTGTAGTTTCATTTCTTACCTTTCACATTGCTGTATAATGTTTTTATTACCAAGCTCTCTGTCATATCCTTTTTTGATTACCTAGAGCCCTATCATGTCCACTTATCTATTGTCTATCAAACAACATGTGATTTTGCTTTATTTCCGATCTAAATGCCTGTGACCTTATTTAATTTATAAACTGGCGTCCAGTTGTGTTCGTTTATTTATTGCCAACCATTCAGTTATCTCCATTGATTTTTTACCTAACATGTTGTTAAATCCTTCTATTTGTGGTCTAGAATGACATGATGTTTTTTATTTTAAATCTATCTTCCTGTGATATCGTTTTATTTATTCCTTAGCATGCTGTTATGTCCTTTGATTTATTGTCTGACAACCTGTGATTTATTTTTATTCATTACCTGCCTTTATGTCATCTCATATTATTTATCACCTCTATATTCAGTGATGTCTACTTTTTATTACCTAGCATCCTCTAATGTCCCATTGTCTGTTGCCTTGCATCCTGTTATGTCTTTTCATTTTTCATCTCCAACCTGTATTGCACATTTATTGCTTACATGGCCCCTTGTAACATAATTTTTTTTTATTACCTGGCTGTCTTTGAGGTTCTTTCCTGATTTGCAAGAGTCCTATCATGTTCACTTATCTATTATCTATCAAACAATATATGATGCTCTTTTATTTATGGTCTCACACCCTGTGAACTAATTTGATTTGGAATCTACCATCCAGTTATGTTCATGTATTTTTGCTAAGCATGCAGTGATCTCCATTTATTTTTTAGGTAGAAGGTTGATATGTCCTTCTATTTGTGGTCTAGCATGACATGATGTTTTGTATTTTTCATCAATCGTCCTGTGATGTCCTTTCATTTAATCCTTTGCATCCTGTTATGTCCTTTCCTTTATTGCCTGCAAACAGTGATGTGTTTTATTTCTTACCTGGCATCCTCTAATGTCATTTTCTTCGTTACCTGTCTCTCTGTGATGTCCTTTTTTCGTACCTAGGCTCCCCTTAAGTCCAATTAATTATCTATTGTCTACGCTGATGTTATGTTCTATTATTTGTTATCTACCGTCCTGTGATGTCACATTATTTAAGGACTAGCATCCTCTGATGGTATATTTTTATTCCCTGAAATCCTAAGTTGCCCTTTCGCTTTTACATCGCATCCTATGATGTCCTTTCATTACTTCCAAGAATCCTGTGATGCCAGCTCCTTTATAACCTACATCTCTCTGATGTTTTTTCATTCTGACACAGCAACCTGTGATTTCCTTGTATTTATTATGTAGCATCCTGCGATTTTTCATTTATGACCTTGCTCTCTCTGACGTCCTTTTTTATTACCTTGCATCCGCTGGTGTTCAATTACCTATTTTTCAGGATTCTGTGATATTCTTTTATTTATTATCTAGTATTCTGTAATGTAATTTTTTGTATTACCTAAGATCATGTCATGTCCTTTGATTTATTGTCTGCCAACCTGTGACTTCTAATTATTTATTCCGTGGCGTCATCTCATGTCATATTATTTATTACATCCATACTTAGTACCGTGCTTTTTTTTACTACCTATCATCCTCTGATGTCCAATGACCAATTGACTTGCATCCTGTTATGTCTTTTGATTTATCTTCTCCAACCTATATTGTCCTTTCATTTCTTACCTTTCACATTGCTGTATAATGTTTTTATTACCGAGCTTCTGTCATATCCTTTCTTGATTACCTAGAGCCCAATCATGTCCACTTATCTAATGTCTATCAAACAACATGTGATTTTGCTTTATTTCCGATCTAAATGCCTGTGACCTTATTTAATTTATAAACTGGCGTCCAGTTATGTTCGTTTATTTATTGCCAACCATTCAGTTATCTCCATTGATTTTTTACCTAACATGTTGTTAAGTCCTTCTATTTGTGGTCTAGAATGACATGATGTTTTTTATTTTAAATCTATCTTCCTGTGATATCGTTTCATTTATTCTTTAGCATGCTGTTATGTTCTTTGATTTATTGTATGACAACCTGTTATTTATTTTTATTCATTACCTGCCTTGATGTCATCTCATATTATTTATCACCTCTATATTCAGTGATGTCTACTTTTTATTACATAGCATCCTCTAATGTCCCAATATCTGTTGCCTTGCATCCTGTTATGTCTTTTCATTTATCATCTCCAACCTATATTGCACATGTATTGCTTACCTGGCACCTTGTAACATAATTTTTTTTTATTACCTGGCTCTCTTTGAGGTTCTTTCTTGATTTGCAAGAATCCTATCATGTTCACTTATCTATTATCTATCAAAAAACATATGATGCTCTTTTATTTATGGTCTCACTCCCTGTGAACTAATTTGATTTGTAATCTGTCATCCAGTTATGTTCATGTATTTTTGCTAAGCATCCAGTTATCTCCATTTATTTTTTAGGTAGAAGGTTGATATGTCCTTCTATTTGTGGTCTGGCATGACATGATGTTTTGTATTTTTCATCTATCGTCCTGTGATGTCTTTTTATTTAATCCTTTGCATCCTGTTATGTCCTTTCCTTTATTGCCTGCAAACAGTGATGTGTTTTATTTCTTACCTGGCATCCTCTAATGTCATTTTCTTCGTTACCTGTCTCTCTGTGATGTCCTTTTTTCGTACCTAGGCTCCCCTTAAGTCCAATTAATTATCTATTGTCTACGCTGATGTTATGTTCTATTATTTGTTATCTACCGTCCTGTGATGTCACATTATTTAAGGACTAGCATCCTCTGATGGTATATTTTTATTCCCTGAAATCCTAAGTTGCCCTTTTGCTTTTACATCGCATCCTATGATGTCCTTTCATTACTTTCAAGAGTCCTGTGATGCCGTCTCCTTTATAACCTACATCTCTGTGATG
The DNA here is from genome assembly GCA_023548195.1 of Bettongia penicillata ogilbyi. Lineage (NCBI taxonomy): Eukaryota > Metazoa > Chordata > Mammalia > Diprotodontia > Potoroidae > Bettongia > Bettongia penicillata. The sequence continues at coordinate 12,884,299 of JAJHZJ010000153.1, forward strand.
TTTTTTCTTTCTGACACAGCAACCTGTGATTTCCTTGTATTTATTATGTAGCATCCTGCGATTTTTCATTTATGACCTTGCTCTGTCTGACGTACTTTTTTATTACCTTGCATCCGCTGGTGTTCAATTACCTATTTTTCAGGATTCTGTGATATTCTTTTATTTATTATCTAGTATTCTGTAATGTAATTTTATGTATTACCTAAGCTCCTGTCATGTCCTTTGATTTATTGTCTGAAAACCAGTGAGTTCTATTTATTTATTACCTGGCTTCATCTCATATCATATTATTTATTACATCTATACTCAGTGATGTGCTTTTTTTTACAACCTAGAATCCTCTGATGTCCAATGACCAATTGACTTGCATCCTGTTATGTCTTTTGATTTATCTTCTCCAACCTATATTGGACTTTCATTTCTTACCTTTCACATTGCTGTATAATGTTTTTATTACCGAGCTCTCTGTCATGTCCTTTCTTGATTACCTACAGCCCTCTCATGTCCACTTATCTATTGTCTATCAAACAACATGTGATTTTGCTTTATTTCTGATCTAAATGCCTGTGACCTTATTTAAGTCATAAACTGGCATCTAGTTATGTTCATTTATTTATTGCCAACCATTCAGTTATCTCCATTGATTTTTTACCTAACATGTTGTTATGTCCTTCAATTTGTGGTCTAGAATGCCATGATCTTTTTTATTTTAAATCTGTCTTCCTGTGATATCTTTTTATTTATTCCTTAGCATGCTGTCATGTCCTTTGATTTATTGTCTGACAACCTGTGATTTATTTTTGTTCACTACCTGCCTTTTTGTCATCTCATATTATTTATCACCTCTATACTCAGTGATGTCTATTTTTTATTACCTAGCATCCTCTAATGTCCAATTGTCTGTTGCCTAGCATGCTGTTATGTCTTTTCATTTATCATCTCCAACTTATATTGCACATTTATTGCTTACCTGGCACCTTGTAACATAATTTTTGTTTTTACTACCTGACTCTCTTTGAGGTTCTTTCTTGATTTGCAAGAGTCCTATCATGTTCACTTATCTATTATCTATCAAACAACATGTGATGCTCTTTTATTTATGGTCTAACTCCCTGTAAACTAATTTTATTTGTAATCTGTCATCCAGTTATGTTCATGTATTTTTGCTAAGCATCCAGTTATCTCCATTTATTTTTTACCTAGAAGGTTCATAGGTTCATATGTCCTTCTGTTTGTGGTCTAGCATGACATGATGTTTTGTATTTTTCATCTATCGTCCTGTGATGTCTTTTTATTTAATCCTTTCCATCCTGTTATGTCCTTTCCTTTATTGCCTGCAAACAGTGATGTGTTTTATTTCTTACTTGGCATCCTCTAATGTCATTTTCTTCATAACCTGTCTCTCTATGATGTCCTTTTTTTCGTACCTAGGCTCCCCTTAACTCCAATTAATTATCTATTGTCTACCCTGATGTTATGTTCTATTATTTTTTATCTATCGTCCTGTGATGTCACATTATTTAATGACTAACATTCTTTGATATTATATTTTTATTTCTGAAATATTAAGTTGCTCTTTCACTTTTACATAGCATCCCATGATGTCCCTTCAATACTTCCAAGAGTCCTGTGATGCCATCTCCTTTATAACCTACGTCTCTGTGATGTTTTTTCTTTCTGCCACAACAACCTATGATTTCCTTGTATTTATTATTTAGCATCCTACGATTTTTCATTTCTGTCCTTGCTCCCTCTGACGTCCTTTTTTATTACCTTGCATCCCCTGGTGTTCAATTACCTATTTTCCAGCATTCTGTGATATTCTTTTATTTATTATCCAGCATTCTGTGTCGGCATTTTGTGTATTACCTAGGATCCTGTTATATCCTTTGATTTATTGTCTGACAACCTGTGATTTCTATTTATTTATTGCCTGGCTTCATCTCATGTCATATTATTTATTACATCTATACTTAGTGCTGTGCTTTTTTTTACTACCTAGCATCCTCTGATGTCCAATGACCAATTGACTTGCATCCTGTTATGTCTTTTGATTTATCTTCTCCAACCTATATTGGACTTTCGTTTCTTACCTTTCACATTGCTGTATAATGTTTTTGTTACCGAGCTCTCTGTCATGTCCTTTCTTGATTACCTAGAGCCCTATCATGTCCACTTATCTATTGTCTATGAAACAATATGTGATTTTGCTTTATTTCTGATCTAAATGCCTGTGACCTTATTTAATTCATAAACTGGCATCGAGTTATGTTCATTTATTTATTGCCAACCATTCAGTTATCTCCATTGATTTTTTACCTAACATGTTGTTATGTCCTTCAATTTGTGGTCTAGAATGCCATGATCTTTTTTATTTTAAATCTATCTTCCTGTGATATCTTTTTATTTATTCCTTAGCATGCTGTCATGTCCTTTGATTTATTGTCTGACAACCTGTGATTTATTTTTGTTCATTACCTGCCTTTTTGTCATCTCATATTATTTATCACCTCTATACTCAGTGATGTCTATTTTTTATTACCCAGCATCCTCTAATGTCCAATTGTCTGTTGCCTAGCATGCTGTTATGTCTTTTCTTTTATCATCTCCAACTTATATTGCACATTTATTGCTTACCTGGCACCTTGTAACATAATTTTTGTTTTTACTACCTGACTCTCTTTCAGGTTCTTTCTTGATTTGCAAGAGTCCTATCATGTTCACTTATCTATTATCTATCAAACAACATGTGATGCTCTTTTATTTATGGTCTAACTCCCTGTAAACTAATTTTATTTGTAATCTGTCATCCAGTTATGTTCATGTATTTTTGCTAAGCATCCAGTTATCTCCATTTATTTTTTACCTAGAAGGTTCATAGGTTCATATGTCCTTCTGTTTGTGGTCTAGCATGACATGATGTTTTGTATTTTTCATCTATCGTCCTGTGATGTCTTTTTATTTAATGCTTTCCATCCTGTTATGTCCTTTCCTTTATTGCCTGCAAACAGTGATGTGTTTTATTTCTTACTTGGCATCCTCTAATGTCATTTTCTTCATAACCTGTCTCTCTATGATGTCCTTTTTTTCGTACCTAGGCTCCCCTTAACTCCAATTAATTATCTATTGTCTACCCTGATGTTATGTTCTATTATTTTTTATCTATCGTCCTGTGATGTCAAATTATTTAAGGACTAACATTCTTTGATATTATATTTTTATTTCTGAAATAATAAGTTGCTCTTTCGCTTTTACATAGCATCCCATGATGTCCCTTCAATACTTCCAAGAGTCCTGTGATGCCATCTCCTTTATAACCTACATCTCTGTGATGTTTTTTCTTTCTGCCACAACAACCTATGATTTCCTTGTATTTATTCTGTAGCATCCTACGATTTTTCATTTCTGTCCTTGCTCCCTCTGACGTCCTTTTTTATTACCTTGCATCCCCTGGTGTTCAATTACCTATTTTCCAGCATTCTGTGATATTCTTTTATTTATTATCCAGTATTCTGTAACGGCATTTTGTGTATTACCTAGGATCCTGTTATGTCCTTTGATTTATTGTCTGACAACCTGTGATTTCTATTTATTTATTTCCTGGCTTCATCTCATGTCATATTGTTTATTACATCTATACTTAGTGCTGTGCTTTTTTTTACTACCTAGCATCCTCTGATGTCCAATGACCAATTGACTTGCATCCTGTTATGTCTTTTGATTTATCTTCTCCAACCTATATTGGACTTTCGTTTCTTACCTTTCACATTGCTGTATAATGTTTTTATTACTGAGCTCTCTGTTATATCCTTTCTTGATTACCTAGAGCCCTATCATGTCTACTTATCTATTGTCTATCAAACAACATGTGATTTTGCTTTATTTCCGATCTAAATGCCTGTGACCTTATTTAATTTATAAACTGGCGTCCAGTTATGTTCGTTTATTTATTGCCATCCATTCAATTATCTCCATTGATTTTTTACCTAACATGTTGTTATGTCCTTCTATTTGTGGTCTAAAATGACATGATGTTTTTTATTTCAAATCTATCTTCCTGTGATATCTTTTTATTTATTCCTTAGCATGCTGTTATGTCCCTTGATTTATTGTCTGACAACCTGTGATTTATTTTTATTCATTACCTGCCTTTATGTCTTCTCATATTATTTATCACCTCTATATTGAGTGATGTCTATTTTTTATTACCTAGCATCCTCTAATGTCCCATTATCTGTTGCCTAGCATCCTGTTATGTCTTTTCATTTATCATCTCCAACCTATATTGCACATTTATTGCTTACATGGCACCTTGTAATATAATTTTTTTTATTACCTGGCTCTCTTTCAGGTTCTTTCTTGATTTACAAGAGCCCTATCATGTTCACTTATCTATTATCTGTCAAACAATATGTGATGCTCTTTTATTTATGATCTAACACCCTGTGAACTAATTTGATTTGTAATCTGTCATGCAGTTATGTTCATGTATTTTTGCTAAGCATCCAGTTATCTCCATTCACTTTTTACCTAGAAGGTTGATATGTCCTTCTGATTGTGGTCTAGCATGACATGATGTTTTGTATTTTTCATCTATCGTCCTGTGATGTCTTTTTATTTAATCCTTTGCATCCTGTTATGTCCTTTCCTTTATTGCCTGCAAACAGTGATGTGTTTTATTTCTTACTTGGCATCCTCTAATGTCATTTTCTTCATTACCTGTATCTCTATGATGTCCTTTTTTTCGTAACTAGGCTCCCCTTAAGTCCAATTAATTATCTATTGTCTGCCCTGATGTTATGTTCTATTATTTTTTATCTATCGTCCTATGATGTCACATTATTTGAGGACTAGCATCCTTTGATGTTATATTTTTATTCCTGAAATAATACGTTGCTCTTTCGCTTTTACATAGCATCCTATGATGTCCTTTCATTACTTCCAAGAGTCCTGTGATGCCATCTCCTTTATAACCTACATCTCTGTGATGTTTTTTCTTTCTCCCACAACAACCTGTGATTTCCTTGTATGTATTATGTAGCATCCTACGATTTTTCATTTCTGTCCTTGCTCTCTCTGACGTCCTTTTTTATTACCTTGCATTCCCTCGTGTTCAATTACCTATTTTCCAGCGTTCTGTGATATTCTTTTATTTATTATCTAGTATTCTGTAATGTAATTTTTTCTATTACCTAAGATCATGTCATGTCCTTTGATTTATTGTCTGACAACCTGTGACTTCTATTTATTTATTCCCTGGCGTCATCTCATGTCATATTATTTATTACATCTATACTTAGTACCGTCCTTTTTTTTACTACCTAGCATTCTCTAATGTCCCATTGTCTGTTGCCTAGCATCCTGTTATGTCTTTTCATTTATCATCTCCAACCTATATTGCACATGTATTGCTTACCTGGCACTTTTTAATATAATTTTTTTTATTACCTGCCTCTCTTTGAGGTTCTTATTTGATTTGCAATGGTCCTATCATGTTCACTTATCTATTATCTATCAAAGAACATGTGATGCTCTTTTATTTATGGTCTCACTCCCTGTGAACCAATTTGATTTGGAATCTACCACCCAGTTATGTTCATGTATTTTTGCTAAGCATCCAGTTATCTCCATTTATTTTTTACCTAGAAGGTTGATATGTCCTTCTCTTTGTGCTCTAGCATGACATGATGTTTTGTATTTTTTATCTATCGTCCTGTGATTTCTTTTTATTTAATTCTTTGCATCCTGTTATGTCCTTTCATTTATTGCCTGCAAACAGTGATGTGTTTTATTTCTTACCTGGCATCCTCTAATGTCATTTTCTTCATTACCTCTCTCTCGGTGATGTCCTTTTTTCGTACCTAGGCTCCCCTTAAGTCCAATTAATTATCTATTGTCTACGCTGGTGTTATGTTCTATTATTTATTATCTACCGTCCTGTGATGTCACATTATTTAAGGACTAGCATCCTCTGATGGTTTATTTTTATTCCCTGAAATCCTAAGTTGCCCTTTCACTTTTACATCGCATCCTATGATGTCCTTTCATTACTTCCAAGAGTCCTGTGATGCCATCTGTTTTATAACCTACCTTTCTGTGCGGTTTATTCTTTCTCCCCCAACAACCTGTGATTTCCTTGTATTTATTATGTAGCATCCTGCGATTTTTCATTTATGACCTTGCTCTCTCTGACGTTCTTTTTTATTACCTTGCATCTCCTGGTGTTAAATTACCTATTTTTCAGGATTCTGTGATATTCTTTTATTTATTATCTAGTATTCTGTAATGTCATTTTTTGTATTACCTAAGATCCTGTCATGTCCTTTGATTTCTTCTCTGACAACCTGTGATTTCTATTTATTTATTACCTGGCTTCATCTCCTATCATATTATTTATTACAGCTATACTCAGTGATGTGCTTTTTTTTTTACAACCTAGCATCCTCTGATGTCCAATAACCAATTGACTTGCATCCTGTCATGTCTTTTGATTTATCTTCTCCAACCTATATTGTCCTTTCATTTCTAACCTTTCACATTGCTCTATAATGTTTTTATTACCGAGCGCTGTCATATCCTTTCTTGATTACCTAGAGCCCTATCATGTCCACTTATCTATTGTCTATCAAACAAAATGTGATTTTGCTTTATTTCCGATCAAAATGCCTGTGACCTTCTTTAATTCATAAACTGGCGTCCAGTTATCTTCGTTTATTGATTGCCAACCATTCAGTTATCTCCATTGATTTTTTACCTAACGTGTTGTTATGTCCTTCTATTTGTGATCTAGAATGACATGATGTTTTTTATTTTAAACCTATCTTCCTGTGATATCTTTTTATTTATTCCTTAGTATGCTGTTATGTCCTTTGATTTATTGTCTGACAACCTGTGATTTATTTTTATTCATTACCGGCCTTTAGGTCATCACATATTATTTATCACCTCTATATTCAGTGATGTCTACTTTTTATTACCTAGCATCCTCTAATGTCCCATTATCTATTGCCTAGCATCCTGTTATGTCTTTTCATTTATCATCTCCAAGCTATATTGCACATTTATTGCTTACCTGTCAACTTGTAATGTAATTTTTTTTTATTACCTGGCTCTCTTTGAGGTTCTTTCTTGATTTGCAAGGGTCCTACCATGTTCACTTATCTATTATCTATCAAACAACATGTGATGCTCTTTTATTTATTGTCTCACTCCCTGTGAAATAATTTGATTTGGAATCTACCATCCAGTTATGTTCATGTATTTTTCCTAAGCATCCAGTTATCTCCATTTATTTTTTACCTGGAAGGTTGATATGTCCTTCTATTTGTGGTCTAGCATGACATGATGTTTTGTATTTTTCATCTATCGTCTTGTGATGTCTTTTTATTTAATACTTTGCATCCTGGTATGTCCTTTCATTTATTGCCTGCAAACAGTGATGTGTTTTATTTCTTACCTGGCATCCTCTCATGTCATTTTCTTCATTAGCTCTCTCTCTATGATGTCCTTTTTTCGTACCTAGGCTCCCCTTAAGTCCAATGAATTCTCTATTGTCTACCCTGATGTTATGTTCTATTCTTTATTATCTACCGTCCTGTGATGTCACATTATTTAAGGACCAGCGTCCTCTGATGGTATATTTTTATTCCCTGAAATCCTAAGTTGCCCTTTCGCTTTTACATCGCATCCTATGATGTCCTTTCATTACTTCCAAGAGTCCTGTGATGCCACCTCCTTTATCTCCTACATCTCTGTGATTTTTTTTCTTTCTGACACAGCAACCTGTGATTTCCTTGTATTTATTGTGTAGCATCCTGCGATTTTTCATTTCTGACCTTGTTCTCTCTGACGTCCTTTTTTATTACCTTGCATCCCCTGGTGTTCAATTACCTATTTTCCAGCATTCTGTGATATTCTTTTATTTATTATCTAGTATTCTGCAATGTCATTTTGTGTATTACCTAGAATCCTGTTATGTCCTTTGATTTATTGTCTGGCAACCTGTGATTTCTATTTATTTATTACCTAGCTTCATCTCATGTCATATTGTTTATTACATCTATACTCAGTGATGTGCTTTTTTTTACTAGCTAGCATCCTCTGATGTCCAATGACCAATTGACTTGCATCCTGTTATGTCTTTTGATTTATGTTCTCCACCCTATATTGTACTTTCATTTCTTACCATTCACATTGCTATATAATGTTTTTATTACCGAGCTCTCTGTCATATCCTTCCTTGATTACCTAGAGCCCTATCATTTCTACTTATCTATTGTCTATCAAACAACATGTGATTTTGTTTTTTTCTGATCTAAATGCCTGTGACCTTATTTAATTCATAAACTGGCATCCAGTTATGTTCATTTATTTATTGCCAACCACTCAGGTATCTCCATTGATTTTTTACCTAACATGTTGATATGTCCTTCTATTTGTCGGCTAAAATGACATGTTGTTTTTTATTTTAAATCTATGTTCCTGTCATATCTTTTTATTTATTCCTTAGGTTGCTGTTATGTCCTTTCATTTATTGTGTGACAACCTCTGATTTATTTTTATTCATTCCCTGCCTTCATGTCATCTCATAGTATTTATTACCTCTATACCCAGTAATGTCCGTTTTTGTTACCTAGCATCCTGTAATGTTGAATTACCTATTGACTTGCTTCCTGTTATGTCTTTTGATTTATCTTCTCCAACCTATGTTGTACTTTCATTTCTTACCTTTCACATGGCCATATAATGTTTTTATTACCGAGCTCTCTGTCATATACTTTCTTGATTACCTAGAGCCCTATCATGTCCACTTATCTATTGTCTATCAAACAACATTTGATTTTACTTTATTTCTTATCAAAATGCCTGTGACCTTATTTGATTCAAAAACTGCCATCCAGTTATGGTCATTTATTTATTGCCAAACATTCAGTTATCTCCATTGGTTTTTTACCTAACATGTTGATATGTCCTTCTATTTGTGGCCTAGAACGACATGATGTTTTTTATTTTAAATCTATCTTCCTGTGATATATTTTTATTTCTTCCTTAGCATGCTGTTATGTCCTTTTATTTATTATCTGACAAACTCTGATTCATTTTTACACATTACCTGCCTTCATGTCATCTCATATTATCTTTTACCACTATACTCAGTGGTGTCTATTTTTTATTACCGAGCATCCTCTAATATCCAATTATCTATTGCCTAGCATCCTGTTATGTCTTTTGATTTATCATCTCCAACCTATATTGCACATTTATTGCTTACCTGGCACCTTGTAACATAAATTTTTCATTATCTGGCTCTCTTTGAGGTTCTTTCTTGATTTTCAAGAGTCATATCATGTTCACTTATCTATTATCTATCAAACAACAGGTGATGCTCTTTTATTTATGGTCTAACTCGCTGTGAACTAATTTGATTTGTAATCTATCATCCAGTTACGTTCATGTATTTTTGCTAAGCATCCAGTTATCTCCATTTATTTTTTACCTAGAAGGTAGATATGTCCTTCTATATCTGGTCTAGCATGACATGATGTTTTGTACTTTTCATCTATCGTCCTGTGATGTCTTTTTATTTAATCCTTTGCATCCTGTTATGTCCTTTCATTTATGGCCTGCAAACAGTGATGCGTTTTATTTCTTACCTGGCATTCTCTAATGTCATGTTCTTCATTACCTGTCTCTCTATGATGTCCTTTTTTTCTTACCTAGGCTCCCCTTAGGGCCTATTAATTATCTATTGTCTACCCTGATGTTATGATCTATTATTTTTTATCTACCGTCCTGTGATGTCACATTATTTAAGGACTAGCATCCTCTGATGGTATATTTTTATTACCTGAAATCCTGAGTTGTTCTTTCGCTTTTACATAGCATCCTATGAAGTCCTTTCATTACTTCCAAGAGTCCTGTGATGCCATCTCCTTTATAACCCACATCTCTGTGATGTTTTGTCTTTCTGACACAGCAACCTGTGATTTCCTTGTATTTATTCTGTAGCATCCTGCGATTTTCCATTTATGACCTTGCTCTCTCTGACGTCCTTTTTTATTACCTTGCGTCCCCTGGTGTTCAATTAGCTACTTTCCAGTATTCTATGATATTTTTTTATTTATTATCTAACATTCTGTACTGTCATTTTGTGTATTACCTAGGATACTGTTATGTCTTTTGATTTATTGTCTGACAACCTGTGATTTCTATTTATTTATTACCTGGCTTCATCTCATGTCATATTATTTATTACATCTATACACAGTGATGTGCTTTTTTTTTACTACCTAGCATCCTCTGATGTCCAATTACCAATTGACTTGCATCCTGTCATGTCTTTTGATTTTTATTCTCCAACCTATATTGTACTTTCATTTCTTACCTTTCACATTGCTATATAATGTATTTATTGCCGAGCTCTCTTTCATATCCTTTCTTGATTACCTAGAGCCCTATCATGTCCACTTATCTATTGTCTATCAAACAACATGTGATTTTCCTTCATTTCTTATCTAAATGCCTGTGACCTTATTTAATTAATAAACTGGCATCCAGTTATGTTCATTTATTTATTTCCAACCATTAAGTTATCTCCATTGATTTTTTACCTAACATGTTGATATGTCCTTATATTTGTAGTCTAAAATGATATGTTGTTTTTTATTTTAAATATATCTTCCTGCGGTATCTTTTTATTTATTCCTTAGCATGCTGTTATGTCCTTTTATTTATTGTCTGACAACCTCTGATTTATTTTTATTCATTACCTGTCTTCGTGTCATCTCATATTATTTATTACGTCTCTACTCAGTGATGTACATTTTTATTACCTACCATCCTGTAATGTTGAATTATCTATTGACTTGCATCCTGTTATGTCTTCTGATTTATCTTCTCTAACCTATATTGTACTTTCATTTCTTACCTTTCACATTACTATATAACGTTTTTATTACCGAGCTCTCTGTCATATCCTTTCTTGATTACCTAGAGCCCTATCATGTCCTCTTATCTATTGTCTATTAAACAACATGTGATTTTACTCTATTTCTTATTTAAATGTCTGTGACCTTATTTGATTTAAAAACTGCCATCCAGTTATGGCCATTTATTTATTGCCAAACATTCAGTTATCTCCATTGATTTTTTACCTAACATGTTAATATGTGGCCTATTTGTGGCCTAGAAGGACATGGTGTTTTTTATTTTAAATCTATCTTCCTGCGATATCTTTTTATTTATTCCTTAGCCTGCTGTTATGTCCTTTTATTTATTGTCTGACAACCTCTGATTTACTTTTATTCATTACCTGCCTTCATGTCATCTCATGTTATCTATTACCTCTATACTCAGTGATGTTTACTTTTTATTACCTACCATCCTCTGATGTCCAATTATCTATTGCCTAGTATCCTGTTATGTCTTTTCATTTAGCATCTACAACCTATATTGCACATTTATTGCTTACCTGGCACCTTGTAAAATAAATTTTTTATTATCTGGCTATCGTTGAGGTTCTTTCTTGATTTTCAAGAGTCCTATCATGTTCACTTATCTATTATCTATCAAACAACAGGTGATGCTCTTTTATTTATGGTCTAACTCCCTGTGAACTAACTTGATTTGTTATCTATCATCCAGTTCCGTTCATGTATTTTTGCTAAGCATCCAGTTATCTCCATTTATTTTTTACCTAGAAGTTTGTTATGTCCTTCTATTTCTGGTCTAGCATGACATGATGATTTGTATTTTTCATCTATCGTCCTGTGATGTCTTTTTATTTAATCCTTTGCATCCTGTTATGTCCTTTCATTTATGGCCTGCAAACAGTCATGTGTTTTATTTCTTACCTGGCATCCTCTAATGTCATCTTCTTCATTACCTGTCTCTCTGTGATGCCCTTTTTTTCTTACCTAGCCTCCCCTTAGGTCCAATTAATTATCTATTGTCTACCCTGATGTTATGATCTATTATTTTTTATCTACCGTCCTGTGATGTCACATTATTTAAGGACTAGCATCCTCTGATGTTATATTTTTATTACCTGAAATCCTAAGTTGTTCTTTGCTTTTACATAGCATCCTATGATGTCCTTTCATTACTTCCAAGAGTCCTGTGATGCCATCTCCTTTATAACCTACATCTCTGTGATGTTGTTTTTTTCTGACACAGCAACCTTTGATTTCCTTGTATTTAATCTATAGCATCCTGCGATTTTCCATTTATGACCTTGCTCTCTCTGACATCCTTTTTTATTACCTTGCATCCCCTGGTGTTCAATTACCTATTTTCCAGCGTTCTGTGATATTCTTTTATTTATTATCTAACATCCTGAAATGTCACTTTGTGTATTACCCAGGATCCTGTTATGTCCTTTGATTTATTGTCTGACAACCTGTGATTTCTATTTATTTATTACTTGGCGTCATCTCATGTCATATTATTTATTACCTCTATACTCACTGATGTGCTTTTTTTTCTACCTAGCATCCTCTCATGTCCCATTGCCAATTGACTTGCACCCTGTTATGTCTTTTGATTTATCTTCTCAAACCCATATTGTACTTTCATTTCTTACCTTTCACATTACTATATAATGTTTTTATGAGCGAGCTCTCTGTCACTTCCTTTCTTGATTACCTAGAGCCCTATCATGTCCACTTATCTATTGTCTATCAAACAACATGTAATTTTACTTTATTTCTTATCTAAATGCCTGTGATCTTATTTGATTTATAAACTGGCGTCCAGTTACGTTCATTTATTTATTGCCACCCATTCATTTATCTACATTACTTTTTTATCTACCATATTGACCTGTCCATCTATTTGTAGTCTAGCATGACATGATGTTTTTTTTTATTTTTTCTCTATCTTCTTGGAATGTGTTTTTATTTATTCCTTAGCATCCTGTTATGACCTTTTATTTCTTGTCTGACAAGCTCTGATTTATTTTTATTCATTACCTGCCTTCCTGTCATCTCATATTATTTATTACGTCTCTACTCAGGGATGTCCATTTTTATTACCTAGCATGCTCTAATGGTCAATTATCTACAGACTTGCATAGTGTTATGTCTTTTGATTTATCTTCTCCAACCTATATTGTACTTTCATTTCTTACCTTTCACATTGCTATATAATGTTTTTATTACCGAGCTCTCTGTCACTTCCTTTCTTGGTTAACTAGAGCCCTATCATGTCCACTTATCTATTTTCTATCAAACAACATGTGATTTTACTTTATTTCTTATCAAAATGCCTGTGACCTTATTTGATTTAAAAACTGCCATCCAGTTATGGTCATTTATTTATTGCCAAACTTTCAGTTATCTCCATTGATTTTTTACCTAACATGTTGATATGTCCTTCTATTTGTGGCCTAGAAAGACATGATGTTATTTATTTTAAATCTATCTTCCTGCGACATCTTTTTAATTATTCCTTAGCCTGCTGTTATGTCCTTTTATTTATTGTCTGACAACCTCTGATTTATTTTTATTCATTACCTGCCCTCATATCATCTCATGTTATCTATTACCTCCATACTCAGTGATGTCTATTTTTTATTACCTAGCGTCCTCTGATGTCCAATTATCTCTTGCCTGGCATCCTGTTATGTCTTTTCATTTATCATCTCCAAACTATATTGCACATTTATTGCTTACCTGGCACCTTGTAAAATAAATTTTTTATTATCTGGCTATCGTTGAGGTTCTTTCTTGATTTTCAAGAGTCCTATCATGTTCACTTATCTATTATCTATCAAACAACAGGTGATGCTCTTTTATTTATGGTCTAACTCGCTGTGAACTAACTTGATTTGTAATCTGTCATCCAGTTATGTTCATGTATTTTTGATAAGCATCCAGTTATCTCCATTTATTTATTTATTTATTTATTTTTTTAATTTATTTATTTATTTAGCTTTTTACATTCATTTCCACAAATTTTTGGGTTCCAAATTTTCTCCCCTTTTCTCCCCTCCCCCCACCCCAATACCCCAAGCAATCTAATTTTCCCTATCTTCAATCTGTCCTCTCTTCTGTCATCCCTCCCTTCCCTTGTCTCTATCTTCTCTTTTCTCCTGTAGGGCCAGATGACTTTCTATTCCTCATTAACTGTATGTCTTCTTTCCTAGTTGCAACAACAATACTAAACAATTGTTCCTGAAACTTTGAGTTCCAAATTCTCCCCATCCCTCCCTCCCCATCCATTCCCTTTGGTACGGCAGGCAATTTATTATAGGCCATATCTGTGTAGCTTTGCAAGTGACCTTCCTGATAGTCGTGTTGTGTAAGATTAACTGAATTGCCATCCCTCTTAACCTGCCCCTCATTGTTTCTCTTCTGTCCTTTGATCCTGTCCCTCCCCAAGTGTTGACTTTCAATTTCTCCCTCCTCCCTTTGCCCTCCCTTCCATCATCCCCCCCCCCAATATCTCCTTCTCCCCCGCTTTCTTATACTGTAAGATAGGTTTTCATACCAAAATGAGTGTGCATTTCACTCCTTCGTTTAGTCAAATGTGATGAGGGTAAACTTTTGTTTGTTTGTTTGTTTGTTTTTTTCCCTCAGCTCTCCTCTTTTTCCCTCCACTAAAAACATCTCCTACTTGCCTCTTAAATGACATATAGTTACCCCCTTCCATTTCCCCCTCTTTCCTCTCACTACATTTCTCTCTCACCATTTACCTTAATTTCTTTTAAGGTATGGTCCCATCCTATTCAGTTCAATCTGTGCTCTCTGTCTCTGCATGTGAATGCATGTGTGTATGTGTGTGCATGCGTGTACATGTGTATGTGTGATCCCACCAACCACCCAGATACTGAAAAGTTTTAAGAGTTAGAAATATTGTCCTTCCCTGTATGAATGCAAACAGTTCATTTCTGGTAAGTCCCTTAATACTTCTCCTTGCTGTTGACTTTTGCATGCTTCCTCTCATTCTTGTGTTTGAAAGTCAAATTTTCTTTTCAGCTCTGGTCTTTTCATTAAGAATGATTGAAAGTCCTCTGTTTCATTGAAAGACCATATTTTCCCTTGAAGTATTATACTCAGTTTAGCTGGGTAGGTGATTCTTGGTTTCAGTCCTAGTTCCTTTGCCTTCTGGAATATCCTATTCCACGCCCTTCGATCCCTTAATGTAGATGCTGCTAGATCTTGGGTTATCCTGATTATATTTCCACAGTACTGGAATTGTTTGTTTCTGGCTGCTTGCAAGATTTTTTCCTTGAGCTGGGAGTTCTGGAATTTGGCCACAATGTTCCTAGGAGTTTCTCTTTTTGGATCTCTTTCAGGTGGTGATCGATGGATTCTTTCAATACTTATTTTGCCCTCTGGTCCTAGAATGTCAGGGCAGTTTTCCTTGATAATTTCATGCAAGACGATGTCTAGGCTCTTTTTTTGATCATGGCTTTCAGGTAGTCCCATAATTTTTAAGTTGTCTCTCCTTGATCTATTTTCCAGGTCAGTTGTTTTTCCCATGAGATATTTCACATTCTCTTCCATTTTATCGTTCTTTTGGTTTTGTTTGGTGATTTCTTGGTTTCTCATAAAGTCATTAGACTCCATCTGTTCCATTCTAATTTTGAGAGAACTATTAAATTCAGTGAGCTTTTGAGCCTCTTTTTCCATTTGGCTCATTCTGCTTTTGAATGCATTCTTCTCCTCATTGGCTTTTTGAACCTCTTTTGCCAATTGAGTGAGCCTATTTTTCAAGGTGTTAATTTCCTCAGCATTTTTTTGGGACTCCTTTACCAAGATATTGACCTTTTTTTCATACTCTTCTTGCATCTTTGTCATTTCCCTTCCCAGTCTTTCCTCCACCTGTCTAACTTGCTTTTCAAAATCCTTTTTAAGCTCTTCCAAGGCCTGAGCCCACCCAACACCCCCCTGGGGTGTCTGGGGTACTGAGGCCCCGCCCTCCACATCTTTCCCTGATGGGAAAAATACGTCCTCATCCTCCCCTTCAGATCCGAAGGTCGGGATCATTTGCATTTGTTGGAAAAAACTCTCTAAAGTCTTATTTTTCTTTCCCTTTCTAGGCATTTTCCCAGCCAGTTACTTGACTTCTGAGATTCCTTTCCACCTCCGCCTGGATCCGCCCAGCTAGTCCTTGGCCTCTGAGATTCAAATGCGCTTTCCCGCGGCAAGCTTTAGTTCTGGCGCAGGGTGGGGGCAGGGCCGCTTCCTAGCTTGGGCCCTCAGGGGCTTTCTGAAGCGACTTTCAGGAACAGAGCGGGTGGGGGTGGGGTGGGGGGCCCCGCCTGCTGTGCTCAGCTCCCTTGGGGGTTTTATTCAGAGGCGTTCAGCAGTAGAGCGGTGTGGGGGCAGGGCCCTCTCCCCTGCTCGGCTCCCTCAGGTTGGAAAGACCCTCAGTATTGAAGATCCTACCTGCTGCTGGGGGATTCCTGAGTCCCGGGCCGCTGCCGCCTCAGCCGCCCGCCCACGCCTCTGCCTCCACCGCTTCCTGCCCCCGTCTCTTCCTCCGCCGCTTCCTGCCCCCGTCTCTGCCTCCGCCGCTTCCTGCCCCGTCTCTGCCGCCGCCGCTTCCTCCCGAGGGGGCCCGCTCCCCTCCCCTAGCGCAGGGTTCTTTTTAACTGACCTTTAGCTTCTGTGGGCAGAGGGACTTTCCCGGCTACCGGAGATTCTCCCGGAGCTTTCCTCTCAGAAGTCTGCTCAGGTCAGCTTCTCTGGGTCGCGGCCAGGGGTGGGGGTGGGGTCCGCTTTCTGGAGTGCGATGGACCCCGGGGACGGCTCTCCAGGGTTCAGTGGAACGGAAATCTCTTCCCCTATGTTTGTGCACCCCCTGCAGAGATTCAGAATTTATGGGGCTCTCCTTTTACCTCAATTCCATGGGTTGTGGGTTCGGAGCTCGTGAATGTGCGTCCTTCTACTCCGCCATCTTGGCTCCGCCCCCCTCTCCATTTATTTTTTACCTAGAAGTTTGTTATGTCCTTTTATTTCTGGTCTAGCATGACATGATGTTTTGTATTTTTCATCTATCGTCCTGTGATGTCTTTTTATTTAATCCTTAGCGTCCTGTTATGTCCTTTCTTATTACCTGCAAACAGTGATGCGTTTTGTTTCTTACCTGGCATCCTCTAAAGTTATTTTCTTCATTACCTGTCTCTCTATAATGTCCTTTTTTTCTTACCTAGGCTCCCCTTAGGTCCAATTGATTATATATTGTCTACCCTGATTTTATGTTCTATTACTTTTTATCTACCGTCCTGTGATGTCACATTATTTAAGGACTAGCATCCTCTGATGGTTTATTTCTATTACCTGAAATCCTAAGTTGTTCCTTTGCTTTTACATAGCATCCTATGATGTCCTTTTATTAATTCCAAGAGTCCTGTGATGCCATCTCCTTTATAACCTACATCTCTGTGATGTTTTTTCGTTCTGACACAGCAACCTGTGATTTCCTTGTATTTATTACGTAGCATCCTGCGATTTTCCATTTATGACCTTGCTCTCTCTGACGTCCTTTTATATTACCTTGCATCCCCTGTTGTTCAATTACCTATTTTCCAGCATTCTGTGATATTCTTTTATTTATTATCTAATAATCTGTAATGCCATTTTGGGTATTACCTAGGATCCTGTTATGTCCTTTGATTTATTTTCTGACAACCTGTGATTTCTATTTATTTATTACCTGGCTTCATCTCATGTCATATTATTTATTACAGCTATACTCAGTGATGTGCTTTTTTTTACTACCTAGCATCCTCTGATTTCCAATTACCAATTGACTTGCATCCTGTTATGTTTTTTGATTTATCTTCTCCAACCTATATTTCTTACCTTACACATTGCTATATAATATTTTTATTACCGAGCTCTCTGTGATATCCTTTCTTGATTACCTAGAGCCCTACCATGTCCACTTTTCTATTCTCTGTCAAAAAACATGTGATTTTACTTTATTTCTTATCTAAATGCCTGTGACCTTATTTGATTTAAAAACTGCCATCCAGTTATGTTCGTATATTTATTGCCAACCATTCAGTTATATCCATAGATTTTTTACCTAACATGTTGATATGTCCTTCTACTTGTGGTCTGAAATGACATGATGTTTTTTATTTTAAATCTATCTTCCTGTGATATCTTTTTATTTATTCCTTAGCATGCTGTTATTTCCTTTTTTTATTGTCGGACATCCTCTGATTTATTGTTATTCATTACCTGCCTTCATGTCATCTCATATTATTTATTACCTCTATATTCAGTGATGTCTATTTTTTATTACCTAGCATCCTCTAATGTCCAGTTATCTATTACCTAGCATTCTGTTATGTCTTTTAATTTATCACCTCCAACTTATATTGCACATTTATTGCTTACCTGGCACTTTTTAACATAATTTTTTTTTTATTACCAGGCTCTCTTTGAGGTTCTTTCTTGATTTGCAAGGGTCCTGTCCTGTTCACGTATCTATTATATATCAAACAACATGTGATGCTCTTTTATTTATGGTCTAACTCCCTGTGAACTAATTTGATTTGTAATCTATCATCGAGTTACGTTCATGTATTTTTCCTAAGCATCTAGCTATCTCCATTTATTTTTTACCTAGATGTTTGATATGTCCTTCTATTTGTGGTCTAGCATGACATGATGTTTTGTATTTTTCATCTATCGTCCTGTGATGTCTTTTTATTTAATCCTTTGCATCCTGTTATGTCCTTTCATTTATTGCCTGCAAACAGTGATGTGTTTTATTTCTTACCTGGCATCCTCTAATGTCATTTTCTTCATTACCTGTATCTCTATGGTGTCCTTTTTTTCTTACCTAGACGCCCCTTAGGTCCAAGTAATTGTCTATTGTCTTCTCTGTTGTCATGTTCTATTATTATTTCTCTATTGTCCTGTGATGTGACATTATTTAAGGACTAGCATCCTCTGATGTTATATTTTTATTACCTGAAATCCTAAGTTGCTCTTTGGCTTTTACATAGCGTCCTATGATGTCCTGTCATTACTTCCAAGAGTCCTGTGATGCCATCTCCTTTATAACCTACATCTCTGTGATGTTTTTTCTTTCTGACACAGCAACCTGTGATTTCCTTGTATTTATTATGTAGCATCCTGCGTTTTTCCATTTATGACCTTGCTCTCTCTGACTTCCTTTTTTATTGCCTTGCATCCCCTGGTATTCAATTACCTATTTTCGAGAATTCTGTGATATTCTTTTATTTATTATGTAACATTCCGTACTGTCATTTTATGTATTACCTAGGATCTTGTTATGTCCTTTGATTTATTGTCTGACCACCTATGATTTCTGTTTGTTTATTACTTGCCCTCATCTCATATCATATCCTTTATTACATGTATACTCAGTGATGTGCTTTTTTTTTACTACCTAGCATCCTCTGATGTGCAATTACCAATTCACTTGCCTCCTGTTATGCCTTTTGATTTATCTTCTCCAACCTATATTGTGCTTTCATTTGTTACCTTTCTCATTGCTAAATAATGTTTTTATTGCCGAGCCCTCTGTCATATCCTTTCTTGATTACCTAGAGCCCTATCATGTCCACTTATCTATTGTCTATCAAACAACATGTGATTTTGCTTTATTTCTTTTCTAAATGCCGGGGACCTTATTTGATTTAGAAACTAGCATCCAGTTATGTTCATTTATTTATTGCCAACCATTCAGTTATCTCCACTGATTTTTTACCTAGAAGGTTGATATGTCCTTCTATTTGGGGTCTCGCATGACATGATGTTTTGTATTTTTCATATATCGTACTGTGATGTGTTTTTATTTAATCCTTTGCCTCCTGTTATGTCCTTTCATTTATTGCCTGCCAACAGTGATGTGTTTTATTTCTTACCTGGCATCCTCTAATGTCATTTCTTTCATTACCTGTTTCTCTATGATGTCCTTTTTTTCTTACCTAGGCTCCCCTTAGGTCCAATTAATTATCTATTGTCTACCCTGATGTTACGTTCTATTATTTTTTATCCACCGGCCTGAGATGTCGCATTATTGAAGGACTAGCACCCTCTGATGTTACATTTTTATTACCTGAAATCCTAAGTTGCTCTTTCACTTTTACATAGCATCCTATGATGTCCTTTCATTACTTCCAAGAGTGCTGTGATGCCATCTCCTTTATAACCTACATCTCTGTGATGTTTTTTCGTTCTGACACAGCAACCTGTGATTTCCTTGTATTTATTATGTAGCATCCTGCGATTTTCCATTTATGACCTTGCTCTCTCTGACGTCCTTTTTTATTACCTTGCATCCCCTGGTGTTCAATTACCTATTTTCCAGCATTCTGTGATATTCTTTTATTTATTATCTAGTAATCTGCAATGCCATTTTGGGTATTATCTAGGATCCTGTTATGTTCTTTGATTTATTTTATGACAACCTGTGATTTCTATTTATTTATTACCTGGCTTCATCTCATGTCATGTTATTTATTACAGCTATACTGAGTGATGTGCTTTTTTTTACTACCTAGCATCTTCTGATTTCCAATTACCAATTGACTTGCATCCTGTTATGTTTTTTGATTTATCTTCTCAAACCTATATTGTACTTCCATTTCTTACCTTACACATTGCTATATAATGTTTTTATTACCGAGCTCTCTGTGATATCCTTTCTTGATTACCTAGAGCCCTACCATGTCCACTTTTCTATTCTCTGTCAAACAACATGTGATTTTACTTTATTTCTTATCTAAACGCCCGTGACCTTATTTGATTTAAAAACTGCCATCCAGTTATGTTCGTATATTTATTGCCAACCATTCAGTTATCTCCATTGATTTTTTACCTAACATGTTGATATGTCCTTCTACTTGTGGTCTGGAATGACATAATGTTTTTTATTTTAAATCTATCTTCCTGTGATATCTTTTTATTTATTTCTTAGCATGCTGTTATGTCCTTTTTTTATTGTCTGACAACCTCTGATTTATTTTTATTAATTACCTGCCTTCATGTCATCTCATATTATTTATTTCCTCTATACTCAGTGATGTCTATTTTTTATTACCTAGCATCCTCTAATGTCCAGTTATCTATTGCCTAGTATCCTGTTATGTGTTTTATTTACCATCTCTAACATATATTGCACATTTTTTGCTTACCTGGCACCTTTTAACATAATTTTTTTTTTTATTACCAGACTCTCTTTGAGGTTCTTTCTTCATTTGCAAGAGTCCGATCCTGTTCACTTATCTATTATCTATCAAACAACATGTGATGCTCTTTTATTTATGGTCTAACTCCCTGTGAACTAATTTGATTTGTAATCTATCATCCAGTTATGTTCATGTATTTTTGCTATGCATCCAGGTATCTCCATTTATTTTTTACCTAGAAGGTTGATATGTCCTTCTATTTGTGGTCTAGCATGACATGATGTTTTGTATTTTTCATCTATCGTCGGATGATGTCTTTTTATTTAATCCTTTACATCCTGTTATGTCCTTTCATTTATTGCCTGCAAACAGTGATGTGTTTTATTTCTTACCTGTCATCCTCTAATGTCATATCCTTCATTGCCTTTCTCTCTATGATATCCTTTTTTTGGTACCTAGGCTCCCCTTAGGTCCAATTAATTATCTATTGTCTACCCTGATGTTATGTTTTATTATTTTTTATCTACTGTCCTGTGATGTCACATTACTTAAGGACTAGCATCCTCCGATGGTATATTTTTATTACCTGAAATCCTAAGTTGTTCCTTCTCTTTTACATAGCATCCTATGATGTCCTTTCATTACTTCCAAGAGTCCTGTCATGCCCTCTCCTTTATAACCTACAT
Organism: Bettongia penicillata ogilbyi; assembly: GCA_023548195.1. Taxonomy (NCBI): domain Eukaryota; kingdom Metazoa; phylum Chordata; class Mammalia; order Diprotodontia; family Potoroidae; genus Bettongia; species Bettongia penicillata. The sequence continues at coordinate 12,906,103 of JAJHZJ010000153.1, forward strand.
GTCTCTGATGTTTTTTCGTTCTGACACAGCAACCTGTGATTTCCTTGTATTTATTATGTAGCATCCTGCGATTTTCCATTTATGACCTTGCTCTCTCTGACGTCCTTTTTTATTACCTTGCATCCCCTGGTGTTCAATTACCTATTTTCCAGCATTCTTTGATATTCTTTTATTTATTATCTAACATTCTGTAATGTCATTTTGTTTATTACCTTGGATCCTGTTATGTCCTTTGATTTATTGCCTGACAACCTGTGATTTCTATGTATTTATTACTTGGCCTCATCTCATGTCATATTAACTATTACCTCTATACTCACTGATGTGCTTTTTTTTTACTACCTAGCATCCTCTGATGTCCCATTACCAATTGTCTTGTATCCTGTTATGTCTTTTGATTTATCTTCTCCAACCTATATTGTCCTTTCATTTGTTACCTTTCTCATTGCTACATAATGTTTTTATTAGCGAGCTCTCTCTCACTTCTTTCTTGATTACCTGGAGCCCTATCATGTCCACTTATCTGTTGTCTATGAAATAATAGGTGATTTTACTTTATTTCTTATCTAAATGCCTGTGATCTTATTTGATTTATAACCTGGCGTCCACTTACGTTCATTTATTTATTGCCAACCATTCATTTCTCTCCATTAATTTTTTATCTAACATATTAACCTGTCCATCTATTTGTGGCCTAGCATGACATGATGTTTTTTTTATTCTTTCTCTATATTCTTGGGATGTGTTTTTATTTGTTCCTTAGCATCCTGTTATGACCTTTTGTATCTTGTCTGACAACCACTGATTCATTTTTATTCATTACCTGCCTTCATGTCATCTCATATTATTTATTACTTCTCTACTCTGTGATGTCCGTTTTTATTGCCTAGCATCCTGTAATGTTGAATTATCTATTGACTTGCATCGTGTTATGTCTTTTGATTTATCTTCTCCAACCTATATTGTACTTTCCCTTCTTACCTTTCACATTGCTATATAATGTTTTTATTACGGAGCTCTCTGTCATATCCTTTCTTGGTTACCTAGAGACTTATCATGTCCACTTACCTATTGTCTATCAAACAACATGTGATTTTGCTTTATTTCGGATCTAAATGCCTGTGACCTTATTTGGTTTATAAACTGGCATCCAGTTATGTTCATTTATTTATTGCCAACCATTCAGTTATCTGCATTGATTTTTTACCTAACATGTTATTATGTCCTTCTATTTGTGGTCTAGAATGACATGATGTGTTTTATTTTAAATCTATCTTCCTGTGATATCTTCTTATTTATTCCTTAGCATGCTGTTATGTCTTATAATTTATTGTATGACAACCTGTGATTTATTTTTCTTCATTACCTGCCTTCATGTCATCTCATATTATTTATCACCTCTATACTCAGTTATGTCTATTTTTTATTACCTAGCATTGTCTAATGTCCAATTATCTGTTTCCTAGCATCCTGTTATGTCTTTTCATTTATCATCTCCAACCTATATTGCACATTTATTGCTTACCTGGCACTTTGGAACATAAATTTATTTTATTACCTGGCTCTCTTTGAGGTTCTTTCTTGATTTACAAGAGTCCTATCATGTTCACTTCTCTGTTATCTATCAAACAACGTGTGATGCTCTTTTATTTATGGTCTAACTCCCTGTGAACTAATTTGATTTGGAATCTATCTTCCAGTTATGTTCATGTATTTTTGTTATGCATCCAGTTATCTCCATTTATTTTTTACCTGGAAGGTTGATATGTCCTTCTATTTGTGGTCTAGCCTGACATGATGTTTTGTATTTTTCATCTATCGTCCTGTGATGTCCTTTTATTTAATCCTTTGCATCCTGTTATGTCCTTTCATTTATTGCCTGCAAACAGTGATGTGTTTTATTTCTTACCTGGCATCCTCTAACGTCATTTTCTTCATTACCTGTCTCTCTATGATGTCCTTTTTTCCTTATCTAGGCTCCCTTTAGGTCCAATTAATTATCTATTGTCTACCCTGATGTTATGTTCTATTATTTTTTATCTACCGTCCTGTGATGTCACATTATTTAAGGACTAGCATCCTCTGATGGTATATTTTTATTACCTGAAATCCTAAGTTGCTCTTTCGCTTTTACATAGCATCCTATGATGTCCTTTCATTACTTCCAAGAGTGCTGTCATGCCATCTCCTTTATAACCTACATCTCTGTGATGTTTTTTCTTTCTGACACAAGAACCTGTGATTTCCTTGTATTTATTATGTAGCATCCTGCGATTTTTCATTTATGACCTTGCTCACTCTGACGTCCTTTTCTATTACCTTGCATCCCCTGCTGTTCAATTACCTATTTTCCAGCATTCTGTGATATTCTTTTATTTATCATCTAACATTCTGTAATGTCATTTTGTGTATTACCTAGGATCCTGTTATGTCCTTTGATTTATTGTCTGACAACCTGTGATTTCTTTTTATTTGTTACCTGGCTTGATCTCATGTCATATTATTTATTACATCTATACTCAGTGATGTGCTTTTTTTTACTACCTAGAATCCTCTGACGTCCAATGACAAATTGACTTGCATCCTGTTATGTCTTTTGATTTATCTTCTCCAGCCTATATTGTACTTTCATTTCTTACCTTTCACATTGCTGTATAATGTTTTCATTACCGAGCTCTCTGTCATATCCTTTCTTGGTTACCTAGAGCCCTATCATGTCCAGTTATCTATTGTCTATCAAACAACATGTGATTTTGCTTTATTTCTGATCTAAATGCCTGTGACCTTATTTAACTTATTAACTTGCATCCAGTTATGTTCATTTATATATTGCCACCCATTCAGTTATCTGCATTGATTTTTTACCTAACATGTTATTATGTCCTTCTATTTGTGGTCTAGAAAGACATTATGTTTTTTATTTTAAATCTTTCTTCCTGTGATATCTTTTTATTTATTCCTTACCATGCTCTTATGTCCTTTTATTTATTGTCTGACAACCTGTGATTTATTTTTATTCATTACCTGCCTTCATGTCATCTCATATTTTGTATCATCTCTATACTCAGTGATGTCTATTTTTTATTACCTAGCATCCTCTAATGTCCAATTATCTGTTGCCTAGCATCCTGTTATGTCTTTTCATTTATCATCTCCAACCTATTTGGCACATTTATTGCTTACCTGCCTCCTTGTAAGAAAATTTTTTTATTACCTGGCCTCTTTGAGGTTCTTTCTTGATTTGCAAGAGTCCTATAATGTTCACTTATCTATTATCTATCAAACAACAGGTGATTCTCTTTTATTTATGGTTTAATACCCTGTCAACTAATTTGATTTGTAATCTATCATCCAGTTATGTTCATGTATTTTTGCTAATCATCCAGTAACCTCCATTTATTTTTTGCCTAGAAGGTTGATATGTCCTTCTGTTTGTGGTCTAGCATGACATGATGTTTTGTATTTTTCATCTATCGTCCTGTGATATCTTTTTCTTTAATCCTTTGCATCCTGTTATGTCCTTTCATTTATTGCCTGCAAACAGTGATGTGTTTTATTTCGTACCTGGCATCCTCTAACGTCATTTTCTTCATTACCTGTCTCTCTATGATGTCCTTTATTCCTTACCTAGGCTCCTCTAAGGTCCAGTTAATTATCTATTGTCTACCCTGATGTTATGTTCTATTATTTTTTATCTACTATCCTGTGATATCAAATTATTGAAGGACTAGCACCCTCTCGTGGTATATTTTTTTTACCTGAAATCCTAAGTTGCTCTTTCGCTTTTACATAGCATCCTATGATGTCCTTTCATTACTTCCAAGAGTCCTGTCATGCCCTCTCCTTTATAACCTACATGTCTCTGATGTTTTTTCGTTCTGACACAGCAACCTGTGATTTCCTTGTATTTATTATGTAGCATCCTGCGATTTTCCATTTATGACCTTGCTCTCTCTGACGTCCTTTTTTCTTACCTTGCATCCCCTGGTGTTCAATTACCTATTTTCCAGCATTCTGTGTTATTTTTTATTCGTTATCTAACATTCTGTACTGTCATTTTGTGTATTACCTAGGATCCTGTTATGTCCTTTGATTTATTCTTTGACAACCTGTGATTTCTATTTATTTATTACCTGCCTTCATCTCATGTCATATTATTTATTACCTCTATACTTACTGATGTGTTTTTTTTACTACCTGGCATCCTCTGATGTCCCATTACCAATTGACTTGCATCCTGTTATGTCTTTTGATTTATCTTTTCCACCCTATATTGTACTTTCATTTCTTACCTTTCACATTGCTATATAATGTTTTTATTACCGAGCTCTCTGTCACTTCCTTTCTTGATTACCTAGAGCCCTATCATGTCCACTTATCTATCGTGTACCAAACAACATGTGATTTTACTTTATTTATGATCTAAATGCCTGTGACCTTATTTCATTTATAAACTGGCATCCAGTTATGTTCCTTTATTCATTCCCAACCGTTCAGTTATCTCCATTGATTTTTTACCTAACATGTTGATATGTCCTTCTATTTGTGGTCTAGAATGACATGTTGTTTTTTATTTTAAATCTATCTTCCTGTGATATCTTTTTATTTATTCCTTAGCATGCTGTTATGTCCTTTTATTTATTGTCTGACAACCTCTGATTTATTTTTATTCATTACCTGCCTTCATGTCATCTCATATTATCTATAAACGCTATACTCTGTGATGTCTACTTTTTATTACCTAGCATCCTCTAATATCCCATTATCTATTGCCTAGCATCCTGTTATATCTTTTCATTTATCATCTCCAACATATATTGCACATTTATTGCTTACCTGGCACCTTGTAACATAAATTTTTTATTGTCTGTCTCTCTTTGAGGTTCTTTCTTGATTTTCAAGAGTCCTATCATGTTCACTTACCTATTATCTATCAAACAACAGCTGATGCTCTTTTATTTATGGTCTAACTCCCTGTGAACTAATTTGATTTGTCATCTATCATCCAGTTCCGTTCATGTATTTTTGCTAAGCATTCAGTTATCTCCATTTATTTTTTACCTAGAAGTTTGATATGTCCTTCTATTTCTGGTCTAGCATGACATGATGTTTTGTACTTTTCATCTATCGTCCTGTGATGTCTTTTTATTTAATTCTTTGCATCCTGTTATGTCCTTTCATTTATTGCCTGCAAACAGTGATGCGTTTTATTTCTTACCTGGCATCCTCTAATGTCATGTTCTTCATTACCTGTGTCTCTATGATGTCCTTTTTTTCTTACCTAGGCTCCCCTTAGGTCCAATTAATTATCTATTGTCTACCCTGATTTTATGTTCTATTATTTTTTATCTACCATCCTGTGATGTCACATTATTTAAGGACCAGCATCCTCTGATGTTAAATTTTTATTACCTGAAATCCTAAGTTATTCTTTCGCTTTTACATAGCATCCTATGATGTCCTTTCATTACTTCCAAGAGTCCTGTGATGCCATCTCCTTTATAACCTACATCTCTGTGATGTTTTTTCTTTCTGACACAGCAACCTGTGATTTCCTTGTATTTATTCTGTAGCATTCTGCGATTTTCCATTTTTGACCTTGCTCTCTCTGACGTCCTTTTTTCTTACCTTGCATCCCCTGGTGTTCAATTACCTATTTTCCAGCATTCTGTGTTAATTTTTATTTGTTATCTAACATTCTGTACTGTCATTTTGTGTATTACCTAGGATCCTGTTATGTCCTTTGTTTTATTGTTTGACAACCTGTGATTTCTATTTATTCATTACCTGCCTTCATCTCATGTCATATTATTTATTACCTCTATACTCACGGATGTGTGTTTTTTACTACCTAGCATCCTCTGATGTCCCATTACCAATTGACTTGCATCCTGATATGTCTTTTGATTTATCTTCTCCACCCGATATTATACTTTCATTTCTTACCTTTCACATTGCTATATAATGTTTTTATTACCGAGCTCTCTGTCACTTCCTTTCTTGATTACCTAGAGCCCTATCATGTCCACTGATCTATCGTCTATCAAACAACATGTGATTTTACTTTAATTATGATCTAAATGCCTGTGACCTTATTTCATTTATAAACTGGCATCCAGTTATGTTCATTTTTTCATTCCCAACCGTTCAGTTATCTCCATTGTTTTTTTACCTAACATGTTGATATGTCCTTCTATTTGTGGTCTAAAATGACATGTTGTTTTTTATTTTAAATCTATCTTCCTGTGATATCTTTTTATTTATTCCTTTGCATGCTGTTATGTCCTTTTTTTATTTTCTGACAACCTCTGATTTATTTTTATTCATTACCTGCCTTTGTGTCATCTCATATTATTTATTACGTCTCTACTCAGTGATGTCCATTTTTATTACCTAGCATCCTGTAATGTTGAAGTACCTATTGACTTGCATCATGTTATGTCTTTGGATTTATCTTCTCTAACCTGTATTGTACTTTCATTTCTTACCTTCCACATTCCTATATAATGTTTTTATTACCGAGCTCTCTGTCATATCCTTTCTTGATTACCTAGAGCCCTATCATGTCCTCTTATATTTTGTCTATCAAACAACATGTGATTTTACTTTATTACTTATCTAAATGCCTCTGACCTTATTTGATTTAAAAACTGCCATCCAGTTATGTTCATTTATTTATTGCCAAACATTCAGTTATCTCCATTGATTTTTTACCCAACGTGTTGATATTTCCTTCTATTTGTGGTCTAGAATGACATGATGTTTTTTATTTTAAATCTATCTTCCTGCGATATCTTTTTATTTAATCCTTAGCATGCTGTTTTGTCCTTTTATTTAGTGTCTGACAATCTCTGATTTATTTTTATTCATTACCTGCCTTCATGTCATCTCATATTATCTATTACCTCTATACTCAGTGATGTCTATTTTTTATTACCTAGCATCCTCTGATGTCCAATTATCTATTGCCTAGCATCCTGTTATGTCTTTTCATTTATCATCTGCAATCTATATTGCACATTTATTGCTTACCTGGCTCCTTGTAACATAATTTTTTTATTATCTGGCTCTCTTTGAGATTCTTTCTTGATTTTCAAGAGTCCTATCATGTTCACCTATCTATTATCTATCAAACAACAGCTGATGCTCTTTTATTTATGGTCTAACTCCCTGTGAACTAATTTGATTTGTAATCTGTCATCCAGTTCCGCTCATGTATTATTGCTAAGTATCCAGTTATCTCCATTTATTTTTTACCTAGAAGTTTGATATGTCCTTCTATTTCTGGTCTAGCATGACATGATGTTTTGTACTTTTCATCTACCGTCCTGTGATGTCTTTTTATATAATCCTTTGCATCCTGTTATGTCCTTTCATTTATTGCGTGCAAACAGTGATGGGTTTTATTTCTTACCTGGCATCCTCTAATGTCATGTTCTTCATTACCTGTCTCTCTATGATGTCCTTTTTTTCTTACCTAGGCTCCCTTTAGGTCCAATTAATTATCTATTGACTACCCTGACTTTATGTTCTATTATTTTTTATCTACCATGCTGTTATGTCACATTATTTAAGGACTAGCATCCTCTGATGGTATATTTTTCTTACCTGAAATCCTGAGTTGTTCTTTCGCTTTTACATAGCATCCTATGATGTCCTTTCATTACTTCCAAGAGTCCTGTGATGCCATCTCCTTTATAACCTACATCTCTGTGATGTTTTTTCTTTCTGACGGAGCAACCTGTGATTTCCTTGTATTTATTCTGTAGCATCCTGCGATTTTCCATTTATGACCTTGCTCTCTCTGACGTCCTTTTTTCTTACCTTGCATCCCCTGGTGTTCAATTACCTATTTTCCAGCATTCTGTGTTATTTTTTATTCGTTATCTAACATTCTGTACTGTCATTTTGTGTATTACCTAGGATCCTGTTATGTCCTTTGATTTATTCTTTGACAACCTGTGATTTCTATTTATTTATTACCTGCCTTCATCTCATGTCATATTATTTATTACCTCTATACTTACTGATGTGTTTTTTTTACTACCTGGCATCCTCTGATGTCCCATTACCAATTGACTTGCATCCTGCTATGTCTTTTGATTTATCTTTTCCACCCTATATTGTACTTTCATTTCTTACCTTTCACATTGCTATATAATGTTTTTATTACCGAGCTCTCTGTCACTTCCTTTCTTGATTACCTAGAGCCCTATCATGTCCACTTATCTATCGTCTACCAAACAACATGTGATTTTACTTTATTTATGATCTAAATGCCTGTGACCTTATTTTATTTATAAACTGGCATCCAGTTATGTTCCTTTATTCATTCCCAACCGTTCAGTTACCTCCATTGTTTTTTTACCTAACATGTTGATATGTCCTTCTATTTGTGGTCTAAAATGACATGTTGTTTTTTATTTTAAATCTATCTTCCTGTGATATCTTTTTATTTATTCCTTTGCATGCTGTTATGTCCTTTTTTTATTTTCTGACAACCTCTAATTTATTTTTATTCATTACCTGCCTTTGTGTCATCTCATATTATTTATTACGTCTCTACTCAGTGATGTCCATTTTTATTACCTAGCATCCTGTAATGTTGAATTATCTATTGACTTGCATCATGTTATGTCTTTGGATTTATCTTCTCTAACCTGTATTGTACTTTCATTTCTTACCTTCCACATTCCTATATAATGTTTTTATTACCGAGCTCTCTGTCATATCCTTTCTTGATTACCTAGAGCCCTATCATGTCCTCTTATATTTTGTCTATCAAACAACATGTGATTTTACTTTATTACTTATCTAAATGCCTCTGACCTTATTTGATTTAAAAACTGCCATCCAGTTATGTTCATTTATTTATTGCCAAACATTCAGTTATCTCCATTGATTTTTTACCCAACGTGTTGATATTTCCTTCTATTTGTGGTCTAGAATGACATGATGTTTTTTATTTTAAATCTATCTTCCTGCGATATCTTTTTATTTAATCCTTAGCATGCTGTTTTGTCCTTTTATTTAGTGTCTGACAATCTCTGATTTATTTTTATTCATTACCTGCCTTCATGTCATCTCATATTATCTATTACCTCTATACTCAGTGATGTCTATTTTTTATTACCTAGCATCCTCTGATGTCCAATTATCTATTGCCTAGCATCCTGTTATGTCTTTTCATTTATCATCTGCAATCTATATTGCACATTTATTGCTTACCTGGCTCCTTGTAACATAATTTTTTTATTATCTGGCTCTCTTTGAGATTCTTTCTTGATTTTCAAGAGTCCTATCATGTTCACCTATCTATTATCTATCAAACAACAGCTGATGCTCTTTTATTTATGGTCTAACTCCCTGTGAACTAATTTGATTTGTAATCTGTCATCCAGTTCCGCTCATGTATTATTGCTAAGTATCCAGTTATCTCCATTTATTTTTTACCTAGAAGTTTGATATGTCCTTCTATTTCTGGTCTAGCATGACATGATGTTTTGTACTTTTCATCTACCGTCCTGTGATGTCTTTTTATATAATCCTTTGCATCCTGTTATGTCCTTTCATTTATTGCGTGCAAACAGTGATGGGTTTTATTTCTTACCTGGCATCCTCTAATGTCATGTTCTTCATTACCTGTCTCTCTATGATGTCCTTTTTTTCTTACCTAGGCTCCCTTTAGGTCCAATTAATTATCTATTGACTACCCTGACTTTATGTTCTATTATTTTTTATCTACCATGCTGTTATGTCACATTATTTAAGGACTAGCATCCTCTGATGGTATATTTTTCTTACCTGAAATCCTGAGTTGTTCTTTCGCTTTTACATAGCATCCTATGATGTCCTTTCATTACTTCCAAGAGTCCTGTGATGCCATCTCCTTTATAACCTACATCTCTGTGATGTTTTTTCTTTCTGACGGAGCAACCTGTGATTTCCTTGTATTTATTCTGTAGCATCCTGCGATTTTCCATTTATGACCTTGCTCTCTCTGACGTCCTTTTTTCTTACCTTGCATCCCCTGGTGTTCAATTACCTATTTTCCAGCATTCTGTGTTATTTTTTATTCGTTATCTAACATTCTGTACTGTCATTTTGTGTATTACCTAGGATCCTGTTATGTCCTTTGATTTATTCTTTGACAACCTGTGATTTCTATTTATTTATTACCTGCCTTCATCTCATGTCATATTATTTATTACCTCTATACTTACTGATGTGTTTTTTTTACTACCTGGCATCCTCTGATGTCCCATTACCAATTGACTTGCATCCTGCTATGTCTTTTGATTTATCTTTTCCACCCTATATTGTACTTTCATTTCTTACCTTTCACATTGCTATATAATGTTTTTATTACCGAGCTCTCTGTCACTTCCTTTCTTGATTACCTAGAGCCCTATCATGTCCACTTATCTATCGTCTACCAAACAACATGTGATTTTACTTTATTTATGATCTAAATGCCTGTGACCTTATTTCATTTATAAACTGGCATCCAGTTATGTTCCTTTATTCATTCCCAACCGTTCAGTTATCTCCATTGATTTTTTACCTAACATGTTGATATGTCCTTCTATTTGTGGTCTAAAATGACATGTTGTTTTTTATTTTAAATCTATCTTCCTGTGATATCTTTTTATTTATTCCTTAGCATGCTGTTATGTCCTTTTATTTATTGTCTGACATCCTCTGATTTATTTTTATTCATTACCTGCCTTCATGTCATCTCATATTATCTATAAACTCTATACTCTGTGATGTCTACTTTTTATTACCTAGCATCCTCTAATATCCCATTATCTATTGCCTAGCATCCTGTTATGTCTTTTCATTTATCATCTCCAACATATATTGCACATTTATTGCTTACCTGGCACCTTGTAACATAAATTTTTTATTGTCTGTCTCTCTTTGAGGTTCTTTCTTGATTTTCAAGAGTCCTATCATGTTCACTTATCTATTATCTATCAAACAACAGCTGATGCTCTTTTATTTATGGTCTAACTCCCTGTGAACTAATTTGATTTGTCATCTATCATCCAGTTCCGTTCATGTATTTTTGCTAAGCATGCAGTTATCTCCATTTATTTTTTACCTAGAAGTTTGATATGTCCTTCTATTTCTGGTCTAGCATGACATGATGTTTTGTACTTTTCATCTATCGTCCTGTGATGTCTTTTTATTTAATCCTTTGCATCCTGTTATGTCCTTTCATTTATTGCCTGCAAACAGTGATGCGTTTTATTTCTTACCTGGAATCCTCTAATGTCATGTTCTTCATTACCTGTGTCTCTATGATGTCCTTTTTTTCTTACCTAGGCTCCCCTTAGGTCCAATTAATTATCTATTGACTACCCTGATTTTATGTTCTATTATTTTTTATCTACCGTCCTGTGATGTCACATTATTGAAGGACTAGCATCCTCTGATATTATATTTTTCCTACCTGAAATCCTAAGTTGCTCTTTCGCTTTTACATAGCATCCTATGATGTCCTTTCATTACTTCCAAGAGTCCTGTGATGCCATCTCCTTTATAACCTACATCTCTGTGATGTTTTTTCTTTCTGACACAGCAACCTGTGATTTCCTTGTATTTATTACGTAGCATCCAGCGATTTTCCATTTATGACCTTGCTCTCTTTGACGTCCTTTTTTATTACCTTGCATCCCTTTGTGTTCAATTACCTATTTTCCAGCATTCTGTGATATTTTTTATTTATTATCTAACATTCTGTAATGTCATTTTGTGTATTACCTAGGATCCTGTTATGTCCTTTCATTTATTGTCTGACAACCTGTGATTTCTATTTATTTATTACCTGGCCTCATCTCATGTCATATTATTTATTACCTCTATACTCACTGATGTGCTTTTTTTTACTACCTAGCATCCTCTGATGTGCCATTACCAATTGACTTGCATCGTGTTATGTCTTTTGATTTATCTTCTCCAACCTATATTGTACTTTCATTTCTTACCTTTCACATTGCTATGTAATGTTTTTATTACCGAGCTCTCTGTCATATCCTTTCTTGGTTACCTAGAGCCCTATCATGTCCACTTATCTATCGTCTATCAAACAACATGTGATTTTACTTTATTTATGATCTAAATGCCTGTGACCTTATTTCATTTATAAACTGGCATCCAGTTATGTTCATTTGTTCATTCCCAACCGTTCAGTTTTCTCCATTGATTTTTTACCTAACATGTTGATATGTCCTTCTATTTGTGGTCTAAAATGACATGTTGTTTTTTGTTTTAAATCTATCTTCCTGTGATATCTTTTAATTTATTCCTTAGCATGCTGTTATGTCCTTTTTTTTATTTTCTGACAACCTCTGATTTATTTTTATTCATTACCTGCCTTCGTGTCATCTCATATTATTTATTACGTCTCTACTCAGTCATGTCCATTTTTATTACCTAGCATCCTGTAATGTTGAATTATCTATTGACTTGCATCCTGTTATGTCTTTTGATTTATCTTCTCTAACCTATATTGTACTTTCATTTCTTACCTTTCACATTACTATATAATGTTTTTATTACCGAGCTCTCTGTCATATGCTTTCTTGGTTACCTAGAGCCCTATCATGTCCTCTTATCTATTGTCTATCAAACAACATGTGATTTTACTTTATTTCTTGTCTAAATGCCTGTGAACTTCTTTGATTTAAAAACTGCCATCCAGTTATGTTCATTTATTTATTGCCAAACATTCAGTTATCTCCATTGATTTTTTACCTAACATGTTGATATTTCCTTCTATTTGTGGTCTAGTATGACATGATGTTTTTTATTTTAAATCTGTCTTCCTGTGATATCTTTTTATTTATTCCTTAGCATGCTCTTATTTCCTTTTATTTATTGTCTGACAAACTCTGATTTGTTTTTACTCATTACCTGCCTTCATGTCATCTCATATTATCTATTACCTCTATACTCTGTCATGTCTATTTTTTATTACCTAGCATCCTCTAATATCCAATTATCTACTGCCTTGCATCCTGTTATGTCTTTTCATTTATCATCTGCAACCTATATTGCACATTTATTGCTTACCTGGCACCTTTTAACATAAATTTTTTATTATCTGGCTCTCTTTGAGGTTCGTTCTTGATTTTCAAGAGTCCTATCATGTTCACTTCTCTATTATCTATCAAACAATAGGTGATGCTCTTTTATTTATGGTCTAACTCCTTGTTAACTAATTTGATTCGTAATCTATCATCCAGTTATCTTCATGTATTTTTGCTAAGCCTCCAGTTATCTCCATTTATTTTTTATCTAGAAGTTTGATATGTCCTTCTACTTCTGGTCTAACATGACATGATGTTTTGTATTTTTCATCTATCGTCCTGTGATGTCTTATTATTTAATCCTTTGCCTCCTGTTATGTCCTTTCATTTATTGCCTGCAAACAGTGATGCTTTTTATTTCTTACCTGGCATCCTCTAATGTCATTTTCTTCATTTCCTGTCTCTCTATGATTTCCTTTTTTTTTTACCTAGGCTCCCCTTAGGTCCAATTAATTATCTATTGACTACCCTGATTTTATGTTCTATTATTTTTTATCTACCGTCCTGTGATGTCACATTATTGAAGGACTAGCATCCTCTGATATTATATTTTTCCTACCTGAAATCCTAAGTTGCTCTTTCGCTTTTACATAGCATCCTATGATGTCCTTTCATTACTTCCAAGAGTCCTGTGATGCCATCTCCTTTATAACCTACATCTCTGTGATGTTTTTTCTTTCTGACACAGCAACCTGTGATTTCCTTGTATTTATTACGTAGCATCCAGCGATTTTCCATTTATGACCTTGCTCTCTTTGACGTCCTTTTTTATTACCTTGCATCCCTTTGTGTTCAATTACCTATTTTCCAGCATTCTGTGATATTTTTTATTTATTATCTAACATTCTGTAATGTCATTTTGTGTATTACCTAGGATCCTGTTATGTCCTTTCATTTATTGTCTGACAACCTGTGATTTCTATTTATTTATTACCTGGCCTCATCTCATGTCATATTATTTATTACCTCTATACTCACTGATGTGCTTTTTTTTACTACCTAGCATCCTCTGATGTGCCATTACCAATTTACTTGCATCGTGTTATGTCTTTTGATTTATCTTCTCCAACCTATATTGTACTTTCATTTCTTACCTTTCACATTGCTATATAATGTTTTTATTACCGAGCTCTCTGTCATATCCTTTCTTGATTACCTAGAGCCCTATCATGTCCACTTATCTATTGTCTATCAAACAACATGTGATTTTACTTTATTTCTTATCTAAATGCCTGTGACCTTATTTAATTTATAAGCTGGCATCCAGTTATGTTCATTTATTTATTGACAACCATTCAGTTATCTCCATTGATTTTTTACCTAACATGTTGATATGTCCTTCTATTTGTGGTCTAGAATGACATGATGTTTTTTATTTTAAATCTATCTTCCTGTGATATCTTTTTATTTATTCCTTAGCATGCTGTTATGTCCTTTTTTTTTATTTTCTGACAACCTCTGATTTATTTTTGTTCATTACCTGCCTTCATGTCATCTCATATTATTTATTACCTCTATACTCAGTGATGTCTATTTTTTATTACCTAGCATGCTGTAATGTTGAATTATCTATTGACTTGCATCCTGTTATGTCTTTTCATTTATCATCTCCAACCTATATTGCCCATTTATTGCTTACCTGGCACCTTGTAACATAATTTTTTTTTTATTACCTCGCTCTTTGAGTTTCTTTCTTGATTTGCAAGAGTCCCATCATGTTCACTTATCTATTATCTATCAAACCACGTGTGTAATTCTTTAGTCTACAATTAATTTTTAATCCTTTCTTTAACAATACTCTGTTCTATTCCAATTCAGTTATTCCTAGAGATATGTCATTTATAACTTTTCTAAAATTCTATTCAAGTCTTTAATTTTTTTCATGTTTTTGTTAGATTTTTGCTGTATCTATCTCAACAAATCAATTAATTTCTCCTTTTAATTATACTCCAAATATTCAGTTAAGATGTACTAAAATTTTAGAATGGATCTATGATCTAATCAATGAGAGCAATTTCCTACAATGGTATAGGATGCAACCCATCTATGCCTGCTTATCCTGTGCCACTATCTTTCTACTGCAATAGTGGAGTCTCCACTGTTTTATCACTTGCTGTCATGTGACTACCTTATCTTTTTGAAATTACTTCAGCTCTAATGAATAATTCCTTATTTTTTTATGTTTTTCAATTTGTTCACACCAACCACATGCCATCCTCATTTTTAAATAATTGGAAATGTTCTTTGTAGCATTCTATGTCTTGGAACTATGCAACACACGTAAAATACTGGTATTAAAAAGGTTCTTTGTTTCTGGGAGAAGTTTTATTTGTTAAAGGAGCTTTGTAGTTTCCTGAAGAAAATCCAACCCCTCTCTTTCTTTTGCTCAATTCTAGGCTCAAAACAATGTCTATTTACACTGATTGTTCAAGGTATATACGTACTAACATATTATAATCCAGCTAATTCTCTAGGTTGTCCATTCAATACCATGTCGTCATATAGGCAATAAACATTCATCACCTACTTGATTTTTCTCACACAGGTGGTTAAGCCAAACTCATTTGAGTGGTTTTGGATCTCTTTCTGGGGGTTATGTAGTGATCTAAGGGTGGATGCCATCAGCATGATATCCTCTGTAAATAACTGTATGTCTGAATATTTCAAATTCTATAGGAAATGCATCGTCACCTTGTACTATGTGCTGGATCTCCTCTATGTCGGTGGCAAACACTTTTGGTGAGAGCATAATTATTATATCTTTTATTCCTTATTGAACATATGCAGTCAAAGGGTGGTTCAACAAAGTTCTTTCTGTTATATCTCTCAAAAAATCTTGAACAATTTTTAAGCATGGGTGGGAGACACCTTCTAGGAGAGCTTTTAAGGCAGCATTTTTCTCTATAGATTCAGATGGTGTTTTTTATAATTGGTAAACATGCACCAGAGTTCCTTGTATTTTTACATCTTTAGTCAACTGAGCAACTTTTAGGTATTTAAAAGTTGTGAATACAAAGGACTGGTCACAAGCAAATCCATGAATTCCATAAAATTTCTTTTTTCCATGTCTCCTACCACCACATGTATTTTGACATCTTTTTCACGTCCGTCGCTTCCTTTTCCATCCCTTACTGGATGCTCGGGTCCTGCCCGGCCGCTCCAGTCAGCATGCTAAGCTGGGCTCTGGTCCCCTGTACTTTATTGATGCCACCAACATTCCCTTTCCTCCATATAAAAATTTAGCTACTTGTCATTTAATCCTTTCAGTGCCGTGCATTTGTGCTTTCCTAGGGTGACAATGATAAATGCCAATACGCTCCTCAAGTCCAAGTGCAAAACCTAGAGTCCTTTCCTCTCTCACTTCGGATGGGCCTTTCAGTGATGGCTTTTGAGAGACAGAACTCCGACCTTTGGGAGTTCCAAAAGACTACTTTCTTATAATGGGGTTTTCTGTACTGCAAAGAGCTGCTAGAAAAGACAATATTTCTGAATGGCTGATAATGCAGACGGACCCTAGGATAACAGATACTCTATAACTTCAGGCTTTATTTGGTGAAACTATTTCAGTGTCATATAAAAAACGTCTGTAAGAGGAAGACACTAATCATGAAACAAATTATAAGAAAAAGGTAAAAATTTGAAAGAAACAGAGGTGAAAACAACAAAGTAATGGCACTATGTATGAATCGAAATTACTAGTGCAGTTTTTTTCATTTCTAAGAAAAACATGGCAACATGTACTCATGACTCTATATACGCATATACGCTGAGGCTCTATGATTTCATCAGCACAGGGATATCTCTTCAAAATGAGACATTTTTGGATGGATATTATAATACCATCAATCTAGTACGTAATGTAAGTACTAGAGAGTTGCCTTAGGGGCACAGAGGTTAAGTGACCTGCCTAGAGTTAAATATTAGAAGTGCAAAAGGGCAAGATTTAAACCAGGTCCAGCTGATGCCAAGCCTACACAACTTTACATATCTAGATGTCACGGTTTTATGACTATTTAACTGTTAATTAAATTTGATAAAATGGAACTTAAGTTACATTAAATGTTTCAAAATCTGATAATATTAACATTCTCATCAAACAGAGAACATTTTGACAAAATGTAGTTCCCTGCAGGATTGCTAAATATATTAAAATTAAAAAATATGCATTCAATTTGGGGGAAGAGGTTGGAAATACTCAATGCCTTAGTACCTAAGATACTGTCACTGAGTTTAAAATTAATTATGCATGTTTGATTCTCTAATCCATAGATTAAAGAGTTTCAGATAAATCTACTAGGGGAAGATTTGATGAGTTTCCACAAAAAAAGGATGTAAATGCCAGTAATTCTATACAGATTGAACCATAACTCAGGGCAGGGAAAGTAGTGCCCTGTGCAGGGGACTGAATTTAGAGGGTGCTAATAAAATTTGCTGCAGCATACAGAAAACAAATAAAATGAAGCTTAGCATCTGGTTTATAAGACTAGCAAAAATAGGAAGCTACAAGATGGTGGTGTATAATAGGACATTTCTTCTCTATCCAAACCCATGACAATTTCCCTAGCAATAGTTCTTTTTGTTTTAGTTGGCACCCACCCACTCCACCAAGGACATGTTTCATAATGTTTAACCTGGGGATGGTTTGTGACACTTGTCCTAGGTATAAAAATTCCTAATTAGGACTCTGTGTAGCTATTCATGTAAGCAACCCACCAAGCATAGAGCTGGCTGTGGAGGTTGCCAGAAAATTGCAATATTCATTCTCAACTTCCCAATTAATTAAGCTCTCATGAACCTTTCAGACATGTACAGAAAAGGAATACAACCAGTGACCACACATAGGATATTTTCCCCGAGTTAAGCTTGGATTGAGCTTCAGAGGGAATCCTAAAAGCCCTGTTGTGAAAATATTCCCTCTCACCCATTCCCCCTTCTGAGCTTTAGAAATAACCCTGGGAAGATTTGCCTCATAAGACTGAATTATCATATCATTCAATTAAGGAGACTATATTTTTTACTCAATTTTATTTCTAATAATGAAAAAATTAGCGTAAAATAATTCATTAAATATTACTAAGTATCAGGTACTGTGTTAAGTGTTAGAAGAGAGAGAGTTCCTGCTCTCAGGGAGGTGTTTTACTAGGGAGAGACAACACAGGGGAATGATGGCCAGGAGACCTCAGTGATCATTTAATACAACCTGTTCCTGAATAAAAACCACGTCTATAATATTTCCAACAAGTGGCTGCACAGCCTTTGAACACTACCAGTGAGGGAAACTTTCTACCTGTCAAGGCAGGTCACTCCCTTTTTAGAGAGTTCTAACCGGTAGGAAGTTGTTTTCCGTCATCGAGCCAAAATCTGCCTTTATTCATTTTCAGTCCATTGTCCCTCCTGTATCACTGCACTCTGGACCAACCAGAGCAAATTGAATCCTTTTTTCCATATGATTTGAAGACAATCACCAAGGGTCACCAAAGTCTTACTGAAGTTAAAAGTATGTCTAGTATCAGCATCCTTCCTAAAATGTAGAGTATAGAATAGAAGAGAATGGTGAACAGAGCACAATACAGTCAAATTAGCAGCGTCTAAGTGCTGACTGAATACTAAGCCACTTAACACAGTCTAAGATGGTATTAGCTTTGGACTGGGGCTTTGGGTTTATTTTGGCTGCTTTGTTATACTAGTAATAGTGCACTCAAGTCCACTAAAAGCCAAAAGTTTTTCCCAGGTGAAATGTCCCTCATATTATCAACTTTTGAAATTGATTTCTTGAACTTCAAACTGAAAAACTTTACATTTATCACTACAAAATTTCATCTTACTAGAATTGACTCCTATTTTAATCTTTTGAGATTTCTTCCATCTAAACTCTGAAAATTATTTTTAAGAGTATACGTAACCATATTCCATATTATTTCTCTAAAAGTAAAAAAAGGATTTTGTTACTTTAATTCTATGCTTCCTCATATTAAGAAAAACATGGAATTTTTTTTTTTAAAAATAAGCTTTTATATTGGACAAGAGGTAATAAAGTATTCTATTTATATCTGCTACAATGAAGAAGGACTTACATAAAATAACTGTAGGTGAAGTTGCCTGCATCTGGTAATGTATGTAAACAAACAAAAAAAAGCCCAGAGCTGTTTTGATTTCTGGATATCTATCACTTATGTTGGCAACTGCCAGAAGATAAAATAGAAAGGCAAAGGCCTGTTCTTACAGAGGAAAGAATTAATCCTTTGCTTTTAGTCAATAATTTCACTCAAGATTTATTACCCTGCTTTTAATCGCACAGTCTATCTCCAGCCCTTTCACTGGCCAATCACTGCAGTCAATAGTTAATAAAATTGCAGTTGGAACTGAATTAAATTTTTTATTACCTCCTCCCCTGATTATTAAAATAATTAGCCCCAAAAGCAAAATATTCCTGGTGGTTTGGGATTAAATTCCAACATATCATGGCCTCAGCTACAAAAGTTAAGCTTCATATCTGGAACAATTGAAAGCCAAGTAGAGGTGACCCCAAGATGATATAATAGCCCACAACTCCAAGGCAAGTACCCACTGAAAGGTGAAGGATACAGCTAAGGAACCAAATGTATTGGAGATAAATGGCAACTGTACATAAAGTTATAATGCAATACTCTTCAAAATCAATTTTGTACTTTTTATGCATTTATAGTACAGTGGAGTTCCCAAATCCATTTTAAGGCCAATAAAAGGTCCTGTGGTACAGCCACTCCCGAACCATCCTATTGGACTCATCATTGTTTTATTTGGGGGATGGTAAGCAAATTAAAGACTATCTTATTTTCTTTACATTTCGTTTAACTTTATGGTGTTTGCATGGACCCAGCCAAAGACTGGTTTCACTCTAGTTATAATGAGCTGTGTCCACCAAATATCTGGACACCAATGATAAAAATCAGTCACCAGACACTTCCGTCCATGTGAATGTTTGTACCCTCATAGTCAAAGAAATTGAAATTTTTTACAGGATTTTAGGGCCTTTCTGGTCTCATACTTACCTATAAGAGAATCCAATCTGTAAAAGGCGTGATGGATGAGCGGTCATCCAGCCATCGTTCCAAGCACTTTAAAGAAAACGATGTGCCTATCTACTAAATTAGCTAGGCAGGGAAGTGGATAGAGCAGGGCCTGGGTTCAGGAAGACTTGACAGCAAATCCATTCTCATTTACTTACAAGCTGTGTGACCTTGGGCAAGTCACTTAACAGCTGTTTTCATCAGTATCCTCACCTGTAAAATGAGGATAATAGCAGCACCTCCCTCCCAGGGTTGTTACGAGAACTAAAACAGAAAATAGCTGTTAGGCACTTAATACAATGTCTGACACACAGAGAGAGATGTTAGCTATTATTAGTGAGGCAGCCCATTACACTTTTGGATAAATTTGTTAGGAAGTATTTCTTTTTATCAAGCCTAAACCTACCTTCCCTACCTTCTGCTGCCTGTTCCTACTTCTGCCTTCTGGGGCCAAGTAGAAAAAGTTGAATCCCTCTTCCAGGCAGCAAGCCTTCAAGTAGGTGAAGACAGCTATCAGGTCATCTCTAAGACTTCTTTTCTGCAGGAGGAGCAGCCCCATTTCCTTCAATTAATCTTCTTTCAGAATGAATCCTGATTACTCTTGTCCAGATATGCTCCAGTTTAGCGATGTACTTCGTAAAATGTGACACCCAAAGCAGAACATGATATTTACCTTGTTTTGAATATGGATAACTTTAATATATTTTCCATCCTAAATTTACCTCCTGATGGAAATTCAACTTTAAAGCTCAAAGTGGATTTCTCAACTTGGTAACCTTAACACTGGAGTGTATGGAAAGCTGAAGGAAAATGTGCCATAAAGAACATTTTATGCTGCATTACTCTCACCTCTGGCTTCCAAAATACACATTGTATACCTAAGTCACCATATGGACATACCAGTTTTGATGAAATGCTTCCTTGAGTCAACTACATTTTAGAACAAATTATTATTTTCACTTTTGTGCAAATGATGAATGGAATAATCTCCTCTAAATAAGTTGCTCCGATTCAATCGAGCTCAGACTCTGTCTAGTAATATAAGCGTTGCAAATGCTTAGGCTCTTTAAGAGTCAACCCAACATAGTGAATCTTCAATAAACTTTGCTTTTCTTTGGTTTAAAGAAGGCTTGAGTCGAATTCATTTGGCAGGACCCAGCATGTGGGTATTTTGGGGTCCCCAGCACCCCAAACCTCAACCTTTTGGTTCCATGACCAGGAAGAACTGCTAATCTCAAGTTCTTCTCCTGGCAAGACTGGAAGGTACATAAGTCTCTCCCTCTCCCTACCCCCTTCTCTCTCTCTCCAAACACCTTGGAGGTGCTTTTTCGACCTGACCTCTCAGGTCCCAGTAGGTCAGACAGCTAGGACACTGTCTTGCCCTCAGGCTGATGCTCTCAGGTTCTTGGTCTGGTGGCTATGTTCGAGGCCATGGACCTGGGCACACCTTCCAAAGCATAGAGGATAAGGACAGACACCCTACTGGAAAGTGTATCCCAATTCTCTCAGTTCTCTTGGTACTAGAGAATTGGGAAAACTTCAGGTACTTTTTTCTATTGTTTGTCTCCCAAGACTTACTCCCAGATCCTTCTTTACAAAGGGAGGGAGTTCCAGCCCCACGCCTATAATGGGTCAATCCTCTTCAATCCCCCAAAATTCACTTTTGGGTTATCTTTTACAAAATTGGAAAAAAATTAGATTCTCTAAAGAACTTAAAAAGAAAAGGTTAGTGTTCTTTTGCAACACAGTTTGGCCTCAGTATCACCTGGAGGACCAAGAAGTATGGCCCATTTTTGTGACCTTGTAATGTAATTCTCTTTTACAGTTAGAATTATATCGTCACTGAGAAGGCACATGGGTAGAAATACCCTCCATAGTGGCCTTCGTCCAGCTCTCTCAGAACCCCATTCTTGGAAAAGATTGCAAGATGCTTGCAGCTAGAGTAGCCCCACAAAGGGGCAATAGGGGTGAACTAGACTTTGGATGACTCCCTTTTTATGGCCCCCAGGGCTTCAGTCCCCCTTCCTTTCCTGCCTCCATTCCCACCATCCCAGCTCCTATCCCCACCTCAATGTCCCTTGACCCATTCTGCTGCTCCTCAACCTCCCCCGACCCTCACCTCCCCCTCCTTGGCCACCCCTTCTTTCCCTTGGTTTCTCTTCCCTTTTCCTCTAGCCCAACCCCCCTCGTTTTCCTACCTCATTTACTTTCAATGTCTCCTTACTGTATCTCCTCCCACGGCCGCTCCCCCCTTAGAGACCCCTACTCAGTTCCATAGTTCTTGCTGAGGTGCCTCCCCCTGCACTACTTCTCCCTAAGGTGACACCCACTCAGGCCTCAGGCCCCACCCCCACAGCAGTCTCTGGGGTATCTCCCCCTCTGACCCCTTCCCCTCCTCAGGTGCCAGCTGATCTTTCCTCTTGCCAGCCAGTTGCCCTGGCCTTGCAGCCTAATCCAGTTCAGCCAGTATTCCCCAGTCCTTCCCTCCCAAGAAGTGGGATTTTCCATCTCTCTTCCCAAGCCCTGTCCTCACAAGGTCTTCAAGGCTTTTTTCCCTGAGGGAAATGTCTGCCTCACCTAGTGGGACAATTAGAGTGCGTGTCTCATTCTCCATCTCAGATCTCGTTCAGGTTAAAGATAAACTGGGGTGATAATCGGAAGATCCCACTAAATTTCCTGAGGGTTTTAGGGACATATCCCTACAATTCGAACTTTCTTGGGGTGATTTGCATGTCCTCTTTTCCACCTGTTGTACCACCGAGAAGAGGAGAATCTGGGAACAAGACCAAAAGTTTGGGGATCATGTGGCTAGTGATAACCCCACAAAATATCCCCCTGAAACAGCTGCTGTTCCCACTAGTCACCTAGGATGGGATTATCAGAACAGTGAGGATAGAAGATATGATAATTTGCCTGTTAGAAGGTCTAAAATCTGCATTTCAAAAACAAGTACATTTTCAAAAAGTTAGGGAAATTACTCCAGGAGAAAAGGAAAACCCTGCCCTTCCTTTTTCAAGACTGGCTAGTGGAAGGTATTAAAAAGCATTCAAATTTGGATCCTGACTCTGTAGAAGGGGCAGCAATTCTTAGCATGTATTTTATTAATCAATCAGCTCCAGATATTAGGAGGAAACTGCAGAAATTGGTAACTGGACCCCAAATACCTCAGGCCACGTTACTAGACCTAGTTGCAGCAGAGGAAAGAGAATGAAGAGATAGGGCTAGAGACAGAGAACGTGCTCAATTCTTGGCCGTCGCAGTGGCCAGGAAAAGACCCAGGGGGTACCCCTCCAGGGCGCCCCCTTGGAGGAAGGCTGCTTGGGTAGGGGAGAAATCTGCTTTCAATGCCACAAGGAGGGTCACTGGTGCAAGGAGTGCCCCTCCAGGGCTCCCTCCCCCCCCCCAGAGGGAGCCCCAGGAACCAATGCCTATGGAACTGTGCCCATGTGACTAGAAGGGACATTGGAGGAAGGACTGTCTCCGAGGTTGGAAAAGTGGTGGAGTCACCCCCCAGTACCCTGTCCTCCAATCTTCTCAAACGCTCTTACTTTCTCCACCTTTCTCACCAAGTCCTGGGCAAAAATCGAGGCTAAAGGTAAGGTTGCCCACTTTAACATGGCTAAGTTCTCTGTTTTCATTAACATCTCTGGCCCTACTCACCCCCCTAACCATCTGGTCATGGGCAGTGAAGGGAATATTAAGGAATGTCTCCAGAAATACCTCCTCCCCTGCCTACTTGATCTGTTGTTTAAACACTCCTTCCTTATGCCCTCCTCTGACCCTGCCCCCTTGTTGGGAAAGGACCTGATGGTGAAATTGGGAAGCCAATTTTCTCTAGTTAAACCTCCCATCTCCCTTTGCCTTCTGTTCACTAGATCTCTCCATGTTTGCTTGAAAGTGTGGGAGACAGTTGAGCCAGTTGTTTGGGATCCAGGAATTCCTGGGAAAGCTACTCATGCCACCCTAGCCATTGTTGGCCTCAGTGTATTTCTTAATGTATTTCCCTATGGCAGTTAATATCTGATTAAGCTTGAGGCTTGGGAAGGACTACAACCATTAATTGAAAAATTCCTTAAGTACAAAATTCTTGTCCCTTGTCAATCTCCATGCAACACTCAGATCCTTCCTGTAACAAAGGCTAATGGAGAATACGGAACGGTTGCTCTCAGGGCTGTTAACTAAGCTGTTACTCCAATAGTCACCAATCCATACACCATGCTCACTCAGATTCCTGGGGATTCCTGTATACCTCTGCATACAGACTCACAATTTATTTTTGCCTTTAAATGAACTCTTCCTGGGGAACCAAGTCCATGTCAGACAACAAGAACAGTCTTGCCCCAAGGATTTTGAGATAACCCTCCTTTATTTGGTCAGGCTTTCAGAAGGGATTTAAGGGGCCTGAAACTACCACAGAGTAGCTAAACTCAGTATGTGCATGATATTCTTATTTGTAGCCCCTCCTGGGAGGCTTCTTTGGCTACTGCTACTGAAGCCCTTAATTTCTTGGGCACTCGAGGATCTAAGGTCTCTTTGAACAAAGTCCAGATAGTATTCCAGTCTATAAAGTATCTAGACCAGGAACTTACACCCACCTCTCTCTCCTTAAAGCAAAAGGACTATCCTTGTTGCAATCACTAAGAAACAATTTCGAGGTTTTTTTAGGCATGGTTGGATTTTGGAGACTGGATTCCTAATTTTGGTTTAATTGCTAAAGCCCTTCATGACTCAGAGCAGGCTAAAGCTCAGTCTTGACCCATTCCCGAGGACCCAACCCAGGCCAGCTGGTGTTTTTATTTACTCAAAATATGTTTTTCTTGTTTTTCATGCCCAATGGAGCAATCTGGAAAGAAAGAGGATATCTGACAGCAAAAACCTTCCCTATCAAACATGACTTTCCATGTTTTGGCCTTGCCGTAGTCGTCTTTAATTCTCTCCAGAGGAATTGTCTTTTATGCCAGGAAAATTGCCTTTTTTCTATATTCCTTTTGTGACTGTTTGATCCTTGTTTGCTTAACCTCCTTGCCAGGTTTGTCTTTTCCAGAGTGCAAGCCATCAGCTTCCAGATAACTGCTCAGGCTATGTACCCCTTGAACAGGACCAACTGAGGAAAGGACAGTTCTATGCCCCTTGCCAGCAGGAAGCAGTTTTAGAAGCCAAGACCTTCACCCTTTACCCCAAAAGAATTTGGCTCCCATTTGTTTGAGGGGGAAATGACAGGGTACAGACTCTGGGAACCTCCTGGAACTCTCCTTGGACCTTCCCACTTAGTCTGGCCTTTCATACTCAAATCTGTTACCCTTAAACCTTAAAAATGCCCTCCATTTTTCTGTTAGCTCTGGATGACCCCATCTGCTTCCCACCCAAGCCCTCCATTGTCTGGTGTCTCCTGATTTCTTTCAGCTGTTTTCAACCCTTGACCAGTCACCCCAGTCCCATTAAGGTGCTCCTTGGACTTCTCCTCAAAACCCTCCCTAAACCCTTCCTCCCATCACCCTAGACTACCAGACCACCCCCAGATCCCTCCTATACTCTTTTCTGTATTTAAGTTCCATCTCGTCTCCATGAAGGCGCTCAGATTCAATCCAGCTCAGACTCTGTCTAGCTGAGATTTTATCTGGCCCACTTGTTAATACAAGCATTACAAACACTCAGGTTCCTTAAGAGTCAACCCAAGATGGCGAATCTTTAATAAACTTTGGTTTTACTTTGGCTGAAATGAATAAAAAAATGCCTACTATGTGCAAGACACCGTTTGTGATACAAAGAAAGCTAAAAGATAATGCTCACTCTAGATGAGCCCACAGTCTAAAGAGAGATACAATGCTCTCCTAAAATATTTGTAATGGCGCTGTCAGAAAGTGACAGGGCTCAGAGAATCTTCATTTGACCCTTCTGGATAGTGACAAAGAATGGTGCCTTCATAAAAGTGTCTATCATTAAAAGAAAGGTTGAATGCGAAAAGATAAAGAACACTAAAATGGAAATCAGAAAGCCTCAATTCAAATCTAAGCTCTGCTTCTCGGATTACTTCCACTTCTAAATCTGTGGTGTCCTGTCCTCCCTGTGTGATACTGGGCAGCTCATTTATCTCTCTGGGCCCATTTCCACAACAGCTAAATGAAGAGGATGAAGGATATGACCTCTAAGAAAAGGAAGTTGGAAGGCTCCCTGTTCCCCACTACCACTTCTAGGATTTCCCTCAGGTACAGTCAGGGAGGAAATTCTTCTCTTATGAAGTTCATTGAATCGATACTGATCAGCCAATGAAGATCACAGTGGCTGCTGTCTACCCAGCTCTGACATCGTCCTTCCCTCAATGAATTCTTTGTCGAGCTCAGTCTTTCCCTATTCTCAAACTCCTACCCTCATCCATCCATACACACACACACACACACACACACACACACACACGCACACACACACACACACAAACACACATGCACACACACGCACAAACACACACACAGGCACACACACATACACATGCACACGCACACACACATACACGTACGAACACACACATTTTGGGGAACGAATTTAAAGCTTCAAGTTGTATTTTCATAATTGTCATATATGGAATTTCTTTCCAGAGAGGCAAATAATAGGCATCACTGCAACACTTACTGCTCTATTTATACATCAGAAAGTTAGAAAAAATACAAATGAAGCATAGGTTTCATACTATAAGAATACTATACTCTGCATATGCATAAATTTAAAAATTAAATATACAGCAATGATTTCACTTACAGTAGAATATTACCATGAATTTTGAATACATCCATGCAGACTTACTTTTGTCTGAAAGGCGTAAAAATGGAGCTCTGGAAAACATTTTTCCTATTATAATGCTTCACTGTTTAACTTTGTTTTCATGATAAAATATTTGAAAGTGTGTAAACTACATCACAGGGGAAGAAAAGATCAATCTGGGACAAATGTTTCTGAATACCTACCACGACAGAAGAGTCATGTCAAAGAAAAATTCACTCATGGCTGAACAAAGGTAGCGAGTCTGCTTTACTTCTGAACATTGGGGAAAAGAAGCAGTGAGGAGGAGAGAGTGCTAAAAAGAGAAAAAAGAGAAGCGATATAAAAAATGAATCCTAAGACATTTCTTTTGAAAACCAAAGCTTGATTGTGGTTCCTGCTACTGAAAAAACTTTCAGTCCCAGCTGAGATCCTGCCTTCTGCAGGAAGCCTTCCCCAATCCCTCTTAATCCCAGTGTGTTCTTTCTGCTATTTATCCTCTAATTATCAGGCAAACAGCTTGCTTTGGACGTATTTGTTTGTATGCAGTCTCCCCTATTAGACTGTAAGCTCCTTCAGGACGGGGGTTGTTGCCTCTTCCTACATCAGCAGCAGTTAGTACTTAATAAATTTTTAGTAATTATTGACAAAGCCACATCTCACCAAACCTACCGTTTCTGACTACTCTAGTGCTCTGAGAAAACTGTATTCAAGCTTTTAACTGTATGTTTCTCCAAAAATAAATTAGCACTTAAAACATGCCTCAGCTGCTGCTCAGAAAGCTCAGAAGACTGCTGACAAATCCTGAGGCGGTGAGGTGGCATACTGAATAGAATGCTGAGCTCAGCCTGGAATTAGGAAGACCTAAGTTCAAACCTGACCTCAGATATTTACTAGATACGTGACTCTGTGCAAGCCAGGTAACCTACTGGCCTCAGTTAACTGCAAAATGGAGATGATAGCACTTAGCCTGGAGGGGGTTTGTGAGGATCAAATGAGATATTTCTTTTTTTTAATTATTTTGTTTTCAGTGTTCCACCATCACTTCCATATAACTTAGATGCTTTCCCCTCCCTCCCCCTCCCTTCCCCTTCTCTCCCTCCTCCCTCCATCCTCCCTCCCTGAGATGGCATGCAATTTTATATAGGCTCTACACATACACTCCTATTAAATACATTTTCACCTTAGTCATGTTGCATAGAAGAATTAAAATGAATGGGAGAAATCATAAAACAAACCGAAATGTAATACAAAAGAAAATGATCTGCTCCATTCTGCAATCAAATTCCATAGTTCTTTCTCTGGATGTGGAAGGCATTTTGCCTCAAGAGATCATTGGGAATTTTTTAAGTCCTTGAATCGCAATGAGGTACTAAGTCTACCAGAAAAATTCCTCCTACGCGGTGGTTGTTGTGCACAAAGTTCTCCTGGTTCTGCTCCTTTCACTCAGCAGCAGTTCATATAAGTCTTGCCAGGACTCTCTGAAGTCTTCCTGTTCATCATTTCTTATAGCACAATAGTATTCCATTACATTCATGTACCACAATTTATTCAGCCATTATCCAATTGATGGGCATCCCCTTGATTTCCAGTTTTTGGCCACCACAAAGAGTGCTGCTATCAATATTTTTGTGCAAGTAGGACCCTTTCCCATTTTTATGATCTCTTGGGGATACAGTCCTAGAAGCAGTATAACTGGTTCAAAGGGTATGCACATTTTTGTAGCCCTTTGGTCATAGTTCCAAATTGTTCTCCAGAATGCTTGGATCAGCTCACAGCTCCACCAACAATGAATTAATGTTCCAACTCTCCCATATCTTCTCCAACATTTATCATCTAACTGTTCTGTCATGTTAGCCAATCTGATAGGTGTGATGTGGTACCTCAGAGTTGTTTTGATTTGCATCTCCCTAATCAATAGTGATTTAGAGCTTTTTTTCATATGATTATAGATATCTTTCATTTCTTCCTCTGAAAACGGCCTATTCCTTCCTTTGACTATTTATCAATTGGGGAATGACTTGTATTCTTGTACATTTGATTCAGTTCTCTATATATTTTAGAAATAAGGCCTTTGCACATACAGAAACAGAGAGCACAGAGTGAATTGAATAGGATGGGACCATATCTTAAAAAAAATTAAGGTAAATGGTGAGAGAAATGTAGTGGGAGGAAAGAGGGTGAAATGGAATGGGGTAAATTATATCTCATTCAAGAGGCAAGCAGGAGACTTTTTAGTGGAGGGAAAAAGAGGAGAGCTGAGAAAAAAACAAGAAGTTTACCCTCATCACATTCGACTAAAGGAAGGAATAAAATGCACACTCATTTTGGTATGAAAACCTATCTTACAATGCAGGAAAGTGGGGGAGAAGGAGATAAGCAAGGAGGGGGGATGTTGGAAGGGAGGGCAATGGGAGGAGGGGGAAATTTGAAGTCAACACTCTTGGGGAGGGACAGGATCAAAAGACAGAATAGAAATAATGGGGGGGGAGGATAGGATGGAGGGAAATACAGTTAGTCTTACACAACACGACTATTATGGAAGTCATTTGCAAAACTACACGGATAGGGCCTATATTGAATTGCCTGCCTTCCCAAAGGGAATGGGTGGGGAGGGAGGGACGGGGAGAATTTGGAACTCAAAGTTTTAGGAACAACTGTTGAGTATTGTTGTTGCTACTAGGAAATAAGAAATACAGTTAATGGGGATTAGAAAGTCATCTGGCCCTACAGGACAAAAGAGAAGATGGGGACAAGAGAAGGGAGGGATGATAGAAGAGAGGGCAGATTGGTGATAGGGAAAATTAGATTGCTCGGTGTATTGGGGTGGGGGGAGGGGACAAAAGGGGAGAAAATTTGGAACCCAAAATTTTGTGAAAATGAATGTAAAAAGTTAAATAAATTTTTGTTAAAAAAAGAAATGAGGCCTTTATCACAGACACAGTGCTGGGGTTGGAGTCAGATAGACTGATCTTGGTGAGCTCAAATCTAATCTCAGACATTTCCTAGTTGTGTGACCCTGGGCAAGTCACTTCACCCTTTGCCTCAGTTCCACACTCATAAAATGAGCTGGAGAAGGACTTGGCAGAGCACTCCAGTATTTCTGCCAAGAAAACCCCAAATGGGGTCAAGGAGGGTGGGGCACAACTGAGGCAACTGAGCAAGAACATTCACTACAGCAATTAGAATGAAGGTTCTCTGTAAACTCAAAGAATTTAAAAATAAAATGATCAACTTTCTCTACTCTTTTAAATTTCTATATTTGGTGTCAAATACGTCTCCAAATAAGTGATTATGTGTTTAGCAGCATCCAAACTAGAAAAGGGAAAAGAAGAAAACCCTAAAACAAGGCTTAAGTATTTGAAGTATATTCTTTACAGCTAGCTGAAAATGTGAAGGTGGTGCTGTATCTCTTCAAATCTACATCTAGATTAGGGTGGTGGCATGATGGTCCTCCAAAAGATGACTTCCTAGCTTTCTTGTTATGTACTTAAACTTTCTTCTCCAATGTGTGCTCCTTCCTTTTAAGAGGTTCCAGGAGAGTGATTGGTGGAAAATCAAGGGCTTATCTCTTAATATGTCTCCACATCTACGCTTTGAGATCTTTGTTCACAGCACCTGACTTAGGGGTAGGAGAATACATGACTGGAATGTTTCCCAATTTACTCAGACCTGATTTACAAGGGAAATGTGTAGGATCGTATCTGTGATCCCAGGTGCTATGAAATTCTAGTTGGGAAAGCAGAGGGAGATCTTGCCTGGTTTTAGGGGTGAAAGCAAGAAGCAATTAAAACTACATAGGTAGCCAATTAACATGGGTATAAGAATTCCCTGGGAGTTCTTCCTCTGAATTAATTGCCTGACCAGCGCCAAAAGGAGGCCCTTGGGGTGATCTCTTGGGGGTAAGGATTGAAAATCTTATGAAGTCACTTATGGTTTTTCTCTTGAGATTGTACATATGAATGCTGTCTCAGATTCTACTGCATAGAGGGAATAAACTCATAATACACAAAGATCCTAGAGAGAGGAAATCTTTATATACATCCTAAAAAAAGTCAAAGGAAACATAAACGAGGTACAAAGGAATAAAGGTACTTGTGGTTTAATAGGCTCCGCAACAGAAGGCAAAGTAGGGAACCAGATGTTGAGGCCCACCCAACCCAGGCCCTGTGAGGGTCTATGGGGGAAAGAAAGGCAGCTGTCCTGCCCTAGCCTGAATTTTGAACTTTATTACGTATACATCTCAGCGCAATGCCAAAGTACTCTGAGGCTTTCTTGGCTAGCAAAACCTCGGAATTCCTACAGATATAAGATGACATATTGCATATGATGCTAATAATACAAAATAATAATACTAATAGATACAAAAAAGCTACTAGATAGTATGAATACACAATAATAATAATGAGAGTTTTACAGTATTCACTATTGTTGCATGCCTTAGTCTCTGCAACTAAAATAAAAGCTGTTCAAGGACAGGAGCCATGTTGTCTAATATTAGCTGGTACTTATATACCACTTTAAAATTTGCGAAATACATCACTGCATTCTATCCTCACACCAAACCGAGAGGGTGGGTCCTACAGGTATTATGCCTGTTTGGCAGATGTGGAAACTGAGGTTCCAAAGTTAAGTGACTTGCCCACAGTCATGCAGCTAGTGGCAAAGGGAAATTGGAATTCCTGTGTCTCCTTATACCAAGTGGAATGCACTTTCTATTGAACCACACTACCTATCAACTACTTCTGTATTCCCCCATGGCACCTTATCAGAGTGCTGAGCCTACAGTGTATGTTTAATATGTACTTTTTTATACTGGTGCTTAACTTTACTACCATTTCTTAACTATATATATATATATATATTTTTTTTTTTCCCTTTATGATATCATATAATGCTTTCATGAGGAAGAAAAAGAAATGTATGTATATAGCATTGTGAGTGGAGCCATATCAGAAATAGCAAATTGCATGCTGTCCTTCTTCTTACAAACTCCAGTTTACCTTGATGAGCATTATTTCTAAGCCACAAGGGCTCCGTGGGGTACAAGGGACTATGATACAATCTACAAATTAAGGCTAACAATTTAAGGTCTGTAAACACTTCTCAGAAGTCAGGTTTCTTATACTGTTGAATGATCAGTTACCACAACAAAATTACTACTTAAAAAGCTGTATCAGGAAATTGTAATAGCTTGTTCAATATTTTGGTAGCTCTGGGCTATTGATATTCAGGGAATTACCCTATTGCCATTAAGAAAGCAATGAAATTTGAAACGACAATTTTTTTTCTCCTTCTGCAATATGTAGTCATTTAAATCTGATGTAACAAATTTGAAATAAACCAGGCCCATTTCAGTCATGTCTTCCCCATGTAAGTGAACTTCTCAGATCCAGGAAGGTATCTATCATTGTTATCTTTGTTTTCTACCAAGAAAATAGCACCCATTATTCTGGGAGTTCAGTAAAGACTTGGGTTGGATTAAACAGCATGGCTTCCACTAGCTCAAGTTGCATATATTTTTGGTATCCTTCCAGGCTTTTGCTTGAGTTAGGTATTGTTTAATATACTATGCAAAAATCGAAGCCCTGGATAGGTTACTTCCTATGAATCTTCAAGCTATACATTAAGTATTTATTAGAAGAAGCTAAATCAGAAAAACACTCTCATTTTTCCAGACTTCTAATTTAATTCACATTCAGTTCTGTCCATAATGATAAGTATTCTTAGAAACCTAATTGCTCTCACATATAGTGCCTTGGAAAGCATTAGTCTCTCCGATTTGATTTTTAAAGGTTTATTTTCTCAACTATAGTCTCTTAAAGACAGAACATAGCCAAACCAAAGGGGACACATGAGTTTGCAAAGCTTATTCCTCTTTATGTTTTCCTAAATCAAAATTCAAATATATTCAGCTATGTTTGCAAAACAACGATAAACAACAAAAATTACAGTTGATAATATGTAACTGGGTTTTCGTTCCAGTTTTGCCCTTAACAAGCTGGATGACCTTAGACAGATCACTTTCCATCTCGGGGCCTTGGCTTCAGTAAATTGACATTATGGATCTAGAAACTTACTATCAGTAAGTGTGAACCTGGGCCGATCACTTTAATGTCGCTAAGCCACAGTCTGCAGCACAGGCTCAGCTGCTTCTGGTTAGGTTGAGCGGGCTGGTCTACAACTGGACAGCTCCTAACATAATGTGTGGACAAGCTACTGGGAGTCTGGGCAAATGCTGCCAGGAAGGCTGCTAAGCAGCTGGACTCCTTGGCAGCCCAGTATATCTGCTAGACAGATTGATGGACTGGACTGGACTCACTAAGCTCCCTTGCAATGGGCAGCTACAATCTGTTCTACCTTCAGTCACTGCCCTGGCTAGGTGGTACCAAGTTGTCTGCTGCTAGAGTGTTACTGTGTTCTTTTCAGCTGTGGCACTGCTGAGCTCTTCTACCTAGGGCAATGACTCTAATTTAGGACTAGCAGAAATCTCTTCTCTCTAACTCCCACAGAGTCTCAGCTTTGGGGTCATCTCCAGCCAAGAGATAGGAGAGTTCTTGACTCTCCTATTCAAGAATTGTTGTAGGCTCAAAGGCCCCTTCCCATCATGCCTTAGGTGCCTAATTTCAATTCAGTCAGTTCCACCTCCAATGCTATTTTGGAAAGCTCATGTAGGCCAATGGCTAGGGACAAAGATATGAATGCAATCTGCTCCCTAGAAACAAGTGCATTGTCTCACTGGCCTCTTTATAGACGTCTAAGCCTCTGCCCCTTGCTAGAGTATGAAATATTTATTTTGTTTCTGGAATATCTTTTCTTTTATATTTCAGTGTTTCAATCTTTTACTTCTATACATCTTTAGCTTTTGCTAATGTTTCACTGGGGCACCAGTGAAGCATAGTAAACCTCTGACACTGCATAACCTCATTTAAAAGCTGCTTTTCAGTTTTATTGATGTGCTTTGTTTTTACATTTCAAAAATTTGCAGATAATTTCTATTTTGTCAGAGGTCTCTTGTAACAAAGTTAAACAGTTAGGCCAAATTAATAATACAGAGACCTCTTCTTTTTAAAAAAATGAACAGAAATCTCCTCCATTGAAGAAAATAAAAAAGGGCAAATTGCTTACAATAAAAATGCATGGTCAGGTAAAACATATTACTTCAATGACTGGACACAAAAATACACGTCTAATTCTGCTCCATAAAGCTATCACGTCTTTGTAATGGTTATCGTATTTCATTATTGGTTTTGTGTAATTGTGAATGGTTGCTTTTGAATATTGAGCATAGCTTACAGTTTTCAAAGTTGTTTTTACAGTGTTGTATAAATTGTTCATTTTAATAATACTAATGTTATAACCATCATGAAAATATCAAATATAAATATTTTTATACTTGTAAGACATCTTTGTCTTTCTTTGATCTCTTTTGGGTATAGGCTTAACAATGGTAGAGATGAGTCAAAGGGAATGCAATTTTTAATAACTTTTTGTATATTATTCCAAATTATCTTCCAGAACAGTTATACCTATTTATATACAAGTTCTTCAGCAGTGTCTCTCATGCCTGTTTTCCCATAACCCCTCCAACATTTACCATTTTCTTTTTCTATCATCTTTGCCACTCTGTTAGATACAAAATCTCAGAACTGTCTTAATTTTGCATTTCTCTAATTAGGAGTAATTTGGACCATTTTTTCATATGGCAATAAATAGCCTGGCTTTCTTCTCTTAAGTGCTATTTGTCCATATATATCCTCAGCTCATTTATCAACTCAGAATTGCTGTTTTTAATTGTAGGTTTGCATCATTTCCATACATTCGTACATACATACATATGCACACACGTAAAGCTTGGAAATAAGATGTCCATCAGTTGCAAAGATTTTCCCCAGTTAATTATTTCACTTTTAATCCTAGCTTTATTAGATTTGTGAAAAAAATTTAATACCCTAGTAGTCACTAAACACAAAGATCTCAGTTACTGGGATAAGAACTTATTGTGTGACAAAAAGCCGTTTAGAAAACTGGATAGTAGTACGGAGTAAGTTAGATTTAGTGAAACACTTCATATCTTATGGAAAGAAACTTAAGATTTAAATGAATGTGACAGATATAAACAAAACCACTTCATTTATGAGAAATTAGAGAAACATGGAAAAAAGTACACACATGGGCTCAATGGATTGGACAAAATTGATGACCAAATGAAAAATAGAGAGGATCATAGAAGACCTCTCTGTCTTCTGGTTGCCCCAGTGCTATCACTGCATTGTCTTCAATGACTAAACACTCTGCTAACTTCAGCATCTCTCTGCTGGGCCCCCCTGCCATTATCTTTCCTTTTTTTTAGTTTGGAATGTAAGGACCAAAGAAAAGAAGCATTTTAATAGACATTATAGAACAAGAGAGGGTTATATATGCAAATACAAACCTTTATTGCTTTTCTAAGTAAAAGCTATCTTGCTTCCCTATGAGTCCTTTAGAGCTCCCTTCTACTCTTTTCTAATTTGCAGGGGGTAAGGGGTTGGAAGAAACCGCATTCCAAGCCAAACAGAAAAAAAAGCTGTTGTGGTGGGTTTTTTTTTTTTTTTTTTGAATTTCTCAAATTATTAGAGATTTGGAGAATTTTTTCATATGGATATTAACAGCATGGATCTCTTCCTCTGAAAACAGCTTCTTCATATCCTTTTCACCAATCATCTATTGGAGAATGACTCTAGTTCTGATAAATCTGAATCAGTTCCTTTTGTATCTTGGAAATGAAAAGCTTATTGGAGAAATATAGAGCAAAGATTTTTTTTTCTCAGTTAACTATTGCTCTTGTAAATTTGGTTGCATTGGTTTTATTTCTGCAAAACTTTTTAATTTTGCATTTTCAAAACTGTCCATCTTATCTTCTGTGATCTCTATCCCTTGTTTCATCATGAACTTTTCCCTGTCTAGAGATGCAAAAGATAATTTCTTTTTTGTGCCTCAATTTTTCATGATGTTGCCTTTTTTCTCTTAATCATGTATCCATTTGGAGCTTATCTCTGTACATGGTGTGAACTATATTTAAACCTAGTTTCTGTCAGACTGCTTTCCAGTTTTCCCAGGTTTTCTTGAGTTCTTACCCCAGGTATCTGTGAGTTTTGTTTTTTATCAAATTCTGTCCTACCATGTTTGCTTCTGTACATTGTGCACCTAATCTGTTCTACTAGGTAATCTTTCTATTTATTAACCAGTATCAAAGAGTTTGATGACTACTGCTTGTAGCATAGCTTGAGCTCTATATTGCTAGGCCCCCCATCTTTTAAATTATTCCCTTTGTGATTCTTGACCTTTTAATATTTTAGATGAATTTTCTTATTCTCTTTCTAGCTCTGCAATATATTTGCTTGGTAGTTCAATATTTAAACAGCATTGTCATTTTTATTATATAGGCTTGGTCAACCAATGAGAGATCACTATCCAATTATTTAGGTCTGTATTTCCATAAAGAGCATTTTATAGTTGTATTCATATGTATGCCTTTGAATGTATATACTCAAGAAATTTATATATTCTGTTAACATTTTGAATAGATTTTCTCTGTCTTCCTGCTGGATTGTGCTGATAATATAAAAAAAGAATGAAGATTTATGTGGGTTTATTTTAAATACTGCAACGATTCTAAAGTGATTAACTGTATCAAATAATTCTGAAGTTAATTTTTCAGGATTCTGATATAATCTGCATAAAAGGAGTGGTTTTGCTCCCTCTTTGGCTCTAGTTATGC